>JAFBJR010000167.1:192454-448520 GCA_016785285.1 Brachirus orientalis | reverse complement strand
TGCCCTCTAATTTAAAGGACATATTATTGGCTCTGCGGGGCTACCTGCTCATGTGTCCCTGGGCAAGACCTTTCCAAAGTCTTTTTCATATACACTGTCAAAAATCAGACAGTGTATCATCAGGCTCAAATTGTCAAAGAGTGGTTCAGGAAGCATGAGACATCATCTTCACACATGAATTGTCCACCACAGTGTCCAGACCTTAACCCCATTGAGAATCTTTGGGATGTGCTGGAGAAGGTTTTGGGCCGTGGTAGCCACAATTCAAATCTTAGCCCTAAACTTAAACATTTCCTCAGAAATTAGGTTCTGTCTCATTAGGACCAGGTTTTCGTCCCCATTTGGACTATTTATGCCAGAAGAAACACACACTCTGAATTCACTTTAAACAAGAGTTTGTCCTGCAAAAGCCATTTACGTCTGTTCATGTATACATCTGAACATACAAACAGGATCCATTCGAAACCAATCAAGTCTGTCTGACACCGAGTCACCATTTACAGGGCTCCAGAGCAAAATATGCTATTCATGATTAATTGATCATGAAGCTGTGTTCTGTCTGTGGACAGTTGGACGTAGGTGGAGTTCATCTGCTCGTGGGGACTCTGCCCTCAGCGTCAGGCAGCTGCCAGCTGGCAGACAGTAACATACAACCCTGGACAGCACCCAGCACTGACGAGGCGAGGGGGCAGGGGGTTGCCGGTTTCACTGGGTAGGCGGACAGATGCAGAGCAGTGTGAGAGACTTGTAATGTGTATGTGTGTGTGTGCACCAGCTTGGATCAAAGCACAGCCACACAGCATCACTGTCACATGCATCTGGTGATGCTCACTGTTACTGCTCATTGAGTCTTGGAATGGCTTATTATTGTCTGATACTTAAGCAGTATTTCTTAACGTAAAGTACAAAGCTGTTAAAAACACATAGCTCTGATGTATTTACCAAATGTATAAGACATAGTGAATTTCCAAAAAGAAGAAACAACCAGGACATACAGATTGTTTTTATATACAGTACAGACAGTACAATAGAGTATATACAGTATATGTCAGAATATCTAAGCCAGTATATTTTGACCAGTATGCTGAATATTGCATCAGCTCATCCCGAGTCCAACCCCTTAGTAGAACCAAGCTTAAAAGTCTAGTATGTGAAAATTGCTAATTGACTGCTGATTGCAAAAAACAATAATGGAGGACCCCTCTGTTCGCCCCTCTCCTTGTCCATGTGTGTGAATTATTTTTTTTAATTTTAAAGTTATTTATTTATTTAATAGTAATGATGCAGTGTATGAAGCTAATGTGCTGCAAAAACAGTTTATAGCAATTTCTAAATTCCAGATCCATTCCATAGTTGGACTACTGTATGTAAAACACATTATACTATAAAAGTTGCCAATAAACTGTAAATGACAATGCAAACACAATGAAATACATCACAGCAGACGTCGCAAAGCACACATACACACTACAACAATTGTAGTAAATAAGTTTAGCTAAATATCTCGTTTTAAAGAGATTATACCTTTATACAGACATACTTTTGGGTGGTATGTTCCACTAACCCTCCTAAATGTTACACAACAGACATTTAATCTTTAGCAATGGAAAGGACCATGTAACAAGATAATCCTGTATGACTGCACTTCCTGGCAATAGAAATACAATTAACAATAACGCATCTAAATCGATCGATCTTAAATATCAGTCATCACCTTAATAAATATAATTTATTTTACTACAAATACACGTGGAAGATGTAGCCCATTTCCCAGAGTCATATGTTGCTGTTGTATAATGCTGCAAACCAGAACATTTATGTTTAGAGATGTGCATTTAGTGTTTTTACGACAGGTTTGGGTTCAAAAATCCCCCATTAGGAGGTACTTTTTAAATGAGATTTTATTTTCATTCTTATTTTTCATTTTCCACATAAAACACAACCACAAAACAATAACCCACAATTCTAACTCCAGAACCATATCAAAAGTATAGCATACACCTACCAAACAAAACAGATGGATGAAAAACCTCAACCCCTCTAAAATGAAAAACTGTTGAGGTAAATAAACATAAATCATACATACTTTAAATGTCCACAACTTCATGTGTAGAAAACATTTCTTGTTGTTAGCTGAAATTTTGTTTTGGGGCACTAGACTTGAAGATGTAACCATTCTAACACATTTTTAAAAGGAACATATGGAAAAAAAAAAACAATTTCGGGCTGTGACAATTGCAGTTGGAATCTCAGTGAAATTTGATTTTCTCTTTATTTGACCTTTATTATCTCATGTGGCACCGTGTACCTCCCTTGCCTCAGCGGACAGCTTTGATTGTCAGAGACAATAATTGTATGGTGTTTACTGTCTCTCTAGTGACTGGAGGAAACACAGTGAACATGAGTTGTCATGTCATGTCAGCACTATGTACACTAGGATAAGAAATATAGATGTTTGAAATGCTCATCATTACATCACTTGAGCCAGTAATGAATGTGGTGCTGGGATAGTTTACCCTGGTATAAAGATGACACAAAATTACCATCAACAAGAAGGGATTTTTTTTAATCTGCATAGATTTAGCTGTAAATTTGTCTTTCTGTTAGCAACTTCCTGTCTACAGTTTTCTTGAAAAATCAATCTGAAATTTTGTAATGGGTAGGTGATCATCCAAGGATGTCCCCATTACATTTTGATTAAAAATATATGTCACAAAGAAGTATATGTACATATATATTAAGTAATTGCTATCTCGTATAATGGAAAAGAAAAAAAAATCTAATCTCTGTCAAACTAATCTCGATCTGAATCAGTTGATGAGAAGTACCATTGAACATGTTCAGATGTGTATATCTCAGTGACAATTGTAACAGATCAGGATGAATTTTTGCCATGCTTATATAAGATGGTAATACCTTTAAACAGGTACATTTCTCTACATATAAAGTGTATCAAAATGTGAAAGTTTCAGGTGCTGGTATGTACACGGTGTGTGTGCTCCTGTAGATTAAAAACATTTCCATCCAGACATGGAACTGAAACCTTGGAACTGTGCTCAATGACATATATAGTATAATACATATACATATATTACATACATTAGTTATTTGAAGTTCATGTACATGACATCGCACTGAGAACAAGAACTGGCTGCCCTAAAGCCTCAGAATCATCCATTCATCTTTGAATGGCCGTTTGTCACTAGGGCCCCTTGGCTGTGGAAAAGCAACGAGTCAGACAATGGAGTCTTCTTGTGTAGAGTTTCATTTCAGTGAGTGCTGAACAAGCCTGCTATTACAAAGTATACTCCCATTTTTGGAAACAGTTTCTCTCAATGACTTTTCTCACTGATTACAAAAATCAAGTCAACCTTGTGGTTGAAATGAATTTTCGGCTGAATGTGAATGAATGGAATGATCTGTGATGTCTTAAGTACCCCCAATTCACTGCATGGGCTCAGGGACACTTCCAGAAATCACAGTCTGTGAACACAGTCCAGAAACACTGCCATGTGGACCAAGGCTGATTTAAAATGGTCTGAGGAATAATGGAAAACTGTCCTGTGGTCAGATGAATGAAAATTTGACGTTCTTTGAAGACTAGGGACCATCCAGCTTGTTATCAGTGGACAGTTCTAAAGTTTGCATCTCTGATAGTATGGAGCTATATTAATGACTATGGTGTGAGCAGCTTACACATCTGGAAAGGAACCATCAATGCCGAAAAGTACATAGAGGTTTTAGAGCAGTCTAGACTAGTCTGTTTCAGGGAAGGCCTTGCATATTTCATCACAACAGCATGGCTTCACAGGAAAAGAGTCCAAGTGCTAAACTGGCCTGCCTGCAGTCCAGACCTTTCACCAAAAGAAAACATTTGGTGCATCATCAAATGAAAAAAGGCCCAGGACTGTTGAGAAGCTAGAATCCTGCATCAGACAAGAATGGGACAATTCCTTTCTCTGGGGTTGTTCCAACTTTTTTGAGATCTGTTGCTGCCATCAAATTCAAAATGGACTAATATTTTTCATGAAATGGTAGAATGTCTCAGTTTCAAATTCTGTTGTTATGTTCTATTGGGAATACAAAGGGGATTTATGAGGTTTGCAAGTCATTGCATTCTGTTTTTATTTACATTACACAACTCCCCAATGTTTTTGAAATTGGGGTTGTAATACACAGATTGCAAATCAAGTTGAAATACGGAACAAGCTACTTATTGACCTTACTTAGAGGGATAGTGTGTAAAAGGATTTGATGAAGTTCTGTGTTGCAGCTGAATATCCCTCACCTCACCATTCCCTTCCAAGTGTCTTGAAGAACCTATGTAGCCTTAGGTAAACTTTAACACTTCAAAAGATGTTTAGTTTGTCCACTGTGGGCTATTGTAGAAAATATGGTGGTCCAAAAATGTCAGCTGACCTGGCTGGGAATAATTAAAAAGTATTTTATCTTCAGGTGCTGCCAGAAACTACACAGGGCCTTTAAAACTGCAGCAGGCAAAACTGGAAAAAAAAAAAGTTGATTGTTGAGTTCTAAGATGAAGACTCTGTCGTAAACCGATCTCACAAGATAAACTGATGTTTGAAACAAACTGTTGACCCTGATTTGACAGAATGAAGCCTATATGACTATTTTTCACTCATATTGACTTGAATTTGCATAATGCTGAATGGTAACTGGAAATGTTTATGAAATACAAGTATTCGGAGAGCAAAGACCTCCGCCAAGCAATAATAGAGTCCTTCAAAAACATTCCTGGATCCAGATGGTGATGCAGATCACCACTAAAATCTAATCATCTGTGATTTTGCTAACAGACAGACAAACCAACACTGGCAAAACAGTATAACCTCCTTGGCAAAGGTAAAAAGAAATACAAGAGAAAATCAAAGAAGACAACTCAAAAGCCATGCCTCCCCCACTCCTTGATGGCAGGCCAATATTAAGAAAATGACCATGTCCCCAGTTCATTATTAGGCAAGAAAAGTCTAAAAATCTCTATAAATGTTTTTGTAAAAACAAATTTCGAGCATTTTTTTTTCATATCATTTATTTCAACTTAATGTCATGTGATCAGGAGTCTAACTGAACAAGAAATTAACTTTATTAGTTGCAACACAACTAATCTTGAAGTTGTCTTTACTCTTGTTCCTAAAAGGTCCAATGTGTGAAACTTATTTTTCATTTGGCAGAAATTGAAAATAAAACAATTAAAATGTTTTTTTTATATATATATATATATAATTGTGCAATTGCCTTATGTTATAAATATTTGTTTACCATTACCCAATAATTTATATTCATATCAAGAGCTGGTCAGCTTTACAGAGACCTTGATTTTACAGTACAGACCTTGATTTTACAGTAGTCCACAACTGGACAAACTTTTTTTTTGTCAAACTCAAATACCCAGTGGGCCAAAATTCAAAACTGGGACAAAGTCGCGGGACAACATTGATATTTATTGAAAAAAATCTTCCTCCAGATATAACAATCAACCTTTTCATATGGACCGAAACAAGTTTTGCTTAACAACTGAATATGGGACAAGCAAAGCTTAATACTATACAATAAATAACTTAATATTGCTCGCTATGACTACTGTCTTCTTCTTCTTTGTGGGTTTTCTTGCCGGTTGGCAAGCAACAAATTGGTGCATTACTGCCACCAACTGATGTGAAGTGTGTATTTTCATGCCAAAACACCAGCAGAGCATTCTGGGATTTGTAGTATTAGCAGCACATGCGCTCTAGGTGATAATACCGGTGGGCCAGCTCTAATAGTCATTTGGTATGGCTTCGTGGGCCAAATATAATTACACTGCGGGCCAAATTTGGCCCGCGGGCCAGAGTTTGACACCTGTGAGCTACAGCATGCAACATCCCCAAGATATTTTGCTACATTTTACACACTGTCCCTTTAAGGCAGTAATTGAATCAAAGTTTATAAGTAAGCTTGATAACTCTCTACAGTCCAGTATACATTTTGAATAATAGCTGAAGTGTAATGTATTCTCACTACCTGAAGTGATTGCATCATTAGCTGCGAATCAAACAGGTTTTGTGAAGGAAACAAGAGAAGCTGAAAGCCGGAGACACGCGTGTGAAAAGGTGCAGACAGACGTGTGATGCGTGTCTGCCTGAGCGTCACTGTGTCACACAGCAGCATGTTTGTGTAAAGTACAGCAGCTGCACTGGGGAGGAACAGCCAGAGCCGTCAATCAACTTAGAGCAATTCATTAAAAAGTAATGAAGTCATTTGGATGCACAGCCCTTCAGTGACACATTTTATTTCTAAAACCTTGATTAACTGAATCAGCTAAAAGTAGCAGGTGAGTGTTGGTCCGTGTTTTCAATAATCCAGGGTTTTGAAAAATATTTTTCAGTTTCTTTTGAAGCATTGTCATTTTAAGGCTCATGCCATGTTTGGCTGAGTGTTTCCTAGGAAAAAGGCCAAAGTCATTCTGTGACCAGCTTGATTAGTCAAAGATTTGGGGTTGCAATTTTTTTTTGTATTCTCCTTTACTGATATGTAAACAAGATAACTCCAGCATCTTGAAGCCGCTGAATCTCTCCACTGCTGTTTCATGATGTGGAAAAGGGGTGTGTCCTCCACCCTTAAACCTCCTTTCGTCCACCGTCATCTCCTTGGTCTTGCTGCCATTGAGTTGGAGGTTGTTTGTCTTTGACGCAGTCAGTGGTGGTATCGTCAGCAAATCTGCTGCTCCTTATGTTGGTACTTTTGTTGATGTCTCCCTCTGCTGGTATAAACCTAATAGCACATAATTTGAGGTCCAGAGAAATTCCCCACCAACAAAATGATTAACTAGTTAATTAACTAGTGCATTTTTAATACATTCAAAGTCTCTAGGACAATCAGCAGACTAATGGTAACATCCGCAAAAAGAATAACGGTTTAATAGTATGTACCGTACATGTGCACGGCCCCTGAACCAGATCATCTGAAAAAGGTCACTGCTTTCAAGCACCTACTTAGGCTGTGCTTTCAAGAACAATGGTACTTTCACCCTCAAAACAAAGCTGACAGTGGGCTCAAGAAGAATATATTCACCTCAACAGTTTTTGCCACTAGAGAGACATTTTCTGTCTATGAACTGAAGTTTGTCTCACTTGTTCATCCACTGCTGCCTATTAGTCAGTCCAAATGTGCTCTTTTGTGATTGCAATGCGTTAAATCCTTTCTTCAGATCTGCCAGTGTGACACAAACTTACCGAACGAGGCAAGCAGTAGATCAGCAGCTTTTTTGAGCTTAGAACACTGATTTTCTATGTTCGCTTTGGTGCAGGAGAGTCAGCGGAATATGCATTTCAGTTTCCAGCCAGAAAAGGCAGACTGATAGGGAGATAAAGCGGAAAACATTATTTAAGATACAAGTATTGTAGATGTATGCAGTTGTCATACCGAACGAGGCAAGCAGTAGATCAGCAGCTTTTTTGAGCTTAGAACACTGATTTTCTATGTTCGCTTTGGTGCAGGAGAGTCAGCGGAATATGCATTTCAGTTTCCAGCCAGAAAAGGCAGACTGATAGGGAGATAAAGCAGAAAACATTATTTAAGATACAAGTATTGTAGATGTATGCAGTTGTCAATTTTATTCTGTGAGCCTTTTGTTAAATGGCTACACTCTCTTTTTTTTCTTGTGTCCCTCTGGGCAGCCAAGTTTTCTCAGAGAATGACTTTCAAGCTGTACCCTTTGAATTACAAGCATATTGTTTAATACTTACATTTTAAGTTTAGCATCCTCCTGTCTTGTGATTCAGGGTTGGACACTTAAATCCCATTTACTTTTCAAACCAAGTTCATATTGTAACATTGTTTCTTGTTACAATATAGGAAATACAGTACTTTTTTTTGACAAACACACGTTTGGAATTGCAGCTTGAGTTCACACAAACACACACAAATCTGTATCCCTGCAGCAGCTGCTAGCTTTGCATCTTATTATCTGCGGTATCGATTTCTTGCCCTGGCATCACGCCCTGCTCATCCTTCGTCATTATGCCTCCTTTGCCCAGAAGAGAGCTCAGAGCAGCCAATGCTGCCACTGGACTGAAGTTTGTAATTGTTGCAGATAAACAGGAACGGATCAATATATTGTAAACTGATGGAAATTGTGTTGTACTACACAGATGCATGTCTCTCTCCCTACACTGTTTCTCTCTCATAGTGTCTCTCTACTATGGTGAGACTGCAAAGGCAGGACTCCTCCGCTCACTCCTTCTTTCCCTAGCACATCAGGGAACTGTAGCCGTCTTTCACATACCAGACAGTATGTCGCTGTCCAAAATGCATTCCATTGCCTGACTCACTTGTGGAAAAGCAATCACCTTCCAAAATATGAGGTTAAAAGTTGGTGAATATTCATGAAACCATAAAAAACTTATGTTTAATATGTGATCATGTTGTTAAGGGTGTGGTGCCACCTGTGCGATTTCTATTTCTGTCATCCAGGCAACGTGCACCTGCACATTTTCTAAAGCTGTGTATCATGCAGTTGTAAGTTTAGCAGAAAAAAAATGATCTGCCTCTGTAAAGGACAAGTAAACTTTCATAAAGGTGCTGGTACAAAATCGGTTCCCGAACTGGTACTCATAAACCTAACTTCCTATCCACTGATGTCATTAGTATTTCACTACAGTATGTCCAACCTAACTTCACGAACAGGGAGGATCCACCCCTCTTTATGAAGTTGTGTTTTCTGAAAGTTTCACCTATAAATTAACTGTCAGAGACTGAGAGACTCATGTAACTGAGCACAGATTTAACAAAATAATTTCACCCACAGCAGCTCTAAACATAAGAAAATGTGCTGGAACAACATCATTTCTGCATTAAATATTTAACAGAGACGAGGCTAAGGCGTGTGAGTAATGTACTTACATTAGCCAAATAGGTCCCAACACTCTCGGTGAAATCTGTACTTCTGCTAAAGGTAATAAAACTGTTTCAATCGGAGCCTTTAAATGGCATCCTCCTGTTTGTGGAGCTGCTGCATTGTTTTACATAGGGTTTCAAAAAAGTGAAGCAGGAAAAGGAGTGCTTTTACTTTGAAGCAGCTAAAGGACAGATTGTGTTGTTGACACATGCAGCAGGTACAGACACTGACCGGCTGTTCGGCAGAGCTGGGAACCAATGCTTCAGCAGCTGAAGTGAGGTGTGGAGAAAGGAGTCAAGTCATTGTCACCAAAAAAAAGCTGATAGTTGTGTGATGTACTGTATGAAACTTTAAAAAAAAAAGCTTTACTTCAGGAGAAAAGCCAGAGGAAGATCATGATCCTACACTGAACCCTGACATCATCAAACTAACCCTTTTGTTATTAGTTAGTTTGAGAGACAGAGAGCCTGAGCAACAGCAATCTCTTACTGTATGATTAAAACTTGAGCAGTCCTTCTGTTTATTCTTTATTCTGTTGTTCTGTTTATTCCATGCAGGAGCAGGCATTTCAATTTAATATACACAGTGGGCCCCTGAGGGTTATTTTTGTTACCTGCTATAAACCAGTGATCTGGATTCTGACCAAACAAAGACACAGGCAGAGGACTGAGTCATGCCTCCAGCTGCTACCTTCCACTCCCGCCTGTCACGGACCAAAAATGGTGACTCTGCAACAGCTCACAATGCTGTACTAAAATTGACGACACAACTCACTCTGTTAGGCAGCCGTCTTACATAAGCCAGTGCTATATTAGAAACAGGTTTTGGTGTCCAGCCCTTTTGTTCAAAACTTAGACCTAGTTAAACTAAAGAAAGTACTCTAGACTACAAACCGTTGCAAGGGATGGTCAATTTCCCACCATGTCAGAATGTATACAGACCAGTTCTTCAACCAAACAGTGTAACACACCCCTACACACATCACCATTAGATGATTTTTGTCCCTCATCCACAACCTATACATTCCCAATAAATATATCCTTAAAGATACATTGCCAAAAATGTTATCCCACTGGTGGATGTAATCAAGAAGTAAAATGTCAATGACAACTTTATTTCCAAAGCTCATTTAAAACAACCTTAGTCGACCAAAGTGCTTCACAGGCAGAACAAATACACAGTAGAAACAACATATCAAAGAGCAAACTACAAAACAAATATAGATATATATAACATAATAGAATAAGAAACAAGAAGCACAGTAGAACAAGGCAAGCCTTCTAGGAGAAGAGGTGTGCTACTGTAATGCATGTATTTATTACTAGACTTCACTTGACTGGGATTTTTTCCACTTTTGCTTAACATTTGTTTTACTTTTCTGTAGCCTTTACCGTGTGTTACTTACACAAATTTTCCACAGCGGCAGTGATAGGAACATTGTTTGTTGTGAACATTCATCAAAGCAGCTCCAGCCAGAATAGAAAAGAGGAGCATTTGTCCTTTGTATCCTTCCTTTTCACACTAATCTTGAGGCCAGGGTTTTGAAGCTGGAGGACTTTGCCACTCAACTGATACACTCGACTCGTCTCTTGTTAGTGACACGACCATTCGCTACCTGCACGTACTCTCTTTGAAGTCTTCCCTTCCCTTTGAAGAGAATGGACACGTGGCCCATGATAACTCATCTGCATAAACATGGGTTCATGCAGTCCACTTATATAATTTCCTCTGCCTCCCACCTTGTTTGCAGGCACGTTGCAGAAGTAGCACAAACAATCATTTTCTCTCCGTGATTTTTTTCTTGTTTTGTTGTTTGCTCAAGGTTGAGCCTGCACTCATCCTCATTTGTAAGGTTGATTGCCACGATTTTTTTGTTATTTTAGTTTGTGTTTTTCTTCAATAAAGTTCCGTAAAGAAGTGATATTTAGAGACTAGAACAAGTGATCTTGCTTAATTTTTTGGACTCATTTGATTTGAGCCTTAAAGATTAAGGGTGAATTGGGGATAGGTTGTGATTCATGGCTACTGTTGACCCAGAAGACTTGGTCCAAAAACAAGGTCTTGTAATGTTAGGCTCAGCAAATGACTTGGCTCAAAAGCAAAGTGGGTGTGGCAGCTTACTGGAGTGGCAATGTCGACACTCATAGGCTGCTGTCCAAAGCCTGCCAGCTGTTGCCGTTGGGCACGGGATTCCCAGCGAAACAGTCAGCTGCCACTTTGGTTATTTGTTCAAGTTTGTTAAAGCGGAACAATGAGGTCAGCAGTGAATTTTTACGAAAGTATGGCAGTAGATGACAGGTGGATGGATGTTTACGGTGGTGTTGTAAACATATGTACCCCAAAACTCGAGGGCAGGCTCTGCAGAGAAAAAGGTGAAAGCAGGACCAGACTTGCAAAGTTTTACTTTAAAATAACGATCAACGGCACATATAAACATCAGCTGTTTAACCAAAAATGCTGCTTTGAGCTATCTTAGCGTGTAGATACACTAATGTGACAGTAAACCCATGGGAGAATGAGCTCACCTCAAAATCATAGTGAAAGGTTTTTTTGAAAAGTTGGCATAGTAGTATAAGGCACAGGCACATATTAATTCAAGTCATCGTTGACTTTGCCATGCACTGTAGACCTTTGAAACTTTGAAGCTGTTAACGACACTTTTGTGCTACACGTTTCAAGCATTTTCAGACATAATTATCAAACTGTGTAAAAATATTCTTCTTCCATAAAGAAGAAATAAGCAGCCCACAGCATGGCTAAACTCAGCTAAAATGTCATTTCAGATTTATATTTCTCTTTTTACAGTCTGTACATAGTGAAGCGCACAATCTATAAGAAGTTTTGGATTGTTTTGGATTTCACATTGTGAACTGTCCGATATCCGATCCAGTGATTTTGACCAGTATTGGACAGATACCTACATTGAGTATTGTATCGGCTTATCCCGACCAGAGACCAGTCTGGGAATCAGAAGGCTACTATCAGTGAACAGATAGGTGTCAGTGGGCATGCACTGTTATGGCAAAATCTTAATAAGACCATGGTGAGTGTAGAAATAAGGACATAAGAGCAGCAGCTGTCTTTGTGAGATTTATTCTTCTTGCAAGAGGAACAGACAACACAGAGCATCCAGACAGTCTGTGCAGTAGTTCAGGGGAAAGGAGTCACTGTTTGGGTTTTTATCACAAACAGCCCCCACAACACTGTGGGCAGCAGTTAGTTGGTTAGACAAGAGTCTTTGAATCTGCTGATACCAGATACAGAGAAGGACAATTGAACCTTGGGAGGAAAAACCAAGGCATATATTGGTATGTTGCTACAAGGCTCATATGGAGACATTAGCATACATGCCAGCTTATACTGTAATTTTCCCATCATAGCACACATAGCAGGGATCTCAGCCACTTAGCAAAAATCTCACCTTGCAAACCTATGCTTAAGTTTACAAAATGTCAACAATACCACTTGATCTCACTCCTAATCAGCCAATTCTGACTGGGAACTGAAGCTTGTAAACCAAAGAAAAAAAAGTCGTGTTTTCAGTTCACTGTGGCTCAGGTGCTGCTGGTGTTCTGTTCTTCTCCTCCAGAAGCCACTGGACAGTTCAAGAAATGGTCATTTTTGAAATCTTAAATTTGTGTGTGGATGAGTTGTTTATGATTTCTTTGCAGACCCACCTGCCTTTAAATTGCCTCTTGGGGGACGATTAAAGTCATTTTGAATTGAGCTGAAACGAATTTCAAACATTGCAAAATCATTTATGGAGGCAGCAGTGGATCTATAACTCATGTGTTCTGTGATGCAAAAAAAGCTGATTTTCTCTATAGACTTTGGTGCTGGAGAATGAGGTTTAAAAATGACACAAACTCCCACTTTTCACAACTGGTTTGTCCCAGTAGTTGCAGAGTTGTAGCAGAAAGGGTGAAGTGGATGACATTGAAAAGCAACCAAAATGAGACAGTTTGTTACCTTGAATAGAAATACTTTTTTTTCTGTTTTTTTCTGAGTGTTGGAAAACATTTTGGCGGATGTAAGTACTAGTCCTAGTCAACAAACTAAAGCAATAAAAGTCATTGGTGGGTTTGATGGTGGGTCAGTGGTAGAGCAAGTCATCTTTCTAATGGGAGCTTGTGAGTTCAATTTCCAGCTCTGCTAGTCTACATGCCGGTGTGTCCCTGGACACTAACAGCAGTCTATGAATGGGTTTGAAAGATGACGGATAGAAAATGCACTGCACCTACTGTGGATGTTCTGTATGAATGTGTGAGTGAATGGCAAAACTGAGAGTTGTCATCAAGCCTGGAAAAGCTCTTTATAAATACAGACCATTTGCCATTCGTTTTTTACTGTAGAAATGTTACATATAATATCTTTAAGTTTCCGGTTGGAAAATTTCTGACTTCAAAGTAAAGCAGCAAGTATATTCTTAAATTAATCTGGTGATAGTAGTAGTTTTGTGAAATAGCCACACGCTTTCAAAGAAAGCGAGTGGCTATGTCTCAAGCTTGCTTCAGCGCTGGACATTTTCGGGCTCATGCACAAAATTAGACTCTTTGTCAGTACTTTATACAACCGCTTCAAAAAAACCTGAATTATCCCTTTTATCATTAAAGGGCCACCAGTATTGTGCACTGTATTCGGAGTCATGACCCACTTGTTCCTGCAAGTGTTCCTGGATTTAGTGGATTCAAACGCAGACAGAGCAGCATGTGTGTCAGAGTGAGGTGGAGATCAAGCGTCCAGATGTTGATGTTCCCATTGACAGTGTCATACGGAGACAGGAGAGGGAGGGCATGACAGATGGACAGAGGGAGGGGAGAGAAACGGAGTCTAGTTTAGAGGAGAGCTGATCAAACAGGCAGCCTGAGGAGGCTGAACCCCTCAGGTCATGGACCTTCACCGGTCTTCAGTCACACACTGAGCCCAACAAAGGCACTCTTCACAGACGCAGCAGTGTGATGGCTTTGCGTGTCTCTGAGCTTCACAGAGCATGTGCACATCACAGAAATCAAATTAATTTACCGGTCAAAAAAAAACACCCTGAGCTATCGCCCTGACGAACATGAGGCACCTCCCACCTGCATGCGTTTCCATACTGAAATCAGGAAAAAGGAGCAAAAAAGAAACAGCACAGGCATCGTGCAGTGAAAGGTGCAGGTTATCAGAACACTGGCTCGCTAAAACAGAAATCTACTGCGAAGGTCAGCTTGGCCCTGTACCCTAACGTGGCTACAGTCGACCGTGAATAGAAATACCTTTTTTTTCTATGGATTTAAAGTGTTGGAAACATTTTGGCAAATGTAGGCACACTAGTCAACAACCCTCACATGCCATTAAATTCAAATGAGGTAATATTTTTCAGGAAATGATAAAATGTCTCAGTTTCAACTTCTGAAAAATTGTTTATGTTCTATTGGGAATAAAATATGGGTTTATGAGATTTGCATGCATCACTGCAGTCTGATTTTATTAACATTTTACACAGTGTCCCAGCTTTTGTGGAATGTTCTAGAGATGCTGTTTGAAGATATAGACTGTATATAAATAGACAAGTTATGGTTGTAAAACATACTCCAGTTTTGAAGCCTTTAGATTTGTGATTTGGCCGGCTCTAATTTTATGATACCAGCTGTCAATCAGACTGGTGTCTACTCACATGTGCTGTGCTTTACTGGCCGTTTTCCCTTAAACATATTGTGCAAAATTGATATGATGTTCTATTAAAGACCATTACCCACTAATGATGTCACTATATGTTCTTTAAATTGGTCCATGACACTCATGCAACCACGAGTCCCAAAGGTATGTATTTAAACCAGTGTTTCTCAAACCTTATACATGGAGGACCCACAGTTTAAGATCACAAACTAATTCACAGCAATAGCAAATGTTTTGCAGAATGTAGTGACAAATTTATAGCCTTATGTAGCACCGAATATCATTTTAAATAATTGATATTTGTTAAATTCATTCAAACTTTCTTCACCTAACAAACATGCACACATAAATCTGGTTTATGGTGTAATTCTGCAAATTTGTTTGGGGGCTGAACAAAATAGCCCAGTCTTTGGGAAACACTGCGTTAAATTGTCAGTCAGGAAAGGTAAAATATAAATTATAAACTGTCCTCATAGAGCTCCCTTTTCCATTTAATTTGCATCAATCACAGTGTATACCCTTTTATTCCAACCATTTCCCAGTATTTCCCAGACTACTGACATCTGGATGTGAAAAGGTCTCAACAAATAACACAAACATGTTTTAAAGTCAATCTTTCAATCTTGTTAAAAAAGGCTGGTTTATAAGGCTGGTATATAAGGAAAGCTTTTATATTATATACCGTATAAATTAGAACTGCTGATTGAATTGGTTCAGGAGATGAAGATGGGTGTGGAGACACTCACTCCTTCAAAAACATATTCCTGTCAAGTTCAGCCAGCATACTGTATATATATATATATATATATATATAGTATAAGTATAACAGCAGAAGTGGAACACTAATTATTTATGTATTTATTTACTGTGGTCAAAAGCTTGACATTTATTTTAACAAGGTTATGGATTAGACATCAGGTTCACATTGTAATAAAAAGGTTCTGTGAGTTTAATATGTCAAATTATTTTTGACTTGCTGCAGCAAAACTTAAAACAAAATGTGCTGTGTTGGTCAGTTCTAAGATTTTGAGCTATTCAGTTTCCCTAATCCATAATTTTTTAACTGAGACAAAAAAAAAAATACATCGGTGTTTGTATTTATTTTACCTTACACAAATTGCCAATTTTAATTACACCAAAAATCTTCTAATGCTTTTTGTTTGTTTTTATTTGTTTGTTTTTATTTATTTATTTATTTTAAAGAAATTGTTCTCACGCTTTAAACCAAAGGTCTCAGACCTGGGGGCCACTGAGAGTCTGGTCTATGCAGGACAGGACTCGTTATGTGTGGGAGTGGGTGATATGAGCTTAAAATTATATTATGGTATTCCATCATGATATTAACAATATTTGTGATAATATTTCATAGAATTTTGAAATAAATGTTTTAACTGAATGATATACAGTATAGTTCACAGTAAGAAACATGTATTATGCTAAATAAATCTTGCTAATCTGAGCATATAATTTCAGAAAACTTGCAGTCCATGCTGACTTCAAATGAATTAAAACCCAGAAAGTCCTGAAATGAAAACCAAAAGACTTAGAGCAGACACAGAGATAACTTACTTTCTTCCATTGCTGTTTGGTTATTTAATTACAAGTGCACATTGAATTCAATCAATTAACACGACTGTCTGTTATTGTGCTGGCAGGCAAGAAGCTCAAAAGCCAGGAAAGGTACAGTTGTGTGAAGTGAGAGGGATATGAGACAAATAAAATGTCCACTGCTTACTTTTTAATTAGTCTTCTAGGAGTCACTGAGGATGTATCCATGTGCAGCTCTCTTGTTATTGTTGCACATAGAATAAATAAGGTTTTGGTCTTCATATGATTTTTGTGTTTGACTTGAAACTTGATTGATTTCAGTCATGCAAACACTTTCAGAATCAGTGATCGAAACACATGGCTGTCAGGGGGTGATCTCCTGGAAGCTCTTAAATCTATAAAAAGAAGACTGCTTTTATCTTCACCTTTCATTTGCTGCTCTGGGTAACTTGGTGTCCAGCATGACAATGGCCTCTGTAATGTGAACATCAGTGGGAGTCGCTCAAGAAAGAAAGCAAGAAAATTAAAGTTTACCTCGAGTTAAATACAAAACTAAACTTTGGGACAGAAAATGTGAATTTTATTGCACTTGGCAGCTTTTACCAAGCAAAATTACATCAATAAGTAATAATTGTAAAGTAATAATATTGTCTGAATTGTCTGGTTATATACTTGTTGGATGCTTACTGTTTCAAAAAACTGCAAAAACGCCATTGCAGTCATGGTCCCTGGTTTCAGAGCGGCAGACTCTGGATTTATTTTATATATTATAAGTGGATAACAAGAGTGCAATTTAGGAAGGCAGATTAAAAGATTAAACTAAACAGAATCTAACTCAACAAACTGGAGTGACACATCACACTGATCAGTTACTGTATATATAGACCAAGAGGGGGAAACTATATGAACAAGAAACAAAAACTCAAGCCCTCGACAAAGAAACCCCCCCCCCCCATGCTAATTCAGTTCTTGGTTTGGTCCATTCATTAAGCCAGGCTTCACCTGACCCCTGAATTGAGGCAAAAGTAAAATGCATTAATACAATGAACAATAACAACTATATCTAAACTTAATGTGTGCATGTTGTTTAGAATATGGTGTAGTGTCAGTTGGAGCAATAAAGGAAATCCAATCCAAAAACACACATGTTTTGTTTAACTGCAAAGTAAACACCACAGCAACAATCATTTCTTGTGTACAGTGTGGGAATGTGGCCAACATGACATGGCAACACTGCTCTACATGTGGAGGGATGTGGAGCAGACAGGCTTAATCTTTGTGTGAACTCATTTCATAATGCTCTGAATGAAATGGCCATTTGTTTATATGTAAAAGTTACACACTGCAGCACAAATGTAGGTGTATTTACAACAGGTCTGTTTTCAAATGTGTAGGTTTTCAGCTTATACTGAAGTGTAGAAATAATTGTATCCACCGTATGTCAATGTATGTAATGTAATGCCATAGCTTTCTTCTCTGTCTCTACCTGGGTCCTAATGCGTATTATAGTAATTGTTTTTCTGACCTTTCAGAGCTCGCCACTGACCTTAACGACAGACTGAAGTGTGTCTTTGCTGCTTCACGGGTACCTGCCCTGCACAGCTGGTGACCATACAACAGCCCACACCAGGTAAAATGTCTCTCCTCTCTACTTAATGACTGTAAAATGACCATTTGCACCCAGCTGTGCATGTCCAGTTTCATATCTGCTCTAACGGCATTCTTCCCTTTTCTGATTTATCACCAGTCGTCTAGTGAAAATGTCTCAAAGAGAAGTGCTGTGGAGATGAACTGTCTTAAATGTAGTCTTAAATGGAACAAATACTTGCACCATCTTGTTTGAACATTTCAGTTTGTGTCAAAGCAACTCCATATTTTGTCAAAGTTTCCCTTTTAGCCAACATTACCCCACCATGGTGCTATGTTGTTTAGCTTAAAACATCCTCTTTGGCAGCTTTTGCTTTGTAGCCCCCAGTAAGTTTGCAGAAGTACATGAATATACACATAAATTATTGATAAAATGTAACAAAAATAAAATAGATTTCATTTATTGGGCACTTTTACAAATGCAGGGTTGCAAAGTGCTTTGACTGATGAAGCAAGAGGACAGACAAGATAAGACATTGGCAAAAGACCGAATGTCAAAAACAATGAACAAATTTAATGAAGACATCACACAAAAGCAAGAAGGAGCAAATAAAGGAACACAAGACAAAAACATAGAAAAAGGACAATGTCACTTAAAGGCCATAAAAATATAATAATAAATTATAATAAATGTATAGTTATTTAAAAGAATTTACTTAATATATGAAACTGTACTGTATATCCCAAATGCAATACACCGTAAATATTAAGCCCATTCTGAATATATTCTGCTTACTTCTATATTGTGCTTTCATAAATGTGGAAATGCATGTTTATTATTTAATACTTTTACTGTCTTTGCTGCTGTGTCATCGTAACTTCGCCATTTCAGTACTCTTATCTTATCTTATCTTATCTTATCTTATCTTATCTTGCCCCAAATCAGTCATTCCAAGCTCCATAACTTTGTAGCTGCTGGCTAATCCAATGTATTTGTTTGGCTTTGGACTTTGTCTGCCTGTTTTGGTTGATTCTTTAACAATAGGTCCTACTTGGCTGATCAAATTATGTTGTTGGGTGGGATATGGAGGCTGTCTGTCCAACTAACAGTTCAAATGAACGGTCAGTCATTTAAATTGGCCACTAACATGTTTTGGATATCAGCTGTCTGAATGTCCTCATTTAGTCAGGGATTGATATGCCAACATTTCCAACCTCTTTCAAGAGTTTTTTTTTTAACTTTCTGTTTCCACTTAGGTATTTGAATGCACAAATAAAAAATGCACATAATAACAGACTCATTACTAAAGATGTCAAACCACTGAGAACCAAATCACAATAAAAATCATGACTTAAGTGGAGATTAAAAATGATGATGATGATCTGTCAATGTCAGGTGTTTGATTAACTTCTAATTGTCAGCATGTCACGACTGCAGAAATCTCACACTAGGTGAGACGTGCATTATTTGGAGAAAACACTGGTTTCAGCAAGGAAGAAAGAAAGCAACACTGATGTCAGTTTTAATGCCATTTTTTTGTTTCTGCACAGCATTATGCATGCAATAGTAAAATAGCTGATTAAAAGCCATTTAGCTGCTGACGTGTTCATTTCAGTGTGTGTGTTGGTGCAGACTGTGGAAAATTTGCAGGAAAACTGTGGCTCACACATACTTTAAGAAAATCATTACTGTGGCGGGCATCGGCGCTGCACAGCTGCTAAGACTCAGCTGGCCGAAACACATAAGAGCACCAGCATTACTAATACGCACACAAACACACAGTCTTCCATGACTTCAGAGGACATTGCATTAATTCCCTGGAGACTTACTCTAACCTTAACCCTAGTGCCCTAACCCTGACCCTGACCCTAACTCTAACCTCAGCCTAACTTTAAAACATGTCTTCCCCTTAAAACGTAGTAATTTATGTTATATGGACTTGATTTTTGTCCCCATAAGGAAGACATAATGAGACAGGTCTCACATTAACTTCCATTCAATTGGACAGCCAACTCAAACACCCGTCACTAACCTTAACAATAACTAGTTAATACCCACAATTTAAATCTTCATCCTGAATTTAACCACTTCTTTAAAAATAAGGTTTTACCTCATTAGGACCAGGTTTTGGTCTTCATGAGGACTACTGTTCCTGACACGGTCAGAGTTTATGCTGTTATGTTAAGCACACACACATGCACACACACTACACAATAACTCTTTCTGAATCAGCAGCTTTCGTTTTTTTGCCTTACTGCTGGGAAAAGTTGAGCAGCATATAGTGAGAAGCCTGAGGTGTCATTTTTATTTGACAGCATCAGGAGCAGACAAGGCTTCCCCTCCTATTTGATAACACATTCAATTAGTACTGAGTGACATTACAGAACAAATGACAGAGAAAGTTCAATTTAACCTGTATATTTTCTGAAAAGGGTGGTACCTTTCTGGACATTTAAAAATCATCTGATTGCAAAAACCCTTAGGGTGACAGAAGTTCCCATTGCGTCCCAGTTTTTAATTAAACGCTCATGTCTTGTGAAACAGAGGTTGTGTCTTGATTCAGAGGCTTAAAGGCTGACAGGTTGTAGTCACAGCACAAGGACTCGGCTGTCCTATATCGACAGCTCCTCCAAATATGGCAAATGTTGTCCATCTGACACAATGAAATAAAGGATCTACTGTAGTTCAAGGAGGAATTGTATAAAAGGGCAAGATGAATAGCTACCGGTACACGAGCTAAAAAAAAATGTCATGTGAACTGTTACCTGCCATTAGAAATCTATATCAATTATAGCAACTGCTTTGTTGCTAGGCAACAGTAGTAACATAAAAGGGCGTATTTAGTGGAGCTTCCTCAGGTATCTCATAGCTTGCAGCCTCTCCAGTCTATGTGGTCAAAGAAGGGAATCCGTCCTTTTTCAGCAATTCAGATGGTGTCATCCAAATCAGGTGACCCCTGAACTGAGACACTGTTCTGATGTGACAACCCCACAAGGTTCATAGGCCAATTGGATACTCAATTGCCCATCTTTTTGTGTGGCCCTGTGATGGACTGGCGACCTGTCCAAAGTGTACCCCACCTTTTGCCATACATGTCAGCTGGGATGAGGCACCAGCACCTTCTACATACCTCATGTTGAGGATAAAGCAGTAGAAGATGAGTGAGTGAGGTCCTGGCAAAGAAAGTGCAAATATGCCCCAATGCCTTGGATGTGTTTTCGTTGAGCTCCTCCTGCTGATTTAAGGCACTGACCCCTGACAACGTTCCTCTGTGACCCGTGCAGCCCAACTCCATCCTGATGTGAAAACTTGTGTGCACGAGTTCAGACTTGATGTCAGATTTTATTATTTCCTCCGCTTTTCTATACTGATAAATGCCAATGGAAATGACTGAATGCACCGTTTTCAGTTGTTTGAAAAATGAGGGCCATTCAGTGCAGCACCCAAATGAATAATCCATTAGAAGTAATGGGAAAACTCCTACCTGATTTCCACCAGCCCACAGTATAGGTGAAATATAATGTCTGGATAACTTCATTATAATAACTGAAATGCCAAATGTTAGCTGATCTGTCCTGTTGTGTTTCCGCTGAATGTGCACTTTGCTTTACAGCAGAGGAACCCAGAAAACTGCACATACAGGGTTTCAGCTGGGGAATGTGACTGTGCCTCCTTATGAGAGTCTGAGTAAAACGCAAGAGTTGAATTTGTTGTCAGGACAGACGACTAGTAAATGTCCACAGCGTGATGTGGTGTTGTAAAATATCACATTAAAAAACAATGGAGAGCCATTTATTGAACCGATGATGCAGCAACTGCAGTCACAGATGTTTTTATGCCCTCAGCAAACACGCACGCACAATCACACCCAGCCACCTAAATAGTTTCTCGAGCTAGAATTTAATCTAATGTATATTATCAAGGTGTATGTGCTAAAGTTTGTGCACACACATTTGTATTGTTACTGATATACAAGCACACACGCACACACAGACTTAGCCCAGTTTACAGGCCAACATTAATAATGAACTGACACAAAGTGAGTCATTTTCAGAGGGCACACATTGGACTTGTTGGTTTGTGAGCGCACCCTTCAGTTGACATCCTGACATTACCTCATTGAGAATTATTTGGATTAATGCATGAATGTGTGTATTGTGTGCATTGTTGTATACCAACACTTAACACTCATCAAGACCCTCATCAGGCATGCCTGTATACCCGTCCATTCATCCAATCAGCCAATAATGCGGGAGCAAATACAGTTCAGGTGTCACTTTAGTTGTGGCCCAAGTGGGTTCTTTTCATTTTAATGGGTCACACTATGAAAATCACAGGTGTCAATAATGACTTACAGTACATAAGCTGAACATAAGTCAATTTGATTTGCACCTGGATCAACAAGTAACATTACTAGATATACGTACAGTGTGTTTCATCACGGTACGGTTCAGCATGGAACAGTACGGTACAGTTTTGAATAGTAAAGCCCTGGGTCAGGCTTGTGTGGGCTGATGGCTGATAAGCGTGACACGGTACTGGTGACACAACAGTGAGCATGACACAACAGACAACAACACAATGAACCACAATGGAGACATCCAGCTGCTCTTTTTTTCCTGCTCAGTTTGTCTCAAAAAATATGTCCAGATTTGTATGAAAACAGACTGTGGGCATTTACCTTGACTTCCATGGGATATTTACACCAATTGCAAGGGAGTGTCATTCAGCTGACTGCAGTGGGTGGAGCCGGTCTAGATCCACCCTTAGCATACCGTACCATTTTACTCTGGTACCCCAAGGGAAAGCTGTCAAAGAATGGAACAGTAGCGACTGATTATTTTCTTACTATTCCTAATCGAAATGCAAAAAAAAAAAAACGTACTGAACCAACTGTTCCACTCGGTGGGAACATAGCTCTAGACACTGGGTTTCACCTGGACAAAAAGGTGGTTTAGGGGTTTATTATACTTTAAGGGTTTAAGGGGAACGAACACTGGGGCTCAGCCAATGACTTCCACTGTTCTGGGGCAGAGCTGTGAGAAGCGGGCTGAGAGAAAGAGAGTGGGATCAGTTACGTTTTATGTGGTCTGCCATTTCTCAGCTTTTTATTGTTGCCTACCAACCGTTAATCTTCATCTCTTACTGTTTCTCTTACTGTTTTAGTGTAGGAGACGCTCTCCTTTATAAATTTGTCTAATGCCCAACATCATTACACTTTATAGTCATTTGTAACACAATGCATCATTGCAGATCACATCAGTACTGGGGAAATCAACTAACACCTTATAAAAGCAGACTGTTTAAACAAGTTAATTTGCAATGCAGACACTTTTCTCCTGGCATTGACAGACTTGCTCTCCCTTCGTTTTAATTAAACAAATGAAGATTTTAGGACTGAATGGGAGACTAATTACGACACCTCATTAAAAGACTTGAGAGGCAGTGTCCCTGGGACATGCTGGGGTTGGACACACTGTTATTTTTTTTTTCTGCAGTCCACCACAAGCTACAGCCTGAGCGTTAAGAACTGAACTGAGCTGTCTTTTGTTTCATTTAATTGGTTTGCATAGATGATATTGTAGTTACTTAAAAGCTGCTGTCTCCTGCCCAGAAGCATTACGTATGCCTTTTACACCTGCGTCTTTTTCACTCTATATTACACTTGGCTAATCCTTTCTAGTTTGATTTGTTCAGTCTTGCTCCATTGTCTCCTCCTCTCTTCTGCAGTGCACTTTGCAACTCACTACAGCCTCAACACCACACACCTGGAATCTTAACACAAAACTAATGAGGCTTTGCCTACTTCTCCTCTGTAGTCATGAGTGTCAGCCCTCTTCCTTTGCATCTTAATTTAACTAAAATGAAGAAAAATAAGACATCAATGAAGGATTGTGCACACCTGATCAGCGCTCACCTAAATTTTTGCTATCAATTTCACCACAATTAAGGCCTGCAAGGGTTTTTAATTTCACTGGGGATATTGAATTCTGTCAAGACTGTGTCTGCATTAGTGTGGACACAGAGCTTAGCACTGTTTAACTATGTGTGCGAGTATGTGAGTGCAATGGAGCTCACACATTATTTTATCACAGTTTGACAGGCAAGGAGCAATAATGAGATTGTGGAATATAGTCATTGATAATGGCATCTTAATAAAAAAGCCTTAGACTTTAAGGAGTGGCATCATCGTTATGAAGCTTCAATCACGGACAAAAAAGGACATAGAAGTACAAATATTTTAATTTCAAATAACAAAAAACTGTGAAACTGTAGAAGTTAACAAGCTCACAGAATGAGAAGAATTATTAAATGTCTGTGTTTGAAGGATACAGGAAAAAAGTACCTCCCAGCACTTGAAAACTCCCCTATTAACACTCAGACTGTCATTTATTTAATGTAATGGTTAAGGATTTTGGAAGTAGGGTCGTACAAGATACTTACAGGTAGGGTAAATGTTCAAATTCCCACTCAGACCTAATGGTTCACATTCTTAACGACTAGTGTTTTATATCTGAACATGACTGGCCTCTCAAATGGCATCATCATACGGAAATACCTTTTTGCCTGCATCAAACATCATATTTGTGAGACCATTTGGTAGTGAAGCAGGAGGCATTTAGGTTTATAAGATAAGTTTAAGGTGTACTTTAGAAGCTAAGTGTGAGTGAAATGTATCTCTAAAGGATGACACTCTACTTTGTTATTGTTTTAATGTGCTACGCTTGCATGTGCATGTAAACACCACCAGTCAAAAGTTTCTCATTTAATGGTTTTTCTTTATTTTCATGATTATTATCAAAGTGGAGGCATCAAAAATATGAATGAACACATATGGAATTATTTAGTAAACAAAAAGGTGTGAAATAACTCAAAACATTTTTTTGATTTTAGATTCTTTGCACACTCTTGGCATTCTCTCGATGAGCTTCATGAGGTTGTCACCTGAAATGGTTTTCCAACAGTCTTGAAGGAGTTCCCACAGATGTTGAGCACTTGTTGGCCCTTTTGTCTTCACTGTGCGGCCCATCTCATCCCAAACCATCTCGACTGGGTTTAGGTCAGGTGACTATGGAGGCCAGGTCATCTGGCACAGCACTCCATCACTCTCCTTCTTGGTCAAATAGCCCTTACACAGCCTGGAGGTGTGTTTGGGGTCATTGTCCTGTTGAGAAATAAATGTAATCCAAGTAAATGCAAACCAGATGGGATGGCTGCAGGATTCTTTGGCATGCTGGCTCAGTGGGCCTTTAAATTTGAATAAATCCCCAACAGTGTCACCAGCAAAACACCCTCACACCATCACACCTCCTCCTCCATGCTTCACGGTGTAAGAAAACAAAAAAAAATCCAATGGCTAATAGATAAATAAATGTATGTGCACCAAATATACTGTGGTGACAGTAGCAAAAGTGTGGACATAGAAAGATTTTTATTTGTGGGGTGCAGTATGGGATTTGTGTGGCTCTAATACAGAATTTGTGAACTTTTAACTTCTGTGTTGTGCTTACAGGGTATAATACACATTTGTGAATTTCGTATAAAAGTACACAATTTACTGGCACAGGTACACAGGACTTTTGCTACTAAAATACCTCCATACATGTCCTTTGATCAGATGAGAGGAAACTAGAACTCTTTGTCCATAGAGACATTGTACAACCCAAAGAACATGAAACACGGTGGTGTGAGTATTATGCTGTGGGGATGCTTCAGTGTCTCTGGAACTGGGAATCTTGTCAAGGTGGAAGGAATCATGAAGAAAGAAGGATATGTGAAGATTTTGAAAGAAAACCTGAAGCAGTCAGCAGCAAAACTGGGTCTGGGTCGTCACTTTCTCTTCCAATACAACAACGACCCAAAACATACGTCGCTCCTGTTGAAGAACTACCTCCATAGGACCAAAGTGAATGTTACTGACTGGTCTGCACAAAGTCCTGACTTAAATCCCATTGAAAATCTTTGGGGTGAACTGAAGACGAAGGTCCATGTCAGAAGGCCATCAAATCTGGAGGAGCTGGAGAGATTTGCCAAAGAAGAACGGACTGGGATTCCTCAGGAGACGAGTCAGAGACTTGTTGAAAACTACAACAAACCACTGCAGGCTGTTATCCAGCAAAAAGGAGACACAATTGTCTAATAGCATCAGCTAATAAGCAAATAATTTTGACCCTGGTAGTTTTTAGTTTTTGTGGAATAATTTCATTTCTCTGTGCTAAGTCAAATAATGGAAGTATCCAAAAGAAAATTAGGATGTTTGAAAAAGCTGTGTTAAAAATTCTTTGTTCTGTTTAACAGCACTTTGGGAGATACTTTTAAAACAATTAAATTTTCGTAGTGGGGCTAATAATTTTGTCATGAACTGTATCTGATTGAAGACCACACATTGAAGTGACATGGATCTGATTTGAAAACTGGTATTGGTTGTTAATTTCTGTGTCCTCACAACCCTGGAAAAAGTCTGATCTGAGTCACGTCAACCGAAACAATTCGAGTCGCTTCTACCTGGTATGAATGTAGCTATAGGCAGCACTCTGCATGGTCTAAAAAGCAGCCAGGGAGGAGCAGGATATTTTAGTTACAAGCGACTGTGGCTCAGTGGCAGAGCAAGTTTTTTTTTTTTTTTTTACTTTTTTACACTCTGACATCTGTGCCTGCAGCGAGTGAATGGATATGAAAAATGTGTGATAGAAAATATGCTCCACAAGGATGCACTGTATGATTGTGTGAGTGAATGGGTGAATGGCAAAACTACTGCTATCTATATTCAGGGGCTTTCCAACTGGTGCCACACAGCATGACCAGTGTGCCTGGATTGTGGAATGTCTTGATTTTCATCTCAGCACAGGGTATCAGACTATAAGATTTGCACTGCCCATATGAAACATCCACCTAATATGCACTTTGTGTCACTGATCTGCTATTCTTTACAATAAAGCGTGAGCTCTACTAGCACTTTTCTGTGAATCATGAGCATTTCACAGAAAATGATCTTCAGCCACAGTTTCAATGTTCACACCAATCAAATGTGTTACAATCTAAAATCTTCCTATGCCCATTGCAAAGTAAAAGCACACAAGCTGAGTATAGAGAACTGCAGAAAATTGTGGTCCTGCTTCACATATGCTGTGACATTGTCAGAAATTTACTAACTAATGACTACAATGTACAATCTAATGACTAGCCAATGAAAATGCAACATGAAATAACATAATAATCAATGCCAAACAGTCTGAGGGATACAATGTGTATGGAGGATCTGTTCCGTCTTCTTTGAAGTTTTTCCTCTGCAAACCATAACAGAACAATTACCAGAGACTGATTCATCTTATCCTGCTCACTGGTGCATGCTAATGATGTTACCAACTTGTGTTACTGATGTAGTTGCATCATAACCTTTAATTACCTCCGCCCAAGGAGGTTATGTTTTCTCCAGTGTTGGTTTGTCTGTCCTTCTGTCTGTTTGACTGACTGTTAGCAAAATAACAAAAAATTATAGATGGTTTTTGATTCAACTTTCAGGAACGGTGTGTAATGGGATAAGGAACAGATTAGATTTTGGTACTGATATGAAATGCCTTCTGGATACAGGAATGTTTTTATTCTTATGTGCTGAGGCGCTCGCTGCAAAGCCTGATTGCGTGACACTCTACATTAATTTATGTGCATGTCCTACCACCTTGCAGCAATTTAATGGCCGCGGTTCCTTACCTCTGCCGAGGAGGTTATGCTTTTGCCAGCGTTTGTTTCTGTTTTTCTGTCTGTTAGCAAAATAACTCAAAAAGTTCTGGTTTGATTAAATTTTCAGGAAAGGTGGCTAATGGGACAAGGAACAGATTTTGGCGATGATCCAGATCACCATCTGGATCCTGGAATGTTTTGAAGGACTCTTTAACGTTGCTTGGCAGAGGTCTATGCTCTCCGAGTGCTTCTGTTTCAGTAGGTGTCAGCATCGTGTAGTCTGCATGCATCGTATTTAATGTCATAGCCACGTTTATTAGATCCATGTGGCACAGTGTGATTTATAATGATATTGTTTTGATAATGATGATTCCTGAAATCTCACAGTCTGTAGGTGGTGTACACGTGTGAAGCTAGGTTCAGGTTCTTCATCATTAAAAATTCAGCCGTGGATTTCCGAATGTAAAAAGACTGGTACAAAAGTGGCAGAGGTTTCATGAAAGAGTTCATCCAACAGTATTTTTAGATTTAACACCATGGTAATACTAAGATTTTCTATCTTACTGTGGCATTCTGAGGACAAAAGACTGAGACTCTGTCTTTTCTTGAACAGAGTAATTACTTGTCAGATATGGTCAATTGCTGCAGTGAGCACTCTGAAAACAATCCATTGATTTCATGCCTGTGGTCAGTGTGAGTTCTGTGAAAGTATCTTCTCCTTCAGCTGACATTTTGGCCGACACATATATCATCACAGAACTGGAGAATGTGGTTTCTCTAAACTGACCAGATGAGACTGATGGTCATTTAACGCAAGTGTGTTTCTCTGGATATTTTAGATGTGCATTAACAACTGGTTGATCCATGACCACCATGTATCCTTCTCTGGATATTTTAGATGTGCATTAACAACTGGTTGATCCATGACCACCATGTATGCAAATCTGTTTAAGCAGCGATTAATCATACTAAATGTACCTGTTACAGCCAATACATGAAGTTACCTGGCTACCATAGTCTAGTGAGAAAGATTACAGTGAGATTCAGACAGAAATAATCTGAGGCATGGTGCTAGTGCGTAGATAAAATCAAACTGCATGGTTCTACAATCCTTTGTGACCCAAGGCACAACCTGTACAATGAATATGCACTAATGCTGTCAGAAATGTTTATTAAGGAAATTCCCAATATCTTAACATTTAACAGTGGAGTCTGGTGTGTTTAGTGACAGGCGATAGTGAGATAAATCACAACTCGTTCAGCTGTGTATCAGTTCAGCGAGTGAGTCAGATGTAGTCTGTGCTCTGGTCATGCAGGAAGAAGTGAACGATTTTGTGAACAAATCTTTTTTAATGAATGAATTGGAAAGAGTCAGTACACCTAAAAGAACAGTTGTTGCCATCACTAATGGGCTCCTACATGATTCTTAACCCTATAACGCCAAACATATCATATTTGATACATGAGTTTTTCAGCCCTCCACATGAGCAGTGTGATATTTTTTTCCCTGAAAAACCTGGTGTATACAATCAGATAGATGCAGTGGGTGAGTTAAAAGTAACTGAAATGTTAGGGGTTAGGATTAGGTTTTAGGGTTAGGGTTTTAGGGTTATGTTTTCCAGACTTCCACCCAGCCAGTTCCATTGGTGGATTTCTCATTGCTGCATTATGGTAGCACTTTTAATGTTTGGAATTACAAATGTGTTGGATTTGTTTGTGTTTCATTATGTTTTTGTTTGTTCAGGAAAAAAGAATCTTTGAGCATTGTGACCTGATGTATCAAATATGATACAAATATAAACTATGGAAAACAATATTTAAACATTTTTTGTTTGTTTGTTCAGAGGGACCAGTAAAGGCTCCATGTTCAAATAATTTAAATTTTCTGTCAATTATTCAATGGTTTGGGCTTTACAGGGTTAAAAATGGTCTCAATATTTTTTTAGGTCGTCTTGAATAGTATATGATGTCATTTTTTGAAATTATGTAACAGTCAAATAATTGTAGTGCATAGGATAGACAGCTAGTGTGGGTGTTGTGGGTGATGTCATTACCAGTTGCCACTTTGGTGTATACCATTTGTTATACTTGATTAATGTCTTGGGTAATGTACAATGTCTGAAAGGTAGAGAAAGCAGGATGCTTTGACATTATTTATCATTAATTCCATTGTAACCTTTCAGTCTAATGTAAATGAAAGGATCAGGGACGCTTATAGCATTACAACTTAAACAGTTGCATCAAGAGAGTCTGTGACTAATCACAGGACTTTCTGACAGTGACAAGCACTTTTGCCAGTCACATGGAACTTTACATAGAGAGCAGGCACCCCGTTGGCTGCTCCGATACATGCATTCAGACCCTACAATGCACTGCAAACAGACCCTACAGACCCTATAATGCACTGCAAACAGCTTCCTACAATGCACTGCAAAAACACCATAAAAGGAGTGTAAAAGAGAGTCCATTCCACTGTGAGGGCTATTGTAGCTTTAATGTTGATAATGTTGGCAGTATTATGATTATTATTGTTATTATTATTATTATTATTATTAACTGACATAGCTTCACAGTGAGTTATCTGGGTGTGACATACAAGTATGTGAAAAGGTTAGCATTATGCGATATCAAGGGCATCCATGCATGTCCAATATTCAAGTTTATAGTTCGGCGCTCTGGTGCCAGTTTCCTTTTTCCGTGTGTGGGTGTGGAGGTGTGTTCCTGTGGACATTTATGTGGATTATTAAATGTCAATTACTGTTTGATTGTGTACAAGATTATTGAATGCTCAAGATAAATGTCTCCCAAGAGAGACATCTATCTCATTTTGACCCAGTATCACATGTTTGTTAGTGACCTTCTCACCTTTGATTAGGGTGATGCTGTTATCTCTCAGTTAAAAAAAATCACCAATATTGCAGTCATTTTTATAGAATTTGCAGACCTACAGTACTGTGCATAAGTCTTAAGCCACCATTAGATTTATTGTTTTAGCAATGCTATAATGACCATCCTGTACAATTATTTCTCCATCGCTTTATTGGAACACATCCTGAAAATATGGAGACACACATATGCAGTTTGAAAATAACATCTTTTTTCAGAAAAAACAAGCAACAATAATGCTTCTATAATATCAAATATTTAGTGTGACCTACATTTACACTTGAACAATAACACAACCATGGCTCTTTAAAACATGGAATGGAACCCTAATGTTATCGGTTCAATCTAAACGCTGATCACAAAACTGACATAGAAACAACAAAGCTGGTGTTGGCCTAAGACTTATGCACGGTACCGTAAATCAGAACTAAATCTAACCTATGATTCTTCCTGTTCCCTTTCCAAAACCTCTGCAGTCTAAAAGAACTTTACTGTATTAGAAGCTAAAATCAGACATCCATTTGATGAATTAAACTAATTTGTTGTCTTTGTTTGAGCTACAAGAGTAATTCATTGTTAATATAGAAGACATTAAAGCTATTGGTTAGAGTTGCTTTAAATTACTAACTACTCTATGGCATAATGTGCAGGTGGTTGATCAATACCACTGACACATCAGTTTTCTCATTGGGTAATTACACTTCTGTTTTTCTACACTTGGCTCAGTTGGGTCTGATTCAGTATCATTAGGTTTTTATAGATGACGTAATACTCATTTTAAACTGTAATTAAATGAAAATAATGATGATTCATGCCCTTTCTGTCGCTCTCTCTCTCTGTCTGGCTGTTTTGTTGGCAGTAATTTAAAATGGCGACATGTCCTCATGCATCTCCATTCATCTACATTGATTCCCATCCCACAAACATTCATTCTGATTGATCCGCCTTCATTGTCTTATTCATTCCTAATCCTTTCTCCCCAAGCCTTGTGTGTGTGTGTGTATTGGCCCACAATCATCAGAACTCTAGCAGTCTACCCTGTTGTCCCCTGTTGCCCTCTGTCTCTCATGTAACCCAGACAAATGGTAAATGTAACCTTTGAAAGGCCCAGACACACTTTCACACATTGAAAAACTGAACCTTTAAGGAACACATGAAAAAAGTCAAAAAGTGTTTCCAAAAAAGAGTGTGCAAACTTTCTTTCTGAGGCTCTGCAGTATTCATTTCCACCTGCAGGCCATGTTTAATGCATTAGGCCTCAGATTAGCCTGGTGGGTAGGGAGACAGCCCCCTAATTAGTTACTTCCATGTTTGATCCCTCACGTATGGAGATGACTGAAGTTATGACAAATGTGGGCTCAAACTTTGTGACACTGTCTTAGATTTTAATTTCTATTTTTGAGACACATCTACTGAAAACCTACTTATATAAAACATAAACTGCTTATATAAAAGAGTTCAGTTGAATTTCTATACAATTTTAAATTTCAATACACTGTTTATGAGGTACTAATATTGAATTTGCCTGTGTTGCACGTCAATAAGTATCATTAAACTTTATGTCATTGAGAATTTATATTTCAAAATTGGATCAAAATTGCATTTACATGTGAGACTGGCAATATTCCCCTGCATAGTCAGTCAGCATCATCATACGTGTGATTGGACTGTTTGGAGAGTCACAACAAAACATACAGCTATAATAGAGTGTAAAAAAAGCACAAGGCAATAACAGTTATTGATTCATTTATCAATTTATCAATCAGGGCACAGCTCCTGTTTGTTGTAACTACTTCCTTTTTTAAAAAATAATTGAAAGGGATGAGGCCCTTCAATTTGAGTTTGGACTGACTGAATCATTCTAGAAGTATGAAAAAAAAACTAACTAAAAAGTTAGATTTGCCTGTTTCATGTAAACTAAAGCTGATTCTGAGACATGAGACTATGTCTGTCGTACAAGAGTGTAAACTTTACACTTGAGTAAGTACGAAGCTAACCTGAGATAAAATTGTAAATTGAAATGTACCAATTCAATTCAAACAAACTAAATCAACACTGAGTCCCACAGTTTGTAAAGAGTACCATGGTTAAGACCAAAAAACACACATTGAAAACACATCACTTTTCTGCATGCACAAGGTTGACCAAACTATTTACACTGTTTTCTCTATCTTTATATAAACATCGTTACATAGATGGTGTCTGAACCAGAGAACTTGAACATCTGATGGAGAATCAATCTCTGCACTGGGATAACATCTGGAAATGTGTAGCCAAAATCCAACAGAGCCATCTAAACTTCCTGCATCAAACTTATCTCAATTTCAGAAAGAGTTTTAAAAAAAAAAAAAAAAAAAGTATCCCATCAACAATATGTAATTTATATATGGATGGACTTGCTTGATCCTTTTTTGGATGTTTTGGGCTTGGTAAGATGTAACTCACGTTTGGAAATTCGTTTGCTCTTCACTGACAAAAATATTGGATTGTGTATCGTCGGCGAGAAAGTTAGTGATTGTACATCATAAAACCTGGGAGGCCCAATAAGAACCAAAGAGGAGGCGATTGTTTTTGTTTGTTGCGTCGTCATTTCAAAATGTCTCTGTTTCTGCCTCTCCAGACTAAAACACATGCAGCCCTGGAGGTTTCAAACAAAGATGGAGGCAGCAGCGTTTTCAAACTTTTCTATGTTCTAAACTTTACCCTGCTGATTGAACGGTAGGCAGCTGTTCCTGATGCAGATTCATGTATTTTTCAGTGTACAAAAGGAGTTATGTGGATGCGTCCACAAACTTTTGATATGTCTCCTGCTTCTTGGAGCTCACTGTATACAGCATATTCAAGTTTTTGTCTGTTGACAACTACCGGTTGTAAAGTGTAAGGTTCCTCAGCTCTGTTGTCTACTTTGTGTTTGGAGTTCTTGTCACTATAAAGTAACTTCACATACCATGCCGAACGCATTTGCGTCCTCAGTCTGATTTCTCTGCGTACTCTTTGATGGCTGTGGACAGCCCATTAGACAGACTCTTGACAGGTTGTGTTTGAGTGTTGGTTATTTACCATTTCCTTTACTCCCTTTATAGAACACCAAGGATGAGGAGAGACACATTCACACACTTTGTTGTTAAGCTGTTGAAAAAGAGCATGTCAGCACGGTTGAAAGAAAACTGTTCTTCGTCTGTATTTTTAGATGATGCAGGTATTTGACTGTGGGAAATCATGTGATACATCTCAGAAGAGATTTCAAGTCTTTTTTCCTGAATCACATTAGCAGATGCAGCCGAAGATATGGGAGAAGTTGTACACGTGACAGAGCCATGTTCCCCTCACTGTTTGTGGAAGAAGACAAGTTTAATAACATTTCATTTCCACCTCCATTGTTGTCTGTGTCATGACTGATGTCACCATTCATCGTCGTCGCACAGGTATGACATCACACTACACGGCCATCGGGCATAGCCGACATGGCACCTACCAATTAAAGGTACTGTTCTCAGTCAAACCGTACCATACTGTACCAAACTGTATGAAACGTTCCATGATGGAAGCACAGAATAGCACTGCTATATGGGAAAAAAAGTTAACCACTTTCTGCCATATTTCCACAGGACATGACCATGTAGCAATTGTCAATGTAGCATCCTGAAATAAAACCTTACCCTTAAACCCTTAAAGCAAATGAATGTCAAGTAGATACTTGCATGGTTGTGACTGGGTCTTAGAAACTGATACTGTCTCTTAGTAGTCCCGTCCTCGGCTGCTAGAAACCATAAAATATTGCACCTTTTCTTTTCCCTTCTATCCTCACTTGTCATTTCAAAAACATTAAGACCATGAATGGAACAAGTCTTTATTCTGTCTTTTTATTCCTTTCACTCTATTGCAGAATCACTACCCATCACCCTAATATCACCTTTTCCTCTTCACTTCTTGTCATCTGATAACCCCAGACTTCCTTGCTCTTACAATTTAGCATAATTGCTGAGAAGCGAGGCCTTAGAAGGCGTAGAAACTAAGAATCTCATACTGTGGGACTTGTGAAGAAGGGATGGTAAATGCTCATGCACATGCTCACTTGTCTTCAAGACATTTTTTTCTTGAAACTCAGCAGCAACACCACTATTACAACCTTTTTGATCGTTCTGAAAGGCAGAGTCAGCAGTAGCTTTACACACTTTGCAGTCACCTTACTGTGCCTTTTAATCCAATATGAAGCATCAAGACCATTTTCTTGGCAATGCTAAAATGTAAAATTGAGGATAATGTGGCTTTCTGTCAACGCATATACTTCTAAGTATGAAGGGAACATTAATTGAACATCTGCCATGTTTAATGAGATTTTCCCTGATTAAGATGGACATTTTCCATTGTGAATGGCAAATTTCAGCCCTGGCCACCAGAGTGATATGTGAACTGGTTGCCTGTGCTCCTCTCAGCACCTCTCATTGTTATTCCAGATTTGCTCGACTGCTGCTGCTCACTGCAAACTCCAAACAGCAGAAAGTGCTGTTTGATGGTGTACAGGGTATTGGGGAGATTCAAAGCTGAAGGGTGGTTTAGTGAGAAAGACAGGGAAGTGGACTAGAAGAAAAAAGCATCTGTGGAATAAAATCAGAGCAGTGATTCTCCTCGAATTTTTTGCAGCAGTGGTGCTGTTGTATTGTTGTTGTATTGCAAATTTAAGCTACAGGAAGAAACAAAAGTGGATTGAACAAATGCTATTAAATGTAAGTAATTAATCTGTGTTGGAAAGTCAACATAAAAAGCATATTCATGCCAATATAAAAGGTTGTTTATAGTAAGAACTATATTGCAGCTTTCATTAAAAAATACATTTTTAAAGTCAATTAAGTGTGCTTAAACCTTTTTACAGCAATGGTGGCTCATTTTAAACTTAAATATTAACAAGACCTAAGAGAAGTCAAGATGAGCAGGAACTAAGAGCTTGCTCAGACCTGGTGTTAACATCGGTTTTCTGATTATTCCATCACAAATGCACAGCACTATGTTCAGATCTAAACATGCCCAAATACTTTATGTCTAGAATGTGTCCTTGGATCCAATTACTCAAACCATATTCAAAGGTTCTATGCTTGTGTGAATGCAAATGTGCCCTTCAGAGCTTCACGCAATATAAAGACCACCTCCTTCAAGTTCTATGACCCGCATGCGTTTCACAGTGAACAAAAAGTACTGTATTTCAACAGTGGTGGCTACATGATTTGTCTCTTCCAAATCAAAGGTCACTGATGGGTGGGGTGGTGGGGGTAAACAACCTACTTGGTACCATCCACTTGTGATTGTAACTCTCAGCATGGATATTAATAGCAGGTCTGATCATCTTAATGTCCTGATCTGAAGGATAACTCTTATGTAAAACTAGAGCTATGGAAGAAAGAATTTTTTTTTTTTTGCAACATGCATTTCAAAGTTAAACCCCCAAACAAACTACGGTGCCCATGGTTCACTAGGGGGATTACTGATTGGCTGCCATTGTTCCTTTAAGTTGTGAAAGATGGGTTTAGTATTTCCGTCAGTCTATATCAGTCACAACTTCTCAATTCCTCAGTTCACTTACATTTTCTTTCCTGACATAAGCTCATTTTGAACCCGGTGTCTTCACTCCACATGTATTTAAATCTAAATTTGCTAGACAGTACCTGGATAAATCTCTGTGTTGAGAAATATATTCTCTCAGAATCTCAACTAACTGTTATATCCAAGGCTGTTTTCATCCTAAAACATCCTTTTTGGAAATCTCCAGTCCATATGACAAACTTTGATGAACAAATGTTACCCAAAATGCAGTAACTGGCTCATCAGCTATAAAGTATCACAGATGTGTCCTATGTATGTCCTATGTAACATACAAAATATGTGCCTGAGGGGAATGCTGTAGGAGGAGGCAAGAGACTTGCCCTGAAGTGTTTTGCATTCACAGAGGCTGACATAGTTAAGTCGACATCTTCTTCATGCAGAATATCCATAATAAGTTCAGTTTGAAAGCTAGCAGCCCTCAGAAAATTTGAATGCAGGAAAGGTACATGTAATCCAAGACCTATGACTTGCTCAAGCACCTCTGGAGCAGTGATTCCCTCAATAAAAGCAAAAATATACATTGATTGATAGCAATTTTTTATGTTGCAACAACACCACTAAATGAAGTAGATCCAACTAATCTTGAGTAAAGTCAACAACATGATTATGTATAAAGTATTTTAAAGCTTAGTGCTAAAATTTCACCTCTGACCTCTTCAGGGAAATCAGTTTATTTTTAAAAAGAAATATCAAAATGTTCAGTATAGATATAGGCTTAATTCAAATGTAATTTTCTGCCTGTTTATGACAGATAATATATAACTTAATTTATAAGGACTTTTAAAATTATTGTGGGCCAGGACGTTATTAATTTTGGGAGTAGCCAGTCTAGAGCCTTCCTGACATCTGAAACGTTTGAAGTGTTTGCAGGAGGATTCATATAGTTTTCAGTGCTAACAGTCACCTCTCTTGTACAAATGCAGGAAAAGGAGGGGAAATACTGCTGTGTGAATTACAGCGTGTGAGATAGTTTATGGTTGATGTGAAGTAGCATGAGGCTTATTGTCACGGTGCAGAGCAGAGTATAAAAGTGCACTTGCATTTGCTGCAAGGATAGAGTCAGAGGTGTGTTTGTTGTCTTGTTCTATTGAATTAAACACAAGTTGAGAAACTACATGACAGTGCTACAGGCAAAAAAGAGGAAACACAAAGGAGCGGAACAAAAACAGCTGAGACATGCAGGGTCAAAGTAGTGAGGAAAAGGTAGAAGTAGAGAGGAGAAGAACCTACAAAATAAACAAATGTGTTGCTTTGCCGAATATATATATATATATATTTTTTCTTTATTTATTTTTTGGGGAGAAAAATGTAATGAAATAAACCAATTTTAAGGATGGTCTCTAGACGTTCCACTAAATTATGTGTCCTGTCACTGAAGGTTCCTTTTCTTACTCCTTAAAGGAATTATTTTCTATGACCTAAAAAACAAAATACTTGCTGCAGTGCCTGATACTAGACCGTTAAAGGTGACATAGAATGGTCTTTTTGAACCAAAAATCGAGATTACTGATGTCTACTCGGATAAATTAAATAATATTTATGGTCAAAAACCTCATAGATTTATTGTTGCTCTCTCACAGCCTCTGAACAGGCACTGTTTCGGAGCTAATGCCGGCCTCCCAGAACACTGAGTCTACGAAGCGTCTGGTGTTGTTTTTGACAACCAGCAACAGAGCAACAATGAACTGAACCTTTCTTCTGAGACACGTTGCTCTCAACAGCTACAATAGTTGTAATGGCGGAAGTGATTCAGCTTCTTCTTCTTCTTCAGGTTGAATGTTCACGCCCATGACCAGGAGTAGCTGTTAGGGGAGAGTTTTTTGCACGGCAAATATGGTAGTTGCACAACTACACTCGACTTTTCAAAACCGTTTCCTTGAGCGCAGGTAAACAGAGAAGCCCTTTATTCTCAGAAGTGGTTTATTGTGATACTTTAGTGAGGTTTAGATACGGGAAGGACACGGGGACACACCAAAAAACATCAGAAATTTGATTTTTCATTGAATGTCCTCTTTAATCTTTAGTTATTGTCCTTGTGATTGGATACTGAAAGTCAAGGATGTTTATTTCAGGGTACTGATTTATTTTAACTTATTTTTTCATAGGGGCTAGCACTGACCCAGACCCAGGTGAGGTCTGACCAAGGGATCTTCTGCATGGGGTTTGCATGTTTTCCTCCTGTGTGCATGCATTTTCTGGGTTCTCCAATTTCCTCCCACAGTCCAAAGACATGCAGAGGTTAAAGCAGGACTTTGCAAGTCTGGTCACCTTTTCCTCTCTTCTCTATGGACCTTCCCCCTGAAGTTTTGGTGCACATATTTTTATGACACCCATCCATCTATCTATCCATTATCAACCCCCTGGGTCTGCCCCTGGTGTCCTTCATGTGGAGGATAAAGCAGAACAAGATGAGTGAGAGTGAATGAGTGAGACCCAAGACTTTGCGAGACCTCCTGAATTTGAAAAGGCTGGTTTTTCAACGAATAGACAATATAGGAATTTAACCGTCACACTGAATTTGAAGCTGTTAAATTAGTGTCAAATTTCTGCATAGTTCTGCTTTATTTTGACACTCTAAATTGACTGTAGATGTGAATGTGAGAGTGAATGGTTCATCTCTGTATGTAGGCCCTGCAATAGACTGGCGACCTGTCCAGGGTGTACCACGCCTTTAGCCCTGTGTCAGCTGGAATTGGCTCCAGCTCCCCCACAACCCCCATGTGGAGGATAAAGCAGTAGACAATGAATGAATTAATGGATTTCCCGTCTGCATTTTTTTGTGATGCTAAATGAAGTGTGGTTCTTGGAGGTACTGACATAGTGCTGTGTGTGTACCACCAGCTCACCACTTGCTCCATGAACCAGCTTGAGACACTTGCTCTCACTGAAAACAGGGCTCACATTGTGGGTATCAGAAAAAAAAAACAGGTTGTAGCCACCTAACCAGTGGTTGTCTCGTAAAATAGTTTTCAGTTTTTGCCCATAGATAAAACTAGTGGTTTTACATCATGGCACACAGAAGCTGTTGATCAGCTGCTGCCTCCATTAGTAAGTTCACATGTCGTATTTTGTGACTTCTGTGTTTCAAATCAGTCATTTGGAGTGCCACGGACTTACCACAGGAGGCAGCAGCGGAGCAGCAGCTCTCGTGTCTATGTGAGCTAGAAACAATGATTTCCACTAAGGACTTTGGTGACATGAGAATTGACTCATTGCTTTTGCCAATACTGCCATGTTTTGTTTTTTTAGCACAAATGGGAATGAGTGCAAAACTATTAGGCTGTTTTGTAGTCATCTTTCCCTGATCCATTTTCATCTGTCTTCATTCAAACTATATTTCTCTGTCACCTATGGCTCAATATAACTCAGGGTTTCATCACTGTATCTTCTGTCGCAGCATGATTCACAACAAAAACCGAGGCAGTTTTGTTGAAGCAGTATATATTCTGTGTGTATGCGAGTGTGTTTGCTTCCAATCAATGGCTTTAATGGACTTTATTTTGCTTTACTGGATGAAACAATAATGGAAAGGATTGTATTGTTATTTGAATTCCATTTTTTTTCACACAAATAGAGTGAGATAACACGAGAGTGTGTGTTTGCTAATTACACTAAGATTAAATTGTTGGGGCAAAACAGGCCTCTCAGCCAAGTTACATTTCCCAGGCATCCATCTCTTTTTCTGGGAACAGAGCTTATATTATGAATATGACTTGTGTATCATTTTGAGGAACTTTTCTTAGATTAGAGTTTCTTTTCTAATTCATAATGAAATAAAAAAATATCCAATTTGATTGTCCCAAGCTGGCCCTTTCATCAGTCCTCATCTTTCATAATGACCTCCATTCTACATCCTCCCTCTCTCTTTTTACTGCAGCCTCTGTTTGTTTTTCATCTTATTTCCTCTCATTCTTTTCTTTCAATTTTTCCTCAGTCAATATCTTTCTTGTGTTTTTTTTATTTATTTTAAATCTGTACCTCCTTTAATTAAAATTTTCTCTCTACACACACAAGCGCTCAAATACACTTCTACTCTTTAACGGCTTAGCCTGGGTGGCACCTGTTATGTACAGGGCCTGTAAAGTTGTAAGCATTTGTGATGTGCATGTTCTTGTATTTCTTACCTCTTTTGGATCTTTTCTGCCACAAACACTGACCTTGTCAGGACCAGCAAACCTCATGAAGACCAAAACTTGGCAGAACCTCAATTCTGGGGAATTGGTTAGGTTTAGGGCTTAGATTTGAATTGTGGTTAGGTTAAGATTAAGGTTTGGGTTAACACTTTGTTACGGTTGTCCAAATGAATGGAATTTAATACAGTGTCCTTAGAAGAATAGATGTGCAAACCTGTGTGGGTGTGTGTAGCCAGCATCAGTAAAAGCAACCACCTCCTTTTATTTCTCCCTCACTAGTTACTTACATAAATTAAAAAAATATATATATTCATCAGATTAAGGCTTGAGTGTCAGGTATGGCGAAACGCCAGTAACTAATTTCTTCCACAGCAAAAGAGAGAATGCAAGAGATGGATGAATAGAGAGGGAGTAGGGAAAATGTATCTCATATGTTAGGAGAAGAAAAAGGAAAACAAGCACAGTCATAAACCAATTAAAACCAACCCTAAGTAAAAGCCTGTCTAAAAGATATGCTTTCAGCTCCTTCTGAAAAGAATCATCAGGGAAGTGCTTTCCATAACCGGAAGGCTGCTGCCTGGAAAGAACGATCTCCCTGAGTCTTAAATGGTACATGGGGTCATCAAGATTCTTAGTTCCCATGACCTCAGAGAATGTGCTGGAGAGTAAGGTGCAAGGAGATGGGAAATATAAGATAGGGCTTTGCCATGCAAAGCTCTAAATGTTGAAGCTAAAATCTTAAACTGAATTCTAAAATCGATTGTCAGAATGAGTGTCTGTCCCCCATTTTCCTCTCACCCCAACCAGTCGAGGCAGATGACCACACATCTTTGAGTCTGGTTCTGTCAGAGATTTCTTCCTGTTAAAAGGGAGTTTTATCTCTCCATTGATGCCTAGTGTTTGCTCATTGTACGAACTGTTGGGTTTCTTTTCTTTCTGTAATATTGTAAAGGTTTTGGCCTTACTATGTACAATACCTTGAGATAATGTATGTTGTGATTTGGCACTATACAAATAAAACTGAATCAAATTTGTCAAACACCACACCTGCCCTGTGATGGAACAAGATAGGGCCCAGGACTGAGCCCTGAGGGACCCCACACAAGGACTCAGTCATATCTGACATAAATTAACAGAGACGCAGAACCTCCTATCAGTTAAGTATGAACAGAACCAATTTAAAACAGTTCCAGAATTTACAACTATCTCACTGAGTTTGTTCATTAGGATTGAACAAACTCATTAGGTTCATATGGTCCACCGTGTCAAATGCAGCAGTGAAGTCTAACAGCACCAGGACTGTGAACTGTCCTGAATCACCTGCCATTATAATGTCACTGGAGACTTACACTAAGGCTGTTTCAGTGGATTGTTTTTTTACAAAACCAGACTGAAACATGTCTAGAATACCACATCCATCAATATAAGCAGTCAATTTGATCAGCTACCCCTTTTTCCAGGATTTTGGTTACAAAAGGCAATTTTGATATAGGCCTACAGGATCCACATTTAGTTTATTTAGTTTAGGTTCTGCCACTGCCTTAAACGATTTGGGGACAATGCTGGTTAACAGAGACAGATTTATAATCTCAACAATGCAGGGACCAGTGGAATCAAATACTTCCAGGAAGAGCAACATTAGGAGCATATCTACAGGGCTGGAAGAAGGCTTCATGGTGGCTAGCAGAGCACTAATATCCTGCAATGTAACTGGGGAGAATGAGGACCAGAATGAATGTATTTGTTTGTCACTTGTGGAGATGCTACTACAGTATGTTTTACATATTACATTACAGTACATATTACGCAACATGCCCCTCTACTGAGGCTAGAGTGCTTTAACTGTTATACTTTATACATATATGTGCAAACCCTTTGCAGATAAACACGAGCACCTCCACATTTTGTGATGACAAGTAGCATAACACCAGTGATTTTTTTATTTCATTTTATTTTTTTGCTCGTTTTTTTCTTGCACTACCAAGCAAAACAAATTCCTTGTATTGTGAAAGCATTACTTGGCAATACACCTGATTGTGATTCTGATCAGGAAAAACATGAAGAAATGGTAAACATGGACAACTGACCTGGTACCCACACATGTACTAGTCAGTTAAAATAGAAAATACAAAATAGAAAATAGAAGGAAGCACAAATGGGGCAAATTCCTGGTGAGAAATGTCCGCAGTTGAAATGAAACATGGGGCTCTAATTTCTTGGTGCAGCGCAAGGTGGCGTAGCGCACAGTGCACACACGTCGCCAAAACCTCATAGGCAGATTTACAGAATGTCAGGTACATTTCAATGCAATTAATTAATGCAAAAATTTATTACATTTATATCTATATTGACTGTCCTGTCACATCTGATGTCAGATCAAAGGCGGTTGGCATGCGTAATGTTATTTTATTAATGCAGCTGAAACTGGGATGCAAACTAACGACTTCACATCTCTCTCAGCCAACCACAAACAGACTCGGCATCAGATAAGTGAGTATATATTCAGCTTCTCTCATCTCATAACAATCTCAATGTTGCTACACCTTGTAGCGGGCAACATGGAGAGCAGCAGGCAGAGTGCACGGGGGAGGGGAGAGACCACCCGGCTGCACAGCTCTGTCCTTAAATGTTTCTGTTTATGTATTTCTTTGGCCACAATTTACTCAATCACATTAAAGACACATAAATCACTCTTGAAGCAAAACTGAAAGAAAAACATCTTTTTTTTTTTTTTTGATTTGTTGAACTAGTCTCCTTCTTCCTCTTCCACCTCTCTTGCGGGGACGCACTGCACTCCCGGTTGGATGTTTGGCCCTTCTTCTTACTTCATTGAAGCATTTTTTACACTGGGCAACAGTTCTCAGTATGTTCATGTGACCATATACAGTATTTGGCCACTGCAAGCTTGGAACTCCCAGACCAGAACATCAGTTTTCTCCTGGGAGAAGTTTGGCTGTGTGACGCTGCTGTCTCTTTTGTCCATGATGAAATGAAACTTGCACTGTGCCTCCCCCGAAGTGCATTTAAAGGTGCGGAGAGGAGCTCATTTGACACCCTTTTCAGACTTGTATTCCTTCTCAAATGAAATTGAGATGCAATTTGACATTAGCAAGGCTATATACGTATATGGAGCCTTCTGCAAATTCTGTGCCATCAAAGCAATGCTGTCTCTGAGCTCTGCACATTTCTTGTTTAATCTCAAAGCTTGGTATTTGCTGTCAACGGTGAGACATTACTATACTTTTCAAAGTCAAGTTCAGTGTAGAAATGTGTTATCCAGTGAATGTTATTGAATATATATTTAGCTGAATCCCCTTTTTTTTTTTTTTGGTAACTTGCGCTTAAACAATGGAGACTCTGATCACGAGTCAGACCCAACAATAACACTGTTCTTTTTTACCCCACTTTGCTTCCTGTCTTCCTCTTTCTGTTTCACAAATTGTAATATCTTGTCTGTATAAAGAGATGTGTGGGTAAGGGTGAGAGAGAGTTGAATTCACAGCCACACATCCAGGCTGCTTCCTGGTTACCCACCACACAGTGCACACACACACACACGCACAGACATCAGGCGTTCCAGAGACGCAATAAAAAAAGAGATAAAAAACACTGATGGGTGGCAATATTAGCACAGGCTACACACACACACAAACACACACTGGTTTCCATTACATCAGAGGACATTGCATTGACCTTGGAGACTTAATCTTACCTTAACCATAATTAGTACTGGCCTAATGGTAACCCTAACCCTAACATTAACCTAACTTTAAAACATGTCTTCACCTTAAATTGTTGTAATTTACATTATGGGGGCTTTAGTTTTGTCCACATAAGGAAGACAAGTTCCCATAATGTGACTGTGTAACCAGATTTAGGTCCTGACAACATAAGGAATACCAGGTACACTTTCTCTCTCTCTCACACACACACACTCACTCACTCACTCACTCACTCACTCACTCACTCACTCACTCACTAGAAAGCTCCCAGAATAAAACTCGGGATAAATGACCATTAATCCAGTTTGTTTTCATGCAACGACTCCACTGTCACTTCATCAGGAAGAGAAATACTTCTGCCTCTACTTTCGTCCATCATTCACGTGTTCAGTGTTGAGGAGCTTGGAGAGAGAAGGAGCGGAAGAGAGCCAAAGAGGAAGCCAGGAAAAACACGAGGCAAAGGGATGATGGAAAGAGGAAAGCTCAACTTTTTGAACTTGTAACTGAACAGAACCTCTTTTCCTGTCAGCATGTCCATTCAGCTTTTTCTTGTGAAAAACCAAAACCCAACCAAATAATTGAATTAAAGAAGATAACTCATTTTTTTTGGAAATATTGCTATTTTTGAAGGCCTAATATGCATCATCTGCCTTTTCAAAAGGAAACAAAAAGAAAATGTTTATTTATTACATTAACACATGACATTATGTATTAATGCCTTGAGCAGAGAGTTCAATTTCCAAAGAGATACTGACATTGAGTAAATATATGTACATAAACTGCACCTATTCTGCACATGCATACTGTATGTATAAAACATATACTGTATAATTTAGATGAAGGATAAGTGTGATCACATCACCATATGCAGTAGATAACACACTCTGTGTCAGTATGATACTCAGTATCACTGGGCTCTAATTTTGTAGACCAGGAGCGGCGCAGGTGTCCAGTTTCGTGCACAGCGCAGGGGGTGCAAGTACTCTTCTGTCCCGCCTCTGTCCGTCCTACCAACACAAGTAGCAAAGACAGGGAGAGAAGGCGTGTCTGGGTTTGACACAGTCTTCACCAATCAAATGAGCTCCTCTCCTTACCTTTAAATGCACTGGTTTCATTTCAAGTTTCATTTTGCCATGGACAAAGAGACAGCTGCAGCTTCAGACGAAAGAAAACTGATGTTCTGGTCTGGGAGGTCCAAGCTTGCAGTGGCCAAATACTGTATATGGTCACATGAACAGACCTCCAAGGGCTGATGATGCAAAAGTAGCCTGGGAGGAGGTTACCAATATTGTTTATCAGGTTTGCCCTGACATACTGAGAACCATTGCCCAGTATATTTAGTAACCTATATTTAAACCCTGTGTAATAAAGATGAGTAGTGTGCACAGATCACAACATAAACAAATATCATGTGTAACGGGGATGAAATCAGAAGCACCTGTGCGTAAAGGACGCATTGCCAACCTCGTGGTCTGGCTCTTGTCACTTATGTTTGTATGTGAAAGTAACTTGTCTTACCCAACTGAATTATTATCATTTTTGCCTATAACTCTGGATTACACATAATCAAAGATGTGAATACGTTTGATTAACCTTCTTCCGGATTCCAAACGGGATCTGTCGAGAAAGAGGAAGAAGGAGACTAGCTCAATAAATCAGTAAAACTGATGTTAACACCATTTTGTTTCATGAGTAATTTTACGTATCTTTAAAGTGAATTGTGGCCAAAAATGTATAAACAGCAACATTTAAGGACAGAGCTGTGCAGCAGGTGGTCTCTCCTCCCCCTGCGTTCTGCTTCTGTCCCTGCCGCATAGAATGCACTGAATTTTATGAGATGAGAGAAGCCGAATATATACTCACTATCTGATGCCGAGGCTGTTTGTGGTTGGCTGAGAGAATTGTGAGGTTGTTAGTTTGCATTCCAGTTTCAGCTGCGTTAATAAAATCCCATTACGCATGCCAACCGCCTTTGATCTGACATCAGATGTGACAGGACAGTCAATATAGATATAAATTTCAAGCATATTCAGATAGTTACATTAAATAGTGGTTGTTGTGATTATTAATTGCATTGAAATCTGCCTGACATTCTTTAAATCTGCCTGTGAGGTTTTGGTGACGTGTGCACACTGTGCGCCAGTCAGCCAAATTACCACTAGATCAGTTGCGCTTCGCCTTGTGCCGAGAGTAGATGACTAAATTGTCACTGCGCTAAGCTGAATCTGTCGACACCTCCCCCTTTTGCGCCGCCACACCTACCTCTGCGTGCCTCGGTCTACCAAATTGTCAATTAAGAGTGTCCAATTGGCCTAATCCCAAAATCTGCACGCACACACGGGGAGAATATGCAAACTCCATGCAGAAGGGCCCTTGTTCCGACCCGTGAACCCGGGACCTCTTGCTGCAAGGGCAAGAGTGCTAACCACTAACCACTATCAAGCCACTGTTTTGGAAGCTGGTCCAGTGGTTGTGTTTGAGTACTGTTAAAAATGCTATGCAATTTGCTATGCTGACTGTGTTGAGGCACACCTAGTGGAATGTGCACCTGCTAAAGTTAATGATATCTTCACCACATTATCATCATTAGATCACCTTTTCTGACAGGACAATGAAGTTTATAAACCCCTCAGCTGTTGCTTTGTTTGTCTGTTACTGTAAAAAAGTGATAGGCTGTGGGCTCAGGAAGAACATTTCTTGTTTTGGGATAGATCTGTATAAGGGGCAAAATCGAGGACTTGCTGAGCTATGAGGGTTGATTAAATTAAATAGGAGGCTGAGGTATGCAGTCTACTGAGTACTATTCTCATTTGTCAGTTTGTTGTTGTTGTCGTTGTTGTTTATTTGTTTGATTGCTAGCAACATTACCCCAAAAACTGCTGATCTAATATTCCTGAAACAGGGTGGGAGGGGTGGTGTAGGGCCAAAGAGAGACTCATAAAATTTAAAGGCAGATCAGATTAAGGGGGTGGATATTTTCCACTTCCTGAAACATTGTTTTATTTCTCAAGAAATAATGCAGAGATCTTGAGTGTAAGTGTCCATAAACAGGTGCATGTATGTGCCAGTCAACACTACACAATATGAACAATAATCATTATAATAACAATCAACTGTGGTGATTTTGGACTTGTAGTGGGAACATTTACTTTAAGTAATTTCTTTGTGAACTTACATAACATCTTTGGTTATGTAATTGTTTAAACTCTTCTGTCATAACCAATGGTGTGAACATTCTCTAACACAAAATGTCTCAGTGTATATACAGTACATAGTTTCTCGTTAAAAGTTTCCTCCATTCAATTGTCAGTCAAATCTAAGTGGAATTATGTCTCCCTCTGGCGTTTTGCAGATACAGCAGGAGTTCATCTGTCCATCCGTTCGTTTTCTCTCCATCTGCTCTGTAGATGGTAGATGTTAGCAGTGTAAAAGTGTTGCCCTCCCACCAGAGTCCATCCATCACAGACAGGCATGCTGACACGAAGCAGCTCCCCCTTTGATTTTTACCTCCACCCCTCATTTTTCTCTTCCACTGTTTTTATTCTATTTTCCCTTTTCTTTTAAAACGTCCACCCATATATTCTTCGCTTACTTGCACCTGCCATCACTTGCTTTGTATGTATTAACAGCATATTCTAAATATCCACATGCTGGTTTGTTTTGCATGGCTTTTGAATTGAGAAAGGAGATAATACTGTATATCCATCGATTTCACGTGTTAACCATAGACATATACCCTGCATTTAAAGAAACATAAGTCACTCTTCAACATACTCACATCCTGTAAAAGATGTAAATCCCTCTATTGGCAGAACCAAATCATACACTATAAATCAAAGCATACCCTACTCTCCCATAGAAGTCAACTGTACATTTTAAACCAACAAACCAAGAAGAAACATGAATTTCAAACTTTACAATTAGGCCAATGTACACATGTGAAATTTTCATTACTGATAGTTTAGTCCTGTTCATGGGAGTCACCTTCTAACCTAGAAAATACATTACAATGTCCATTCTTTCAGTCCATTAATCTTTTTCAATCATTTTCTTCCATTCTTCTGGGATTGTGTCCCAGATGGAGCAGACTCAATTTTTTTTTTTTAATTAATTTATTTTTTTTCCCTTTACCATGGTCATAACTTTAAGCATCCCCTGGAGGATTCCAAGGTGCTCCCAGGCCAAATGAGATATATAATCCTTCCAGTGGTTTCTGGATCTACCCCGGGGTTTCCTACCAGTGGGATGTGCTCAGAATACCTCTCAAGAAAGTCAGCCAGGAGGCATCCCAACCAGGGAAAGACACCAAGCTGCAGCTGCTGCTCACAGCTCTTTGCCTGTTGTTGATGTCTGTAGCCAGCTGTAATCAGCAGTCTCTTACACTCTACGTTCTGCTGTCACTGTTTCCGCCACAACACTGCCAGACCTAGACTTACTTATTCGTTTTCTGTGACCTTTTCACATTTCCCCCTCAACCCAAAGTGAGGGGTCTTTCTCTCCAGCTGGGGGGTGTTTGTTACCTCTCTACTATGACTTGTAGTAAGGAGTCTGCTGGTGAGGGGATATTCAGAATCACATTGAGTGTGAATGCAGACTTTGCTAAAATGCCTCGATCTGAATATGGAAGCATTACTCATTCCATGTAGAAAGAAAGACTCAGGCCTCTGATTTACTGTCTTTGAGACTTGTCTCAATGAATCATACACATCAATGCCTCATCTCCTCATCCATCCACCCATCTTGCCACTTACATCCATCACATTCACATAATACATCCTGCCAGCTGGGTCCATGTACACTGCTCTAATCAAAAGGGAAATGAGGGCCGTGGGTCATATATCATGGACAGAAATTGACTGAACTCTATGGATGCTTCCAGATTTAGAAAGCAATGGAGTGTGAGTATGCATGGGCCCTTTAGATTAAGGAGTCAATTCTAATGACAGAGAGGACAAGTCCTGAGGAAATACTCATCTGGACTGGTGCCATCCAGCAGACTCCTCTAATTAAGCTCTATGTAGAAAGTGGGTTAGAGTTGGGTTGAGCAACTCTCATATTTTCCATTATTGGATTAAATCCCTTTGACGTTCCACATCACACATTCTCCTGTGGGGGATGCTTCAATATCTCCGAAGCAAGGACCGTATGCCAAGTGTTGTCACGCTGTGTTCTCGGGGCAAACTCAGGGTGCAGCAAAGTTATCGAAATAAATGTAGTCATGTCAGGCAAAAATGCGATTTCTTCATTGCACATTTTCATGGATTAACTATCCCCCGGTTTAATTTTCAAGTGTAGCTAATGAGCTTACTGTGTTTGAATTGTGTGTTCCATAGGGTTAGAAATCAAGAGTCAGAATAGAGCTAGAACCAATGAACATATGTGAGATGTTAGCTACTCATGAGTTGAATTTGGTCCTGCTTACTGCTTCGTAAGAGGTTTTTTATTTTTTAATATAGCAGGTTTTTATGTATCTGCCAGAACCTGTCTTGTCAGAATCACAGATCACATTTATAGGACCTGTGTTTTGATATTAGCGAGTACTTAGCTTGCAAAGCTAACATACCAACGCCAAAGTGAAAATGGTCTGTGAAAAGGCAAAGGGCAGGAGAGACACCAACTTGCAGCAAATCGCTATCTCCAATGCTTTACACTCTGCCTCTGCTCTTTCTGCTACAATACTGCCAGACCTTAACGGACTTATTCATTTTCACTTGGAGACCTTCATGCATATGGCTTCCTCAGCCCAAAGTGAGTACCTCTCCAGTATCTTGAGTGTGACCTGTAGTATCGATGTCACATGAATCGTACATGCAAATGTTTTTTCTGCAGCTGCATCTAATTGCAACCCTCGAGCAAATATAATTTCTTATCATTTCTCAACAATTCTTAACTCGTAACCCACCAGTTGTCAGAAAGATCCTGTGTCCTATTTGCCTTATATAGGCCTCCCTCATGTGGAGGTTAAAGCAGTGGGTTGCATGGTGGAATAGTAGCTAGTATTGTTGCAGGAAGGTTGGCAGTTTGAGTCCCAGTTCAACCTTTGCATGTTCTTTCTATGTGCGCTTAGGTTTTCTCCAGGTACCTCAGTCCAAACACAAACAGAAGTTAATTGGACACTGTAAATTGGACATAGGTGTGACTGAGAGAGTGAATTGGTTGTTTGTTGTCTGGTCGGAGTGGAGCTGGACCCTGTGTGGCAGAGAGGAGAACACCGGCCAAACTGATGGCCATCCCGAACAACGCTAGCCATCCTCTGCACACTGTCACCAACCAGAGAAGCCTGCTCAGTGATAGGCTGCTTCTCCCAAAAAGCAGGACCAACAGGCTCAGAAACTCGTTTGTCCCCCGAGCTATCAAACTGGAGGTATAGACAATGGACAATTTACAATGCAATAACTGTGCATTAACAATCATACTACCTCAAACCATGTGCAATCATACACCCATGTGCAATATATTATATTATGCTTGCTGTTTTGCTCTCTGTTCTCCTCTGTTTTTTGCACTATAAATATAAATATGTATATTGTTATATTACATATCTGGTAACTTGTATTATAATACTGTTAATATTTAAATATATGTGTTTGTTCGTTTGTATAACAATACCACTAATATCTATGTTCCAGTTAATTTATATATTAATCCATATATCTGTTACTTTGCATCATAATACTGTTAGTTTAACAGTATTTATTTGCCTTATTTATTTATCCTACTTATCTATACTATTACTGACATATACCAAATATAATATGATATACCACAGTATATACATAAAATATAATAATAATAATAATATCATAACTGCTATAATGCAACATAACATATTTATACTTAATGTTGGTTCTTTTTGGTTTTTCATTTCTTCGGTAGTGTAATTCTATTCTTTTTACCTTCTTCTTTTTGTGTGCAATTTTCTTGGTGCTGTATTGCTTGTGGAGTTTTAATTTCCCAGAGGAAACCTCCCAAGGGATTAATAAAGTTCTCTGAATCCGAATCTGAATGTTTGCCCTGCGATAGACTGGTGACCTGTCCAAGGCGTACCCCGCCTTGGACCCCGCCAACAATGTGAGTTGTCTGTCTCTATGTGGTCCTGTTATTTAATATTTTACCATTTTCCCTATGCTGAAATCAGAATCAGAATCTGAAACTGAAATTACTCAAATTAAAACAATATCCATCCCTCATGCATCCTACTGCTTTGCTGCTTTGCTACAGTGCTCTATCATACTGGGCCTCAAGCCAGCTCTTGTGTTGTCAAGCTCCAGGCGACCAACATATAGGACAGATGGCCCCGTATCTTCATTACCCTTCTTGGCGCGTGGACCTTGTAACAGTGCAAGTGGGTATGAGCAACATGTACAGTACCACGTGGTGCCCCAGATGCATGACACATATTCCACTACATTCATTCAAAGCGGAATGACAACTTCTACTCCTTTTGATAGCTTTTTAAAAAAGGATGATTAAAAAATAAAAAAAAAAAAAGGACAGAAAAATATTTATATATATTACACTGCACTGCATGTCTATATGAAGGTAAGGGTAATTTTAGAATCACTCTAACAGTGTAAAACACATACATCGTGAAAGGGATCATTGACCTTGATCTTGTAATTTAGCTAATTTAGTAGCAGTCATAATTTTTACTGTCCAATTACCTTAAAAGGTCACTTGAATCATGGATAATGCTGCTAATAAAGTCTCCTTGCATTTAACCTACTGAGGTGCTAATGTTACAGATGGTTCAGCCGAATGATCATGAATAACTTCAGACAGATAATTCTTTTAATATACTTAATATACTTTCAATATACTCCTTAAATCTCTATAGACTCTGGTGAAAGTTCCACACTTGATATATATAGTCTCGGTGTTTCTTTCTCCTGTTCTGTTCCCCAACCTTCACTGATTACTTTTGTTGGGATCTCTTTTGTTGCACATATGGGTGGATTTGGATATTGACAATATAAGCATTGGCATTGGTCATGATTTAACTGATGCATATTTCCACCATTCCACCATTTTTTAACTCAAGTTGCTCATCACATCAAGATTCAACCTTAAAGTAATAGTTAGCTACAACAATGAGCTACAACCTATAACAATTTACAGGTTGTAGACATCGTCTAAGCTGGACATCTTATTCACAGATCGGTTAGGGTGGATTTTTTGAGATTTATGTGAATCTTTTAAATGACTTGCATGAAATGAAGTAACAATTCATTTACCAAACACCCCTTACAAGTGAATAGTTTACCATTTAATTCAAAATGACATTAGGAGTTGCAGATATGGCTGTAAATTAAGCATTACATCATGCACAATTTGCTCTTGTCATGATATATATTGTGATTTGTGGCACAATTATTTGCCATGTTTAAAAAGAGGGAAAATCTTTTCTCCCTCAAGGTCCCATTCATAAGTGATGGACTTCTGCAGACAGAATGCTAAAACCCGTACATGTTTGAAATGTGGGTGATCTGTTGCCATTATATCTGGTTTCATAAGAATATTTTAGTTACTACTGAAATGTTTTTGTTATGATATTAATCTAGGTGTGAATGGTTCCAAGAATAGCGGATGTCCGGTCAAGAGAAAAAGATGTATTAACAATATTTATTTACAAAAAAGGAAACAAAATTTCAAGTCAAAGGTAACTAAGGGCGAGGAAGCACGAGCTGGCTTGCCGGGCTGGGTCCTCCAGAAGGTAACTAGAAAAGGAGAAAAAGATAAATCAAACAGGACACTTGGAAAAAAGGGCAAAATTACTGAGAACTACTAAGAGGCGACGTGGAGTGAACATGCGACTTACAGCAGTACTGAAACGAGACGCACTGACACCTTCCGTTGCCAAACCCAGGGTATAAGAAGGGATGAGGGTAATCAGGAAATGAGCTGCAGGTGCGTAGTCGGAGACCAGTCAAGTCTCCTAAAAACAAGCAGAGCCTCACAGGAAGTAAAAACAGTGACACAATAAAATACAGGAAACCGAACCCTGACAGTTTTTGTTTTTTTGTTTTTTAGGGAATTTAAACTAGACTGTCAAGAATGCATTTTTCCAAAAAAAAAAATTACTTGCTCACACAGCTCAATTATCTGCATTTAGCAGATTGTTCTTTTTTGGATTTGTCTTTCAGCACTGCAAGGTGTTATTTTTGACGTCATTTTGTCGAAAAAGGCATGCTTTTGAATTTGTATTGTCTGAGATAGAGATATTTCTCCAAAGTTAATGACAGACTCGTGTGTTTGCTCGAGGGTTGCAATATGTGAAGTACTGATCAGAAGGAACATTTTTGCATTATTCCCCAAATTATATTTCAAGATGGATTTGGTTGACATGGTGGTACAGTGGTGGGCACTACCACCTTCTTGCCTCATAGCAATGAAGTTCCATTTTTAGTGCTCAGGGCTCTCTGCAATCTCATGGAAGGAAGGAAGGAAGGAAGGAAGGAAGGATATAGTTGTAAGAGTAACTTTCCAAAAAATAACTGGAGAAACCATATTGATATTTAAAACTATATCAACCTGTTCTTTTCCAAGCTGTTCAGCATGGACACAGGTAATATAAATAAAATCCTCATCTGAATTAAAATATATCACGTATACAAATTTCATTCCGAACAAGAGGGCTGGTATACAGTATGTTGATTGTTATTCCAATCAGTGTTCCTATAAACAGTCGATCCTAGTTCTTTTTCCATTTTGTTACTGCTGAGAAATTCCTTTCCGAAAAGGGATGTTGAACAGATACGAGAGTCACAAACGTGGAAGAGGAGGACAATGTGATGGAGAGCGGACAGTGAGGGACATGGAGATGGAGAGCGGACAGTGAGGGACATGGAGATGGAGAGCGGACAGTGAGGGACATGGAGATGGAGAGCGGACAGTGAGGGACAGTGAGGGACAGTGAGATGGAGAGCAGACAGTGAGGGACAGTGAGATGGAGAGCGGACAGTGAGGGACAGTGAGATGGAGAGCGGACAGTGAGGGACAGTGAGATGGAGAGCGGACAGTGAGGGACAGGGAGATGGAGAGCGGACAGTGAGGGACAATGAGATGGAGAGCGGACAGTGAGGGACAGTGAGGGACAGTGAGGGACAGTGAGGGACAGTGAGATGGAGAGCAGACAGGGAGGAGATGAGCAGACAGAACAAGGGCCCAGAACTTCTGCATGGAGTTCGCATGTTCTCCCCGTGTGCGGACAGTGAGGGACAATGAGATGGAGAGCGGACAGTGAGGGACAATGAGATGGAGAGCAGACAGTGAGGGACAGTGAGATGGAGAGCGGACGGTGAGGGACAGTGAGATGGAGAGCGGACAGTGAGGGACAGTGAGGGACAGTGAGGGACAGTGAGATGGAGAGCAGACAGGGAGGAGATGAGCAGACAGGGAGGAGCAAGGGCCCTTCTGCATGGAGTTTGCATGTTCTCCCCGTGTGCGGACAGTGAGGGACAATGAGATGGAGAGCGGACAGTGAGGGACAATGAGATGGAGAGCAGACAGTGAGGGACAGTGAGATGGAGAGCGGACAGTGAGGGACAGTGAGATGGAGAGCGGACGGTGAGGGACAGTGAGGGACAATGAGATGGAGAGCGGACAGTGAGGGACAGTGAGGGACAATGAGATGGAGAGCGGACAGTGAGGGACAGTGAGGGACAATGAGATGGAGAGTGGACAGTGAGGGACAGTGAGGGACAGTGAGGGACTGTCCCTCACACCTACTGTATGTAGGTGTCAATGTGAGAGAGATCTCATTGACACCTATCGCCAGGGTACAGGTACAGGTCACCAGTCATCTACCTGTACCCTGCCTATGTCAGCTGGACCCTCAGTGGAGGATAAAGCGGTGAAGCACTGATAAGGTCCCCTTTAAGTTTCCCTTTTAATGGCATTTTTTGTTTGTTTGTTTTGTTTTTTTTGTTTTTTTTTTCTCTTCTTGTATGAATAAATAATTAATTTTTGTTAAAATTTGAACTGTGCTCTGTCTCTCTTAATATATACGTAGAATTGAACCTGTGTGCCTGTTATTAGTAATTTCCTGGGGTGAAACTCCCCAGGTGGGGTTGTCACCCTCCCTCCTCCTTGCGCCACATAGGGAAAACTGTGGAACCCACAAAAGCAATGGCTTGAATTCTTCTTTAACATGGGTTTCTTTCATTATATGTAATCTGAGTCTATAAAACCCTTTCTCTCCATCTCTTCCCCTTATGTCTTTCAGGGGGACTTGTAAAGCTTTGAGTCCAATTTCATACACTCAGTTTCCTCTTGTTTTATTAACCTTGTTCTCCCTCTCTCACTTTCACTCCTACTCTTTCTTCCCACCCCTCACCACACAACTTGCCCCAGCAATAAGCCAGAATGTTGATAACAAATTTGATCCAAAGCTTCAGTAAGTGTCTTACCACATGCTTACACTGTGGAGCAAACAGTGGAAAATGAGAAGCCCATAGTGGCTGGAAATAGCTCTGTCTTCTAACCTAGGAAGGATGCTGGTGAGTCAGTGTGGTAACAGGACAAGTGTTCTTGAGCCTGTCATTTAAAAAAGAGAATAGTTTGGCAACATTTTTTTTTTTCCAAATTTTGGAGGGTAGTATTATTTACACTTGCAGCGAACAGTTTTTAGGACTTCCTCTTGTTCCCCTTTTTTCAGCCTCTCCCTTTAGGGGGTGCCACAGCAGATCATCTGCCTCCATCTTGTTCTCTCCCTTGTGTCCTCTTCTGTTAAACCAACTGTCCTCATGTCCTCCTTCACAACATCCACGAACCTTCTCTTCTCCTTCTGCCTGGCAGCTCCTTCTTCAACATCCTTTGTCTGTTAATTTTGAATATATTTGGCTCAGGTATATATATACAATACTTGTATAAAATACTCTCAGGTATATAAAAGTAGTGTACCTGTATTCATAACTTGTATTTAAATTAAATTCATAGAAGTCTGTATTTTTATTGGAGGTAATGGACCGTTTTATTAATCACCTTTTAATGGCGTCATCCACTTTGGGGAAATGCCGTAGTGTTTTACACAGGGTTTGCTTTTGAGCATCACCATAAACAATTAACGTTTAACGCTCTAAAAGCTCCGTAGCTCTGTACTCAATAAAATGCTGGGATTCTTCAGGGTGAAGTGATTAGCTGGTTTTACAAATATTTGAGAGTAAAAGCATTAAAAAAAAATGGAAAACGGGAACAAGGCCTTTTATTTTGTAATGGTACAGGACAGGCTGTGTTTGTGTTACATGACTGACAAAAGCGCTTCTGCTACAGCAGCAGTGCAGTTGAAGTCAGGCGTAGAAACAGAGAGGAGTCGATCAGTGTCACATTTTGTTAAAAAAAAAAAACAGGCGATTGTTATATGGAGTTTTCAAAAATGATGAGAGCACTCGGAAAGGGTGGACACAAAAAAGATTTTGTCAGTGAGCATAAACCACCCATGTGTCTTCCCCAGGATGTGCAAAGCAACATAATTTTGCGTTAACATGATGATCCATCAGCATGCAGCACAGCCAGAGAGCTGTAGCCACGTGCAGTTCAAAAACTACATATGATCTGTAAACACGGGAAACAGAACAGTTTCACCGACTACCCAGAGAACAAGAAGAGAATGCTGGATTTGCAAGACCTGTTTTTGGTATGTGTAGTGATTTCACATACAGTACAGTCCAAAAATCGACAGTTTTTTTAAAATCATAATAGATAGAAATAAATAATGAAGAATTTTTCAAGTCTGCCTCTCCCAACCATTTTGGCGCCTAGAAAAGGGAGAGTGTCTCCACATTTCATTCCCCCACTAGAGATATTTTTTCATCTTTTAGAATTTAAAATCTTTTATTTTTTTTTCCTCTCTGTGTCAAGCTACAATATAAATGAATTGTTAAATTATATAAAACTGAAATTTGAATTATTAGAGTAAATACTGGAATGACACCTGAAGGCCTGTATTCACACACATACAAAATGATTACCCCCCCCCATGAAAATGTCATTGTTTTAAAGGTATTTCCCAAGTGCTGTTTAAACAGGAAGCATTGTGATTAGGGTTGATTATCTAACAGGAACAGTGAAGAGATGGCTGGCAAGGTTTGGGGGACAGAGATGTAAAGGGGTGACCAAGGCTTGATGTTGCAGTGTCTCAATGCATTTTCCAGCTCATGTGATGGTTCTTTCGGATTGTCACTGGGCTGTGATCCACTCCTCATTTCCTGGCTTGCTAATGAATTGGATGCTCCCACCGACAGACTGGATGTGGAAGAACAGAGAAAACTGGCTCATGGACATGTTTACTTGCCAAATGCCTTAAGAGACCCCCCTGTCTTGCCTGCAAGCATTTGCCAGTTTTTTTTTTCACAATTTTTAGGACCAAGTGCCACGGTGCTTCACTTCTCTCAACATCTACTTTTTTAGCAATATTTTACGTAAACCTTGACATAAACTTTGTGTTATACTTGTGTTGTGCAACAGAAAATATACCCTTGGGAAATGCAGCCTTTGGTATTTTCTGGAATACTCAGACCAGTCAGTTTGGCACCAACAACAATACCATGTTTAATAGTCATTAAATCAATTTTCTTCACCATTCTGATACTTGGCTTGATGATGTGTACATGCCTAAATGCATTCACTTGCTGCCATGTGGTTGGTTGATTAGATTTTTGCAAAAACAGGTATACCTAGTGAAAATCCGGGATGTTTATATGTCATTTGTTTGTCACAGCCCATGAATAAATCAAGTTAAACACAGGTTAATGTCTCGTTAACCTTCATAAGAGCTGCTGCTCTGCCCGAATCTTATTGAAACCACAGCTGGCAGAAACACAGCCCAGGAATTTCCTGTGGTTGCAGGTTGCCACAGTGACTGATTAGAAATCAAAAGCTCTCAATCGCTCCAAAAACCCATGCATTAAATTGATGCCACATTCTTCTATGGTCTCATCCAGTGGGCACTAAACAAAAATTCTCAACCAAGTAATTTCTCTCTGCATCAGGTTGTTCAACTCCAGGAATGTCTTAAAGACATTAAGTCCTGGATGAACTGTAACTTCCTACTTCTAAACTCAGACAAAAATAAAGTTTTATACTCGGCCCTAAACACCTTAGGGACAAACTTTCTGACCATATTGTCACTTTAGATGACATCACCATGGCATCCGGTTCCACTGTAAGGAACCTTGGAGTTATTTTTGACCAAGATGTATCATTTGACTCACATATTAAACCAAGTAATTTCTCTCTGCATCAGGTTGTTCAACTCCAGGAATGTCTTAAAGACATTAAGTCCTGGATGAACTGTAACTTCCTACTTCTAAACTCAGACAAAAATAAAGTTTTATACTCGGCCCTAAACACCTTAGGGACAAACTTTCTGACCATATTGTCACCTTAGATGACATCACCATGGCATCCAGTTCCACTGTAAGGAACGTTGGAGTTATTTTTGACCAGGATGTATCATTTGACTCACATATTAAACAAATTTCTAAAACAGCCTTCTTCCACCTGTGGAACATTATGAAAATTAGAAATAATTTATCCTAAAGGATGCTGAAAAACTAGTTCATGCTTTTGTTACATCAAGATTAGATTACTGTAACTCACTACTATCTGGATGTTCTATTAGGTCGGTTAAAACCCTTCAGTTAATTCAAAATGCTTCAGCATGAGTTCTGACAGGAACTGGTAGGAGAGACCACATCACCCCAGTGTTAGCTTCTCTACACTGGGAAACCTGAACCATCTCTTAGTTATGCTGCTATAGACCTAGACTGCTGGGGGATTTCCTGTGGTGCACTCACACTCACTCTTTCACACTCACTCTCTCACACTCAGGGTATGAATGTGACAATTATGTCTCATTAACCTTATCTTTTTTGTCTGCTTCCTTCAATCCTCTCTCTCTCCCTCTGTCGTCATTTTACGGGCTGCAGGATCCAGACCCAGTTTTGTTGATATAATTATTATTATTATCAGTAACAATAATACTGCTGTCATTATTACTATGCTTTGATTAAAAGTTCATCAGTACAGTTTCTTATCAATAGTGTTTGCTGCTGCTTGTATAAATGACACTGTAGTTCTATAAACATGACATAACTGATTCTAAACTTGATACAACTGTTGTATATTTGCTCCTGGTCTCTCTCTTCTGTCTCTCCCTCACCTCCCACTTTTTCTTTCTCTCCCCCCTTTCTGTCCCCCACCTCTCCTCTGTCCCCCATTTTCCTCTCACCCCAACCGGTCGAGGCAGATGACCGCACATCTTTGAGTCTGGTTCTGTCAGAGATTTCTTCCTGTTAAAAGGGAGTTTTTTCTCTCCACTGATGCCTAGTGCTTGCTCATTGTGTGAACTGTTGGGTTTCTTTTCTCTCTGTGATTTTGTACAGGTTTTGGCCTTACAATGTACAGTGCCTTGAGATAATGTATGTCGTGATTTGGTGCTATACAAATAAAATTGAATTGAAGTGAATTGAATCCTGAGCTCCTCTTAAGAGCTGCAATAGTCAGTCATTTTAGTCTGTCCTGTATTTTGAGTTTGAAAAGTTTAACATTGCTGTTAGAACTGGATGACAGATGTTTATTTTCAGGGAAAATGGTCAGAATCCCCAGGGGAAATTCTTCTGTAGAGAATTCCCACATGTTCATGTTAGCAAATCCCATAGTTATTTTCTTCAGTGTAATAACATTTAATTCACTTGTCGAGTGAATGAAATGCTTTAACTCCCTTTCCTATTGTGCTTTGCATCAATACACTTGCAACTCTGAAAGACGACAACTTACAAATTAAAAAAAACAGTTTCTCATTGATTTACTGTCACGTGAGCAACATGGATCCTTGGATATGTTGGAAACTTTTTCCTTGTCGAAGCAGAGACCAGGAGACGTTGGGAGATCTTTCAAGCAGAAGTTACTCTTTATTGAGAACTCACTGTGCGTCGCTGTAGCCATCCAAGTCTGACTATAGCTCAGCACTGTAGAGTTTTATACTTTTTAACATACAGGTGGAGACAATCTAAACAAAGCATGCAAATGCAATACAGGAATCGGCCCGGTAACAGAATTTCCCCAACCCTGATCTCATCAGCATAACAGTGTAGTTATATGTATAGGTGCTAATCCAATCATCCTGACAGTATCACTCCTTCAAGTGGTCAGGAAGTGAATAAAGACAAAAGGCTATTGTCTCAGTCACCTGGGCTGCCAGACCTGATGTCATCATCTTTACCTCAAAATGTAAAACCCAATGTACATTACTTTTTAGTTTATATAATTTTATGTTGGAACCTAGATTTTAACATTCTATACGTTTGTAATCCAACAGATATGTGGTGTGTTAGTTAATTTATTTAACTTTTATTTTATCAGAACATTCCTTGAGATATCTCTTTCACAAGGGAGAGCAGTGTGATACAGGACTGATTTTGCAAGTAGGAAATTTGATTTCTCAAAACAAGGCCCCTTTCATAACCTAAGTTTCATAACCATTACGTAACCTATGTTTCTTCAAAACATAGGTTATGTAATAAAAACTCAAAATACAAGACTAAGCTAAACAGCTCAAGGAACATTCAGTAACATCAACTGACAGGAACATTGTAGACTGTACATTGCTCAGCAACACTGAATGTACATTGCTCAGAGAAAGTGTACGTGGCTTGTCCAGTGGTGTAAAAATTATTTGAATTATGCTGATTCAAATGCTGAACCAGTCTCATTTGTCTCTCACTGATAGGTGGAGCGCTATCACTCTAAAAGAAGACAATTTACATCATAACCATTTGTCTCTGACTCATCACAGAGTTGCTGTTGTGTGGTAATAAAGGTTTTGGGCCTTTTAGTAAGTTTGAAAACCCTTACATTGGTAAAGCTGAATTTTCCATGAAAATATATATAATCAATCAACATTCGTCTGCTCCTACACTGTGTATCAGGGCTTAGAGTTGACGGTTTTATTCATGATTAAGGTGACAGATAATCATTTGCAGAGATACAGTATGCAACCCTTCCCGTACATCCATGGAGGTCTATGGGGTAAAGAATACTGGGCCCAAGACAGATCCCTGAGGGCCACCACATGTTGCATTTGTTTTTATTGAGCAGTGATTGGATCAATGTTTTATCAGATACAAATGGTACAAATACTTCACAAAGTGTGACAGAAAGTGAATCCAGTGCTGCAGCCTGTGAAGAGAATGGTCCGAATCATTTTTGGAGATCTGTTTGTGGTTCACAGAGCTTGACATTGTGGAAATGTCACAACATTACCCTTGGTTTTACCACTCTCCCTGTCTCAAGCCTTATGCTGTGTTCACATGGGTAAACTGAGTTCAGCTGGAACCTGCAGTTTTGACAAACACATCATACTGTATACCAGACATTATGTGACAGCAGTTCATATGATGGGGGGGAGTTTGTTCAAATTGTTTCGTGAACATAGTGAACAACCCCATTTTTAAACAGTGTATTTGTTTACAGGGTCTAGCATTGTGGTAATCCTGTGGTAATCATTGTAACTGCCGGAACCTACAAAAACAGAGCCCACAGTGACAACACTCACCAGTACCCAGGCAATAGACAGTAGGATGCTGAATATTGGACCTTTAAGCTAGGGGAAAACCTGATTGGAACAAGAATGTGGAGACTCCCTCATCCTAACGCCCTATAAACCTTCAACAAAACATTAAACAAACCATTTCAAAGGTTTATTACAAAACAATCACAAAACAAAAGTCACTCAAGGTTCAAGGGAAGTCCACTGCAGCAGGGATGATCAGGTCTCTTAAACCAGAACCTCCTGTGCAGGACCAGTCAGCTCCCAGGTCCACCTAGACACTCACACATGTTAGGTATAAAAGTAACACTGTTTTTAGCTCACAAAAGAAATACTTCCAGGACTGTGAATATAGCCTGAAATCTGTGAGTTAAGTGCAGTGTTTTAGTTTTGACCTTTGTGGATGCACAAACAAGGTGGCTGGGCCGCAGTGAGTTGTCAGCAATGTTAGTGCTAAAGCCTAATCACCAGCATTAACCTTAGTGAGAGAAAAATGGGAAATCTGCTGAAAAACAATAATGAATCCCCCCCGATCACCCTGGGACTGCGGCAGTCTGCAGAGTCTCTGTCAGCAAATGCTCTTCTGAAGTGTCCTTGAGCAAGCTTTGGAGTCAAAGCCTGCTTCAAAGCCTGCTTCATTTTTGGCCTCTCATTCCCTGTGGTGGGAAACAAGGGGGGGGAAAGAAGATTTATTAGTAGAAATCACACAAATACACATACACACCGTATTGCATATTATTATAGATTAAATAAAGGTCTTGGACTGAGCAACTGAGAACTTAACTTGATGAAAGAGAGAAAAAGCAAGTGAGGCAGTGCAGCACGGTAACTAACCAGTCGGTGATAGCACTGACCTTTCCCAGTGGCTGTGCAGAGCCAGTCACAGCTGACACAAGGACTGGTGATACTCTGCTAAATGCTTGCATGTCACAGCCTATCTCGTCAAACCCACAATTCAACCTTTTCTTTGCCCTAATGGGCTCTGGACGTAATAAGCAGTATCTATTTTAGTGTGAGAGACTGTGAGAAGGTATGGTGTGTGAATGTGTGTGTTTATGTGTTTGTTTTACTGCTGCGGCCGTAATATTTTTACATGGTAAGAGGTGTAAGCATATGGAAATATATGACTGTGTTAGGATTCCGTGGAGGACATAGATGGACCCAAAACCAGGCAGAGGCAAAGGATTAAAAAGGCACAAAAGATTTATTCACAAACTAAAAATGATCTCAAGTAGCAAACCAGGAAGTGAACGAACTAAGGGCGAGGTAACTTGACCGTCTGGCAGAGCCGGTTAAGTTCTCCCAGAACTTACTGAAAAAGACAGAAAAATCGAAGATTAGTTGAGGCAAAAAATACATGAGTTGAGTAGTAAGAGGCTAGAGACGTGCAGGTAGAATACCGCAAAGACTGTGTTACGCGCTGACATCTGCTGCCGGAACTCCAAGGTATATAAAGGGATCAAATCAGGGAAAACGAGCAACAGGTGTGGCGAAGAAGACTCTGCTCCACAACCTGTTCAAGTCACCTGAAATCTAAAAAAAAAAAAGAACAGAACAGGTCGAGCAGGAAATGAACACAAAATAAGGGTTAGCCTTTTGCTTAAGTTAGTGACAATTATGTTTTCCAGTGCGTTTTAGTTAAATCTGTGGTGGTGAGCAATATGCATTGCCACACAGTCAGCCAAGCTCAGAGCGTCCTGTCAGCAAAAAATACCTGAGGGAGCCTAAGGGTCTATGCCAAGATGAAATTTAAGGTTGCAAAAAATCTTGTTTTATGTTCTGTTTTCCAATGACCAGGTGACTGAAAAAAAAGGCGCTTTCCTTATGTAAAGATATATTAATTCAGCTTCATTCAAACATTCATTCATGATGCCTGATTTGTGATTGAATCACACTGTATTAGTCATTTAGCAAAAGTTCCTGAACTGGAAAGATTTGTTGAATAAAAAGAAATAATTCCTCTTTTGTTGAACAGTTTGATGTGACTTTGTGTGTCACTGCTCTGTGATGGATGCACATTCACCACTTTAAGACGCATCATTTATATCATCAATACAATTTATTATGAAGGTGGGGATGTTTCATAGATTTCATTCTTCCTTTGCAATTGCTTTAATAATCGCCCCGGGGGCCACAGACTGTGGACAAATGTCCAAACGCTCTGTCCTACACTGATGAGAAGAAGGCAGTCAATGGCCATTAGAATTCAAAGCAGCTTTCAGCAGGTTATTGTATTTCTCAAAACATTTGTAAGTGACATCAGATGAAAAGCACAAAAGTAAACGGACTGGAGTACATGCCAATAAATAGAGTTAATCCAAAAGTCAATATAGAAGCATTTTTCCACATAAAATTAGGAACAGGCCTTTTGAATTGAGTCCAAATGAAACTTTTGGATGATATGCAGCATTTACAATCTTCATGGCCTAAAACGTTTGAAAGAAGTAGCTTATGAACAAAAGCACTCAAGTTTTTTAATAATTAATAACCTTATAGTTCTATTGTTTTACAACAGTCTTTTCACTCAGACGGCTTTGTAATTCAAAGGGCTACTTAAAATAGAATATACCATTTGGTCCCATCCACACAGTACATGTGGATGTGTTTTGCACATTTTATGTCTGTAATTAACAGTTTGGCATTTGCAGGAAAAGGAATACTCTGGGGCGAACAGTTATATATATCAGCAATTATTGATTCCGTGGCCATCAGCGTGTGGGGGCATCGAAAGAAGCCGTAAACAAATCAATGGCAAAGTGTTACCTTGTTATATATACACTTTGTCCAGCCATGGAAGTTGATTAGCTGTTGATTAGCTGTTGGTTAGATTCATACTGTGATGGACTGTGCAAGTAGTTTTGAGAAAAGTGACAGTAAAATGAAAGGCTGTAAAACCAAACAATGAGCTCAAAGGCAACACTGTACATTGTTCCACAAAGCGGAGAACTGCAGAGTTGATTTTGTTAGCGCTATAAATTGCACATATAATGGAACTAAAATGACCCCCTTTAAGTTCCCATACATTAATGTGATAAGAAAGTCGCACCTATAAAAAAGAAATATTGGTTAGAACAGCTTTTAAAAATATAGTAAATACCCAAATGCAAATTAAATATGATATATGTAAATATATTGAATGTATATATACGAAAAAGATGAGGTAAAAAAAATTGTACATTAAGTCAGGTTAGGTCCGTTTGGCAACTAAAAGCACTGGACAAAAGTCATAATCATACAGCCTTCTGAGATATAGCACTTCTCACATTCACACATTTATGGCTCAGCCTTCAGGAGCAAAATGGTGTTCAGTAATTTGAACACAGATAACGTATTTAAGGTACATTTAGACATAATTGTCTGCTTCACTGGTGCTGATCTGATGCCAGTTGAAAACTCTCTCTCTTATTTTTTTTTTTTTTTAGCTGGTTTGGTCCATGTTCACAAAGATGAACCTTTATATTCATGCTTGTCTTTGGCTCAACCTATGGACCCATGTACTGTTATGTGCAAGTTTTATAAAATATGTTCTGCCATACATAAATATAACAAATTTGTCTAATACGTAATATTGGAATCGCACGGTTCTTGATTAATAATGTTTGGTTAGAGCCGGCACAGTTGATGTAAATAGCATGTTACATCAAGGTGTTCTGGAAAGGTTGATTTGGTTACTAGATGAAGATTTCAGCAATGGAACAGCCCATGGCCAAGAGGAAAAGAACTGGACTTGTATTCCAAGGGTCACCTAATGATCCCGATGGGCAATGGGGAAATGGAAGCTTTGATCACCCCAACTTGCATCTGATTTGTGTGTGTTCACCTCTTCTTTATCTTTCGGCTTCTCCCTTTAGGGTTCGCCACAGTGGATCATTTGCCTCCATATTGAGAGTTTCTGGTACTACAAGAATACAATTCATACGACACAATTCTTTGTACTCAAAAGAAAATCTCATCTCATAATTTTGTTGTGCAATTTTGGTTGTATAATGATAAGAGAGATCCTTGTGTGCAGGTCACCATATTATTTGGACCTGATGAGACATGTAAATGCTATGATTTACATCGTTCATGCTTCTCCACTTTAATAGCAAGTGTCCCTTTCAAGGGGACCAGAGTATGTTTCACAATAAAGACTGGTGCCAACCTGTAGATATTAGGCTGGAGGAACCAGATATCAAACCACTGGCAAGTCCCTGAACTAAAGCTGTTATGCCGGTTCACTGTTTTATTACTGAAAATAAGTTCTGTAGATGATTACTACTTCTCTGATTGAATGCGTTCACCTCCATTTGAAGGCAATTCATTTTATAATGGCGCTGGTTCAATTGGCGCAATCACACATCCGCAACGAATGCTGACTGCTTGTGAAAGCCCGATGAGCAGAAGCATGGAGGGAGAAAGTGTTTATTGCTCTCTCTCTATCATTAAGGCCATAAATGACACAGCTGCCACAAGGCTCAGAGAAGAGAGAAGAGGAATGAGCTGGATGCAGGAGGGAGAGGGGAGGAGAGGAAGGGACTGATAACAAGAGGGAGCGTTAACTGACCTTTTTTTTTTTATTATTTATTTATTTATTTTTGAATCGTCCTCGGCAGAAGAAACGAGAACATCCGCTGTCACAAACAACAAAAAGGTACAAACACGTAATCAGAGTCTGTCAGGAGCATAATAATGTCCAATTTATTAATATCTACACATGCATATAACAATAACCACCACCAACACAAACATAGAGCGAAACATTTACATTACAAAGAACTTCATCTGAAAATAACAAATATTTATCTGAGAAGAAATGCGGTGCTTCAAGAAATGAACAGGCTCTAAAAGCACAACAGAAATATATAATCTGAATTGTTAATTAAAAAAAAAACAGTCATTCTTTACATTTTAGTTCTAACTTCAGCACTGTGAATCACTCGGATCAGGATCAGATACTAAGATGCTGCCAGTTCCAATAACCAAAACAAACTTCATTATCTATAAAGTTATACCAGTGAAAGTCTTTGATATTTTAGGAATACCGTGTGTGTACCACTGTATCTTGCGATTGGACAGCCGTTTACTATTGGAGGACCACATAAAGCACTCACTCCCCACACCAAAGCCAACTGAGAAACACACAGTGAGCTGTTGATACTGCGCTAACTGCCTGTGTATTATTTTATGACTTCAGTGTTTGAAACCTGCCATTTGGATGGCAAAGTGACACAAACATACCAAAATGAGGCAGCAGAACAAGAGCATGTCCAGTGTCTCAGTGACCTAAAAACATTGATTTTCTTTATGGACTTTGGTGCAGGAGAGTGAGTGATTTACAAATGTCAGTTTCCAGTCAAAGTGGCCGACTAATGGTAAGATAAAGCAATACTTTAGATATCACATGTTTAAGTATTTGCATATTGTTTGAGGTGAGCCTTCTATTCAGTGGCTAAATATCAGTTTTTCTCGTGTCCCCACTGGCAGCCACATTTTCATTGAGCGCAACCGTGTGTGTCTAATCCTCTTTCTTGCTGCATGGGGCCAGCTGTGCTGACTATAAACACATTTGAAAAAGGCAGAACTATCATACAATACAACAGAAATTCTTATCTCATATCCTTAAATTAAGCAATTACATTTCAAATATAAATTTGTTAGGGCTGGCAACTGAATAAAAAAGATACTGATTAATCCCAGAATGTGCTCTGATTAATTGCATCTTTTCATCTAAACACTGAAACTAGTAATAATTGATGTTTATATGTAAAATCACAGAGTTAATGTAGACTCCACTGAAAGGAAGCATGTTGAAATTCAGTTGCTATTGTTCAAAAGCACCTTTAAGTTTGGACACAAATTATCTCTTGTGAGACTGACTTGTAGTTTATTGCTGAATTACTCCCTCTGTGAATCCAGTCTCAGGTATTTAGGGCTTAGCACAGCTTTCAGTCTGGACTTAACCTTCTGTCTCCTGGGAGTCAAGCCTCAGCCCCAAAGACTTTGTTGAACCTCTGCTCGTTCTGCTCACACCATGCGTTCACACCATGATACAGCAAAACACTGCACTGAAGCATCTAAATCGAACCCTGGTGCGGTTACTCCCTTAGTACGGTTCATTTGGATCAATGTGAATGTGGCCCGAGACCTCTGATGTGAACAACCATACTCTGGTTTGCATGAAAGAGGTGGTCTCGGACTTCTTACAAGTGAACTCTGGATCAGGGGAAGAATGGGCACCTTACTTTCCTGGATAAGAGATGCCATTTAACACCATATATCCTCTGCCTCTGTTTTCCGACTCTTCAGTGGTTGTCCTCCTGCTTCTCTCCACTCCTCACTGGGAATATGAATGCGACACTGAGGCTGTAGCCCCTCCATCACATTTGCCCACATGCTGGCCTTCAGGGCTATTATCACTATCACTAGAGCAGCATGTTAATATTAGCCTACAGTCTACTTATTTGACCAATAGCTGAGTGGTATTTCTGATCACATGACTTTAGTTCAAACTTTATAGGTCCGAGCATAGTACGTTTCAATGAGGACCCTGTTGACACTGAAGGAGTTATTAGGTATTACAATGTTCTGTCACAGAATGCAATATTTACAAATGTCATAAACCCATATTGCCACTAGAACATAAACAACTAAGACATAGCTCATTTTGAATATGATGGCAGCAACACATCTCAAAAAAAGTTGGAACAGGGTGATGTTTACCATCGTGTAGCCTCCCCCTTCTTTTAACAACTGTCTGTAAACATCTGGAAAGTGAGAAGACCAGTTGAATTTTAGGAAATGAATGTTGTTCCATTCTTTTGTCATGCAGGATTCTAGCTGCTCAACAGTCCTGGGCCTTTGTTGACAGATTTTTCGTTTCATGATGCACCAAATGCTTTCTATTAGTGAAAGGTCTGGACTGCAGGCAGGTCAGTTCAGCACCTGGACTCTTCTCCTGTGAAGACGTTACTGTGGAGATGGATGCAGTATGTGCTTTAACGTTGTCTTGCTGAAATATACAAGTCCTTCCTTGAAAGAGAGCATATGTTGCTCTAAAACCTATGTACTTTTCAGCATTGATGGTTCCTTTCCAGATGTTTAAGCTGCCCACACCATAGGCACTAATGCAACTCCATACCATCAGAGATACAGGCTTTTGAACTGTCCACTGATAACAAGCTGGATGGTCCCTCTCCACAGGACATGACGTCCATGGTTTCCAAAAAGAATTTCAAATTTTGATTCATCTGACAACAGACCAGTTTTCCATTTTGCTTCAGACCATTTTAAATGAGCTTTGGTCCAGAGAAGACATATGGCTTCTTCTTTGCATGATACAGCTTTAAGTTACATTTGTGTATTGCACAGTGAACTGTGTTCAGACAGTGATTTCTGGAAGTATTCCTGAGCCCATGCAGTGATTTCCAGGAGATAATTATGTATGTTTTTAATGCAGTGCCTCAGGGTCTGAAGACAGTTTTGACCTTCAGGCTTGTCCCTTGCTCACAGAGATTTCTCCTGATTCTCTAAATCCTTTCATTATATTATCCACTGTAGATGGTGGGATCTTCAAAGTCTTCAAAATGTTATCTAAGAAACTTTTCGGAAATTATTCCACAATTTTTAGATGCAGTTTGTCACAGATTGGTGAACTCCTGCCAATCTTTACATCTGAAATGCTCCTTTTATACGCAGCCATGTTACTGAACTGTTTTTTTTTTTACTTTCCAGCCTTTTGTTGCCCCTGTTCCAACTATTCTTAGATGTGTTGCTGCATGTTACGCAGTGTCCCAACTTTTTTTACAATGGAGATGTACATAAGTTGTCATGTGTTTGTCCAAAAATGAAATGTGGCACTGCTGAATAATTGAACAAAACTAATTCTGTCTAGACAGAACTTTGGTATCATCTACAGATTTCTGGCACAGTAAACTCTTTCCTGAGCAGGTGAATTCAGCAGATATACAGTAGCTGTGACCCTGTGTTCATTTTAACGCCACCAGCATGAAAGTAAGGTATGGGATCAGGCCAGATTAAAATGAGATTTTGAAGCAGTGCAAAAAAAGGTCAAAGCCTGATTACTCATATTTTAAACAGCAGAGACTTAAATATAACCATGACCGTAACTGCATTTGTCCCTCATATTTCTCATACGTGTGGCAAAATCTCAGTAATGATGTGTTTCTATTTGCAGTGCGAAGCCATTCTTTTTTAATCACCATCCCTATCACATGTCCCTACTTCACATGTTACAGCCCCGAGGACCACATTAATTAATTGCTGCCATGTTGTGCCAATATGTGCCAGTGCTTTCGAGCACTTTTTCTCCAGATATTTGGTTCTGAGATAATTTGCATAAATTTACATGTTAAATTAGATGACTCAAATAAGGGCAACATCATGCAAATTCATGGAAACTATTCATAAGGCTGTTTATGTTTTTTCTTTAATTCAAGTTTTAACCAAACCTTAGTTCACTTAGTGTTGGCCTGTTACTGTCAATCATTTATTGAACCTGATTAAGTGCCCAGTGTGAGTAATATCTGGAAGTAGAAGAGCACCACACACATGAATAGGGGAACACATAACTCCCATTTTAGCCTCACTTCACTGGCTGCCTGTGCACTTTATATATATATATATATATATATATATATATGTGTGTGTGTGTGTGTGTGTACATATTATGTACAGTATATGTATGCAGTGTGCATGTTTGTGTGCATATGTATGTGTATATAGTCCATTTCACCTGTTGCACGGATGTGCTGTGTATGTGTGTACGTATTTACACTCTACAGTGTTTTACTGTTTTGTCTATCTTTTAGTATTTTTCAGTAGTTTATTTAATGTACAGCACTTTGCTTCAGCTGTTGTTTTTAAAGTGCTTTATAAATAAAGTTGGATTGGATTGGATGAATAATGTCTAATAGGTTATTTGAGAGTACTTCCTGTGTTTTTTTTTTTTTTTTTTTGTGTATCTATCTAATAGGTTATTTGAGAGTACTTCCTGTGTTTTTTTTTTTTTTTTTTGTTGTGTATCTATGTGGGTTTATGTACATAGTTGGGGTGTTGTATGTTTGTTATGTGTGGGTGATAAATGTATGTTTGTGAATTCGTATATTAGATGACTAAAATTTCCCCTGGGATTATTGAAGTATCTACAGTATCTATCATTATTTATCTAATTGTTTTTACAAACATATTTTCATATTCAGAACATATTTTCCTTTCAGGGTACTGCTTGACAGAAATTCGTTGAGTAAAAATCTTTTTTTCTTAAAAAGTAGTCACAAGTAAAAACAGATAAAAGATGTAAGCACACATTACTGTGTACTTTTAATAATTGAATAATTATTTAAGTTACATAGGAAGGTTGAGACAATCATCTTTGTATCCCATCCCTTTCTTTTTACCTTACATGTGTAAAACGCACACTAGACTATTTTCAAATCTGACTTGATTTTAAAAATGTGGGAGACCACAGACACAACAAACTTTGTAACTGATTTTCAGTGTTTAAATCCTGAGAAAGCAGAGACTAGAAGATCCAGTCGAGATGCAGTACATATAATCAAACAATTGCAGGGATTTGGAAACGTGTGTGATTTAATGTGACTTCAGAATGTAAACACACATAGAGGCAGACTTTTGCCATCGTCAGTCAGTAGCTGTTGTGTGTAATGTTTTGTGCTGTGACACAAAAAAAAAAAAAAACTGTAGATGAAGACAAGGCTGAGAAGATGGAATCAACTGTACAGGTTATGGTTCTAAACAAAAGTATGCAGCATCAGTTTCCTGGTGCTCGTACTGCTCGTATTGGTTGTTGCTGTGTTCTGTTCAATTGTAAATATCAAATATTTATATATTATTTTATATTAATATAAAAGGACTGATGCATCAGATGGCATTAAAATTGCAACTGTTAACCCCTCACATTACAGGATAATTTGGCCAGATTATCTGTTCAAAATCGGTCTATGATCAGAAGGCACCCATGTCTATAGGAAGGGCCAGATCGAGACCGAAATCTGGCCAATTATCCTCTAGTGTGAGGCAGGCTTAGCCCGGTCAGGCAGTCAAAAGCTTCAGAGACAGTACACATGTGTCTCTGTGTTTTTCAAAACACTGTGCTGCACATTGTGGGGTTCGTCGGGCTAATCTTAGGGTTTTGCTGCCTCACACTTCTCCTCATTGGCAGATGCTACATGTGTGTACAGTGTGCGGGTGTACGTGAGAAAGAGACAGCACGCTGTGTGTCATGCTGTTGCTCGGCTATTCCTGAAGACATCTGCAAACACACACAGTAGGGTGAGTCACCAAATGTCTCCTGCACGGATGTGACCTGCTGGGCTGCTTAAGTTACCGTCCTCTACCATCAATTGCATCATTTCAGCCAAAACACACTAGTGAGAATCATCTAATACTGGAGAAACAATTAATACTCATGCCAAAAAAAAATATGTGTAGAAAAGAATGTCACTGCAACAACATGAAGAGCTAACGTCATGCACTGTGACAAGAGAAAAATGAAGCGAATTTGAACAATAAATTCTCGTTGTTCTCCTTCAACCTGTGACATCAACAAGACATTTTCACCTCGATAAATGTCAGTATGAGAATATTTTTTTTTTCTTTTTCGGACCATTCTATGTAAAGACTAGAGAGGACTGTGTGTGACATTCCAGCAGACCAGCAGTTTCTGAAAACCATGCCACATTCCAAGTCACATAAACATGAATGTGTTTTCAGCAGGTGTCCACATGCCGAAATGCACTGAGTTTGTGCCATCTGACGGTGTAAATGTCAATTTTAATACAGCATAACACAGATGAAAGCATCACACAAAGGTTACTACAAATAGCAGGTTTTATGTATGAAGCACTTTTAAAGCAATGAGGCAGATAGAAGGTGCTGGACACATTTATTCAAAACAACTCAGGCAGAAGTGAAAGAAGTGTGGTAAAAGATTAAAAAGAAGTTAAAAGTTGAAAAACTAAGACTTTAGGAGTGACTAAATAAATACATAAAAGATAAAAAAAAAAAAGTAAAATGAAAGAAATAAAATAAATACAAAGCATGAAATAAGTAAAAGCCCCAGGGCCCCCCTAGGCCAGAGTCTATATAGGTGTATAGATTTCTATATAGGTGTATGCTTAAGTTTTTTTTGTTTTTCCAATTCATAAGAATGGTTTTCTTGGCGACGCTTAGGCTAGTGATTAGCATGCGTGCTTTCCCTGTCTCTATATTTATTTGAGTTAGGTCACCCAGTATGCATAGTGTGGGAGAGGTTGGTACGGTGCATCCAAGACCTGCTGAGAGGTCCTCACATACCCTACACCAGAATGAATTTACAGGTGTACATGACCATAGCGCATGCATGTAATTATCTACTGTGTTGTCGTTGCAGTTTAAGCAGGTGTTTGTTTGTAATAACCCCATCTTGAACATCCTTTGTCCTGTGTAGTGTATTCTGTGTAGAGTTTTGTATCGTATAAGTTGTAGGTCTGGGATTGTAATTATTTTAAACATATTATTTAATATTTGGGTCCAGAAGTTTTCGTCTGGACTAATGGATAAGTCTGACTCCCATTTTGACGTTGGTAAACTGATTGTGTAATAATTTTTTGTTAATAGGGCTTAGATAGCATTTTAGGAGATGTGAGGTTGAGGAATTGTTTTATCACTGGGGGTGGCTCTTGGTCCAATGGATGAATTTGTTGTCTTGGAATATTTGTTCCAAGTGCCTTATTCCTTTTTCTTTCCATGATCCGAAGTTTAACATTACCTTATTCTGCAGGATGTCTGGATTATTCCAGATTGCGGTAAATGTACAGGGGATGTGTGAGGACCTAGTAATTTTAATAAATTCCCACCAGGCTGACAGGGAGGAATTTATGTTTATGTTTTTATAGCACTGGTGTTGTTTGATGAGTGTACTGATGAAGGGCAGGTCAGAGATTTGAATTTCTTGGCAGAATGTTTGTTCAATATCCAGCCATTGATTGTCTAGTAGCTCAGGTTTGATCCAACTGTGAACATACTTTAGTTTGTTTGCCAGGAAGTAATTATAAAAGTTCGGAAGTTCCAGACCACCACAGTTTTTTGTTTTTGTAGTGTTTTTAAACTAATACGTGGTGGCTTGTTTTTCCATAGGAATTTTGAGATAGCAGAGTCTAATGCCTTAAACCAGTTTGGTGATGGCTTGGTGGGGATCATTGAGAAGAGGTAATTGATTTTTGGTAGGATCTTCATTTTTATAGTAGCCACTCTTCCCATAAGTGATATGGGCAAGGAGTTCCACCGTAGGAGGTCGTCCTCTATTGTCTTAAGTAGTGGGGAGTAGTTCAATTGTGTTAGATCTGCCACCTTGGAAGAGATATTGATTCCCAGGTACTTAATGTTACCTGATTTGAAGGGAGTGGTTGGTGATGTGTGGAAGTCAGATAAGATGGGTAGAATGATTGATTTTGTCCAATTTATTGAGTAGTCAGAAACTGCTGAGAATTTATCAATCAGTGTAATAGTCTCAGAGAGAGAGCTTGGTGAGTTTTGAAGGAAAAGTAATACATCATCAGCATAAAGGCTTATTTTGTGATGTAGGTTTTTTGTTTTAATACCTGTAATATTTTTGCTCGGATTGCGGCTGCAAGTGGTTCAATAAAAATGGCAAATAATGATGGAGAGAGTGGACAAACTTGTCTGGTACCCCTCTGGAGGCTGAACCTTGGAGAGGTTTGATCGTTAGCCCTGACTGAGGCTGTGGGTGAGCTATATAAAATTTTGATCCAGGAGATGAAATATTCACTGAATCCAAATTTATGCATTGTGGCGAAAAGGAATTTCCAATTTACTTTATCAAATGCTTTTTCTGCATCTAGTGAAATGACAGCTGCACTAAGGTTATTGATTGTGCAATAGTCTATTATATTTACTAGTCTGCGTATGTTATTTGTTGAGTGTCTGTCCCTTTATAAATCCTGTCTGGTCTGGGTGAATTATAGAAGGGGTAATTTTTTCCAGTCTCTTTGCTAAGGCTTTACAGATGATTTTAAGGTCAGCGTTTATGAGTGATATTGGGCGGTAACTGGATGGGAGTGTGGGGTCTTTGTCGGGTTTAAGGTGGAGACAGATGTGTGCTGTGTTTATGTTTGGGGGAAGAGAGCCACTTTCCTTAGTTTTTATTACCATTTTGTAGAACAGAGGTGCTACTATAGGCCAGAATGTTTTATAGAATTCTACCGGGAATCCATCCGGTCCCGGGGCTTTCCTGTTTGGCATGTGGTGGAGAGCTTCATGGAGTTCCGTCACTGAGATAGGAGACTCCATGATCTTGACCTGTTCATTGTTGAGCTCTGGTAGATTTATAGAGTTTAGGAATGAGTTTACGTCTGTACTGGATGAGTTATTTCTGGATGAATATAAGTTTTTATAGAAATCTCTAAAATTATATTAATTTCTTCCGGCGTATGGGTTAGCTTCCCATCTGAGTCTTTTAATAAGTGAATGGTTGTTTTTTCCTTATTTAGTTTAAGTCGATTAGCCAGGAATCTGCGTGATTTGTTACTATGTTCGAAGTTTTCCAGGCATAATCTCTCCAATTGAAAGTGTGTTTTTCTTTCAATAATTTTATTCAACTGAAATTTTAATTTTCTTACATTGTTCAGCAAATGTAGGTCTGGGGATGCAGCATAGGCAGTCTCTAATGCTTTAATTTTTTTCTTTTAATTCTAATTCAAATAGATTGTCTTGTTTCTTTTTAAATGTGGAGTAAGAGATTATTTTACCCCTCATTACTGCTTTTGCTGTCTCCCAGAGGATACATGGTGATATTCCTGGTGTGTCATTGGTTTCCAGAAATGTTGTCCACTCCCTTTCAAAGTATTTGATGAAATTTTGGTCATTTAATAATGATGTATTAAATCTCCAGTTTCTAGTATGTGGAGTGGAAACCTCCACAACTGAGTCGAGGTGTGAAAGAGGGTCGTTAGGTCACCTGAGAGACAGTGTCTGCTATCAGGTGAGTGTTGGAGTTCCCCTGGTTTGATCCTTTAAGGAAGAGAGTTCAGGACAGCATTGTAGGCGTCATTAGTCTTTTGAGTCATGTTGCCATTATGGTACAGTTCAGCCTGGTACAGTACGGTACAGTTTGGAATGGTAAAAGTAGTAAAATAAGTCTGACAACTTTTTTTCTTTTTTTTTTTTTTTCTTTTTTATTTTGTCTGTAGCCCAATCAGCTGACTGGTCTAGCAACCAGATATACCGTACCATTTTACTGTGGTAGCCTAAGGGAAAGATAACATAGAATTTGAAGATATGGGCTGTTTATTTTGGTAATATTAATAGAAACACACACAAAAAAAGGACTGTACTTTACCAAACCGAACGTTCCAGTTGATGGAAAATTAGTCCACCTCCTCTGCTGAGTGATGGTTTCTCCAGGTTGATGTACGTAGATGGTCTGTTTTCACTCCTCTTTCAAACTACCAGTCTTCCCTGGCCAGAATGTGAACATCATCCTCATCAGTAGTGTCACTGTCATTCAGATGTTGAACAATGAAGTCCTGTCCCGATGAACTGGTTCTCCTGTGGTGTGCCATGTGTTTATGCTGTGGTTGTTTGGTTCTCCAGTGTAGCGGTAATTTCTATTATGTATTGTGGGCTAGCTCCGGAGTTTAGAAGTGAGTTGATGAGGTGTGATCTTTTGGATTCTTTTAAAACCATTGCAGCTGAGTTTTTGATGAGTTGCAGCTGTCTGACTGTCTACTTAGACGGTTCTTTTTTTTTTTAAATAATGATTTTTTTACTGCAGGCACACAAATAAAATCACAGTTAAGTCATACAGCAGTGCCTTATATACAGTAGTTCACGTCTCTTCCAGCTCTCTAAACTATCACTACACACAGCACATCATCTTGTCATGAATGACAGAAGTGTGTACAGGACAGTAGGAATATACAGTATATGCAAATAAAAAATGAATGAAAAAAAGGGGGGAGTGAGATCATCCCAGACAGATGCAGGTAATGAAAGGAAGCCAGAGTTTCAGAGTTCTTCAACAAAGTCTATAACAACCATCCATTTTACCAAAAATAAAAAATGAACAAAATGTTCCTGGTCTTTTGTTGTCATGAGGTGCTTGGTTTTTGTGATGTTTGTTAAAAGTAATCCTGCATTATGTGATTGCATTTATGTAAGGCAGTTAAAACAGAGGGGAGATAATATATACATACAGTACATGATGCTCAAGTACAGCATGCGCCATATTCACATGTCTAAAGAAGGCTTCGTATTCAACATCATAAATGCGATTAAAAGCTTAGCGGTGAATTTGAGTTCTTGCGTGGATAAGCTCTGATTTGTCATGGCTGATGGCTTTGCAAATTAATACATCAAAATCTGTTTAGTCTAAGCTTTTTTTTTTTTTAAGATGTGGTTAAATGTATGCATGAGCGGGAAAAAAAAAGTGTGATGCCTATAACTAAGTCTCTGTGGCACTCTGACTCCAAATTCCAGGTTGTCTCATACCATAAGCATAAGGACTGGGGGGCATTATGCATTTGGTCATATGCCAAATTTGACCTCTCGACAAATCATCAAGGGAATTAAAATTCACATAAACCAAATGCCACGGCAATTCATCCCAATATTTACAGAACATTTCACTCACAACCACAAATTTCAACCTCTGGCGATGCAACGTGAAAGGTCAGGTTCAAATCTGTAGGCTAAGTCCTCTGGGCTTCATTGTTATCTTTGTAAACCTTAATAGTCCATTCTACAGCCGTGGACTATTTCTGCACGGACCAAATGAGGGAACCAGCTAGCCAACTCACTGCTCATTGGCTATACACACTTTATCATTCACTTCCACAGAATTCTCAACTTACTACTTCAGGTATAAAAGCCAATAAAGCAACTGTGCTGAGCTATAAAACTGAATTGGGTAAGAAATTGAGTTTATTAAATGACATGAGCAGAAACGTACCTAGAACCTGGCAAGAGAGATGAAGGTACATGGAGCTGGCACTCCCACACATTCTCACCTGGTCACACAGGAACACACATGAGCACTGATTCAACCATCAAAGACAAACCAATGCTGCTCCTGACACGAATGAAAATAATTATTTTTTTGCTTGTTTAATAAAAAAGTGAAGAGACACCGGCAGAACAGAAGATGTCCTGCACATGGCAGACAATAGCTGATTAAAGGCAGTTAGAGATTATCCTTTCTTAATCCAACCGTGAAGAAATGTGCTGTTAGCAGTGAAAGTAAGAAAACACACTTATGTAAGACCAACAAAATAGAAAAATATTATATACCAAATAATCGGATATACATTAACTAGCCTGTTTATTGGGTACACACAAGTGGTTATTTGAGCTACTGTGGCCTTTCTATCATCTCGATCCAATCTGGCCATCGTCCTCTGACCTCTCCCATCAAAAAGACATTTTTATCCAGATAAATGCCACTTACTGGATATTTTCCCATGTTAATTTTCCTTTATTGACTATCTCTGTAAACCCTGGAGATGGTTGTGTGACTGCATTGAGTGACTGCCTGATTAGATATTTGAATGTTTGTACCTTTCAAACTGTTTGTAAAGTGACGAGTGAGTGTATAGAGGATTGGACACATATATATTGTGTGGAAATATTGAACAGACACGAAATAAGTCAAGGTTTTATGTGCATAATGATGACTGTGCACTCTTACCCTTCTCTACCTTGGGATCAAATGAAATATTTTTAGCATGCAGTACAATAAAATGTCAGCATTTCCAAAGATCAGGCGCTCTGCTGTTTTCTTGTTATAAAACAAATCCCAAACAAAACCCCTAATGTTCCCAATTTGAGAGTGTGTTAATCTTATGATGTCTGATACCAAGTCATATAAATCTAATTATGTGATTTTTGCCTGTTCCCTTAATGAGGTAATGTAAAAAGAAAAGGTTTATAGATGGTGCAATCAAATATGAACTAACTTTAAATGTGGTAGTTTTTGTGAGGAATATATTGGAATTGACTATTATAGTTTTACACAGCCTGGACTTAAATTTTGAAGTATTTGCATTTCCATGTAGTTTAGTATAGTATTGACACTGACCACCTTTCTGTCAATAAGATAAAGTAGCTCCACTTCCTTTAGCTCTTTACTTTGGGTGCATCCATTTGTTAGAACTCACCAACTTTCCTATAAACTAAGTCACTTTTTGTGATGTCTGGAGGCATGGCTAACTTTTAAAGTTCTGTTTGGAAAAAAAAATGTCCTTGTGTTTGGGTTTGTTTGCATATTTATTTTCTTCAGCTGCAAACATGGACTTGCATGAAATCATTTCCCCAAAGTCTAAACTTAAAATCTAATCTGTAACATACAAGGTTATATATAGTGGTATTACATACATCACTTATTGGGTTGGGAATTGAGTGTAATTCTGCATATACTATATACTATTATCGATGCTGCAGTAGAATCTGACACGGGTTAATGTCAACTCATCACCTCATCTGACCTACAGTATTTCTCCCTCCTTCCCTTTCTTACTCCCTTTATGACATTTTTACTGCAATAAAAGTGCTGAAATGAACCTGTTGCATTGGATCACCAAACAAAATGTTGTGTCTCCTCCGACTCCTTTTTCTTTTTTCCCTGTTACCTTTCATTTCTCCGTCACTCACTGTCTTGCTTTCTTTGTAAGCTACTTGCTTACTAGTATCCATAGCAACTTGCACAATGTCCCTTTTTGTACCTTTCTGTCTGAAGAAATCAGATCGAGGACTGAGCTTTTACAAAATACTCAGTAGGTTTCTATGTATTGACAATTCCATTTAATTAACTATTGTCCTCGTCCCAGTTTACAAACACTAGTTGGGAATCTACTTTTTATTGAATCAAATGCATCCGCTTTCAGTACACCAGGTGGCAATATACCCCTTTTCAGCTTGCAAGTATAAGATGTTTTCCAGTTTGACCTATTATATCACAGACCAAAACAGCTTTTTCCTGGTGTCTTTTTGGTATGTCCCATTTCTCCATCAAAAGAGTACTGGTCTTGATTTTGTCTTTTTTTTCCCACACTGTTCGATTTCTTCCTATCTAAAGCCCAGAGGTTGGATTTGTGGAACATGAACATAGCGTCTTGTCTAGTTTGGGTCCAGTTGAACGTATACATTCAATAATAATCTGACTTACAAATTCATTATCTGGGTATTTTAGTATGACTTTAGTATTTTTTCAGTTCCACTAACATATTTACATGTATTTTAAAGTGGAACAGACAATCACTCACCGAAAACAAACAGGTTTGCTCACAAGTAAATGCCTTTACAGCAATAGCAAACATTGAGAAAGTACAAATATGCATATGTGCAAAGAGAGCTGAGAGTTTATCCCAAAGAAACTTACTTCAAGGTAAAGTGGAAGATCCTGGAAAAACTGTTCAACCAGGCTATATTTAAAATTCAAAGGTCCAAGCCCCCTTTCCTTAGACTTCCCTCTGAAATTATGCCTCCAGAACATGGGCACGTGATCCGGTTGCCTATGAAGAGTATTGAGATCACATGGATTCATGGGCAATGACAACATATTGCCAGAAAACAATGAATACTCTCAAAAGACCACAAAGATATAAAGTTACCCTACCTGTCCAATAGAACCAGGACCACAGTGGCATCACTCTGCAGCCCTTTCTGGACTTTCACTTGTCGGCACCATTCAAACGCAGCACCGATGTTCACTCTGGTCTTGGAACGCTCTGCGTCAGCCTTTTTCTTGGCAGTAGCTTCTTCTCAAAAACGTGAAGTGGGCCATTACAACCAACATGGGGACATGTCTCCACCAATATGGCCCCTTCCAATATTAGAGACAGGAAAAGTGTATACGTGTGCACACTGCTGTGAGAAGAGACAAGAGTAAGAGTGAGGGAGTGACAACAGAGCGGTGACTTTTCAGGGCTGTCAGTCCAGACGTTAAGCACACAGGCAAATTCTTTTTGAAAAACATGATCGTGAGCCCGGCCAGTCAGGGCCCGAGGAAGGTGGCAGTAAATCTGTCCGGTCTCGGTTCTGGCTCAGGGAGAGATTGTAAACTCTACAAGCTGGCGTGAGCTCTGACGTTGTCTTTGGGCCGTTCATCATGATTGGATGGAGTTTTTACAGGTCTGTCCGCTCCACAGGTGACTGACAAATTTAATTTCTGCGACAATGCATTAATGAATTGCTTACATTCGGGGTGTGAAGAGGATAGCAATACAGTAAAAATGCTCCAGAAAATAATCTCGCACCCCACCTTAAAGTGCAACCGCAAGTACGCCAGTTTGGCACCTGTTTGGCATGCATCTGTGGTTTTTAAATTCTTGGCAGTCAAAAAACTGAGGTTTAGCTCGGTCAGGCAGTTATTTCCACTTCCTTGCTTCCTCCGATAGTGGTTTTCTTTTCTTTTTTTTTCTTCTACAGCTCTACCATGTTGAATGACTAAAATAATGCTATCACTGGCTAGGGTGTGTGTGTGTGTGTGTGTGTGTGTGTGTGTGTGTGTGAGTAGTGCTGTAAAGCAAATCATGTTTCCCGTGTTGATTCTCGTGCTCATTCTAAGTCCACTCCAGGTCAGCAGCCCCAATCTTGCAGACTTCTGGTTTTCCACTAACAGATGGTAACAAGCCATTTAACCATCACAGTGACTTCAAAGCTGTTAAATTAATCTTAAAGTCCTGCAAAAAATTGCTTTAAAGGTCTACTTTTAATCACACTAACACAATAATTAAATGCTTTCTATTGCTACATCCTATTGCTATTGCTATGTCCTGACTGATCCTACGTACTGACTGACCTGCAATAGAAGAGCTGCATCATTTTCCTCACTAAAGCGTGCTGTGTAACACTGGCTGAGTCACTGTCATCACAATCCTCACATTCTCACTGCTATTGATAAAAAAGTCTTTCTTAAAAGTATAAGTGAATCTATTTAAAGGCAGCGTTGAAATAATAAATGTGATTCCTTGTTGAATGTTTAAAGGCATTATTAAAGGAAAAGAGCATCCCTGTAGTGTAGTGTAGCTGTGGAAGATCAGACGCACAGCTACACAACTAAGGAGGTGCATGTCCTTCACTGGGGCCATAGTCTTTTTCATTTTGATGCATTGCCAACCATCCCATATATCAACTATAAATGGAATTTATTATGATTCACTCCCATTGCAATGCAGTGCAATTCAACAGCACGATGCAATTTAACACAATGACATTTGATGCAATGCCGTTCAGTTACAGCAATTTTCTTCAATGAAATGAAACAAAAGTGCAAAACTGACACTGTTTTTATATGTATATTATGCTTGTTATCATTAGTATTTACTTAAAATAAGTGAATAAACCATGCCTAAACAATTTTTTTTCATGTCAGCTTTTATGTTGTTCTTTTTTTTACACGAGTGAGGGCAGAGAGTTCATCAACTGTGAGACAACAGATCAGCCATAAAATTAAAAAAAAAAAAAAATCAAAATACTTAGAGATACACCACAATAGCCACAATTACATAACAACACCTTACCTTATTTTAAGGTAAAATAGACACCATATGTTGTACATAATTATCGTTTTCCAGTAGAAAACAGATAAATCATCTCTACAAAGGACATCAGGAACACCATATTTTATAGTACATCATGATAAACATTGCATTTAATCCATATGGTTATGTTTTTAAACTATAAATCGATGAAAAAGCCTCTGCAGGCAATTGGATAGGCCTACAGCCAATCATGCAGAGCGACGCAAAACATGTGCAAGTCGCTTAAAATGGAAGCAACAGCTGATCTTAATGGCCACCCTGTTGGATGTATCGAGCAGCTGCAGACGTTGCTTTTTTTAATGTTTTTTATGTCATTGCGTTAAGCCTGCCTCTTGCACACCAGGGATTTGTGATTGGTTCCCTTTTTTTGTGTGAGATTCTGTAGTTGGTCAAAATAGGCTCCTTGCCAAATGAATCTGCAGAATGAACCCAAAACACTGGCAGGCTCGGCCTCTACCTACTCTACTACTGTGCCAACATATCTCAGAAGACATCAGGTGGTTAGCTAGTACCTCATACCTTCAAAACTGAATTTTTTTTATTTTATTCATTTTTAAAGAGCAATTCAACCAGATGTGTCTGCAGAGAGCTTTTATTTTTCCCCAGCAAGGCTTTTCTGGGTGTTGTCCTGCACTGCTCTGGCCTCTTCAGAGTGTGAACGGCTTGACAGCAGCTGTGTCACACTGTGCTCTCCCTCTGTGTATGTGTAGGCAGGGTATATGAGCTAACCTCTGTCTTATTTCTTAGACACAGACTACTGAGTGTTTATATGTGTGTCTGTGCTGCATCCTTGTTATCCATGCCTGGAAGACATATGTCTTGGAAATAGACATACTTCATCCCCTTAAGTTGAATTACCTCTGTCTCTGCCTTATATTGTCATGTTGGCTGTGGATACTGGCCCAAGCTGCAAAAATAACTTAATACTTAATGCCTAGGGTTTCAGTAGCTGTCGCCATACCTTACATCACTGAAACCATTCTGAGGGAACAGAATAGAAGAAAGGTGCAGTGTTGAGGGAAAAGGCAAGGAGATGGAAAAAAGACATGACAGGTGACATAAAATGGTTGAAGGAAAAATAACACCAAAATAAGCACAAACACAAGGGTAAAAGCGGCTCTGCCAAGGGTTGACCTCTGTGTCTCCCTCTCATTTGTCTCTGCAGGAGCTCAAGCATTCAGTCACTCCGTCAGTCCATCAAACAGTGAATCTTCATCAATTATTTACCCTCAGCCCTTGTCCTTTCCCACTACAGATTGCAGGCATATTGTGGAGGTCTGTAATCACATCTCTACTGAGCCAGTGTGGGCTGAAAAAGTGAATGGGGGGGGTGGGATACAAAACATTCAAAGCAAAAAGCATGTTGGGATGTCATCCACACTGTCAAGCCATCAACACCTACAGGGTTGCACATCCCATTGTGACTCACCCACATTGGCCTTGGCTTTAAAATAACTTATAATGGCCTGCAGAAAGGTGTGTAGACAATATCAAGAAGCGCATTCAGGTTACGTAAACAGAGATGAAGGTGGCCACTTGGATTTGTTCACACTCGAGTGCCTGTAAAAGATAATTAAGCAAAAAGCCTTTTTATTGTTTTAAACACTGAGTCACCAGCTAAGAAATCTAAATGTATGAGCATCTAACACGACAAACTTGTTTGGCCAGAGTCAAACTTTCCTTGTCTGCAAGTCTGCTGAGGGCTTGTCATGTCGTGTCACCTGTGTTCATGATGGTACTCAAGGACAGCCCAACATTTTGGGACCCTGTGAACCATTATGTGTCGATGGCACATGCTCAATGTAGCACAACTACCCAGCTCGAACTCAGTCGGTGGCAGACTCTTGTTTTGGACAAAAAATACAATGCAGACGATAAATATGGATGCATGCTTCAGAGACAGGTTTTGCAAGAAAATTCAATGGTACCCACAGCGGTGCAACCCCTTATTCCAAGGCCTTACAAATGAGGAGGACCTCCTGCAGAGCAACTACCACTGCTTGAATGAAATGTAACACTGCTATGCATGCATGGAACACTAGGCTGACAACACTGAAATGTGTAGCAACTCTCTTATGACAAGAAACATGGGAAATGTGGAGTGGCTCTAAAGCTGTTAATAATTCTAAATCAAAAAGGAAAAGGTGACATAAATAAGACAACTAACCTTTGCATTCTAACTTTTTTAACTCATGATAGCTCTCTGGTCTAGAGACTCTCACTTAACTAACATTGACTTGTTAGACTGTCACCAACTCAACTTTATCTTCAAATGTTCTTCAACTCTTCTGATGTTCAGAATGTTTGCATGTGGATGTTTGTGTATATCTGAGCATCTCGGGAAATCATAGTGCAGCCTTCAAGTAAGGTTAAAACGTGAAAGGCCCATTAGTTTCATTCAGGGCTACTGTAGACACAATCTGTTTCAACACAGACAAGGACCTGATCCTGTTGTCAATATAATTGGCTCACTCAATAGGTGGAAACACAGGAATTCTTATTTTATGGTGCTCATATTAAAGTAAATGTTTTGACTTATATAGTTAAATTCTATATGAATATATACCTACAAGCAGACACCTTAATTTTACCACAACCTTGGGTAAGGGTCAAGGGTAAAAAATCTAACCAAAATTAAATTACCTACCTAAATTCTACCTGCTAACATACTAAACTTAGTCATAAACATACATTCAAGTGCATGATTTCCAGAATGCAAACAACATCCGTTTAAAAATTATCATTATTAGGTAATGTCAGGTGATTTTAACCGTACCAATAGGTATATTTGTTTTGCCTCTAAGCAGGGCATCCAAATTGATACAACCACTGATCACAAGAAGAGAAAGACTGACATAAAAGAAATGATAATAAGCCTCCATTAAAAACATGCCAGCAGTGACTTTGGGCTTATTTAAAAGAAAATTGCACCTAGGAAAAAGCTGTTCTTGCTTTCAGCAAGAAGCTGTTCTTTCCATGTGAAACTTAAATGTACAGTGGGTGAATTTGTGAATTTGTTTATAAAGGTGAAGCTGCAGGTTGCATTCCTTCTCCCTTCCCCGGTGTGTCAGGGAACTGTGATGGCCTTCAAATTCCAGAAAGGGTGTAAACACAATTTCACAATCTCTCTCTCCCCTCTTATCTGCTCTCTCTGCTGTGTACTTCTTTTTCCGTCATTAGATTATGCTATGGTTATCATGGGGAAAGTTATTCTTTCACTTCAGTACGCATGCCGCGCATTCACAGATCCATTAAAAAAGCTATAATTCAAGGTCAAAAAAAAAAAAATGTTGGTACCGTTCCATTAAAGAAAGAAAAACCCACAATGGTCACTGAAATCATTTGAAACTGACAAAAGTAATACATAAAAATGTACTGAAAATCCCTTTTGAAATGTGGTTCAACAGAATGATTTTGAATACAAACTCATGGAACTGGCCTGGACATAAACTATGGTACCATTAACTTAATGTAACCCTCAATAAGACTTCTGCACCTGTCCACAGGTGTCTTCATGAGCAAATCCTCCAGCTGTGTCAGCTCATTCGTTCAATAGGATTTAGATCAGGGCTAGAGGGCCACTTCAGAATAGTCCACTGTTTTGTTCTTAGCCATTGTCGGTGTTTTGCGTCTTCCTGGTGGAGGGCCCATGACCTGCAGCTGAGACCAAGCTTTCTGACACTGGGCAGCACATTTTGCTCCAGGATACCTTCATAGTCGTGAGATTTTATTGTACCCTGCAGAGATTCAGCGAAACTGCCCCAGAACAGAACCAAGCCTCCTCCATGTTTCACAGGAGGTACAGTGTTCTTTTCTTTGTATGCTTCATTTTTGCATCTGATGTAACTTGCCAAAAAGTCCAGAGCACACTCTCCCAGAAGCTTTGTGCGCTTAAGGTGTGTTATCTTTAACATGCTTGTCTAAAATTTGCTTTCTAATCTCAACTCTTTCCTTAGTTTTCTGTCCAGTCCAGTTTTAATATTTTTTTTAAGATAATTCTGTTGAACCACAATTCAAAAGCAATTGATTTTCAATAATTATAATTCAATAATTCAATATTTTTTTCTGTAATTGTGTCAGTTTCCTTTCTTTAATTGAAGGATACCAACAGTTTTCTTCATGTCTGTATTGGTAGTAAATTCAATTCTTGCCAATAAATGTTCCAAAAAGCCACGCACTGGGCCTTTAAAACACAAAAATCCAATGCACACAAATATAATCCCAGCTAATTTTAGTTTTATTCAGGCACATCAACAAGTATGTGTGTGTGTGTGTGTGTGTGTGTGTGCGTGTGCAGAGGCTACGTGTGGTGAAAGAGTCAGCTGATATGGTCAGTGCACGGTTACAAAGTGGTTGTTAGGTGTGCGTTCAGGCTTTCTCTGTGTCCTCTGAAATAACTCTGAAAGCCAGTGTAACTTTATGTAGGCCATAAGGTGTGAAAGTGTCCATGTCTGGAGTAGGCTGTGAGTACAAATTTTGATTCAAATCTATTTTTGTCTTTTCCTCACAACTTTAAAGGTCGCTTTGAAGGTTAGGACTTTAGGGTTTGAGTTAGAATTGGCTATAGGTTAGGGATGCATTATATCTATGGGTGTTTTCACTAAGAATGTGTGTGTTCCTTTGCTGTAAAGTGCCATTCTCATTTTGCTTAAGTTTATGTCTCCAGTTGCTGTTAGACAAATTTGACTCTCAACAGATTTGTCAACAAAGGAAAGGCTCTATCTCCACCTTTTAAAGCTATAACAGAGTGGATGGCAAGCTCACTTTGAAAACCAAAGTGTAAGAAAAAGTGGCATATTTTAAATGAAAAATGCTGCAGTTGTTTGAAGCTGAAGGTGTGCGTGTTTTGTGTATTGTGTTCACAAAGATTTATCGTCAGCATAGCAATGACTTCAGCCTCTTATTGCACGTTGTTAACCTCTTTAGAGTGACGGAAAAACACAACACATCCTGCATTTTATCAGCACAAACAACCTCACACTCCAAAGCCACACTGTCAGTGTCTACATGAATATGCACAATGAATGATCTGAAGTGAGAACCTCAGCCTCAGCCTCAGTCTCTCTCTCTCTCTCACACACACATACAAACCACTAACAAGGAATAAGCCACAATGCACTGTGAAGGTGAGTTAGTGTGGAGGTGTCCATAAAGAATACCCTGTTACACAACTGCAACAACTCCAAAACCTTTTAAGACTGAAAATACTGGCTAAATGACCACACATACATAAAATAACAATTTTACAACATTGTGAACTAAATGAAATGATCAAATGTGAAAATAAAGTTTTTTTTATTTGTTTCCAAAGGTTTGTAGCTAAGAAGGAAATGTTCATGTCACTCCTACTGATTTTTTTTTTTTTAAATTGAGTTCTTAACATGAGTAAAACTGATGGCATGAATTAAAGGGACAGTATGTCATTCCTGCCACTCATGTTCTCTCAGTCGAACCCATAACTAAAGACCGAGTTAAATGAAGGGAAGCATCATGGGAATTGTTATCTCGTTGTCTCACTTGGTTCTTCTCTGCATTTGAGCTTCAGCAGCAGCATGTGCCGCAAACAGCAATGAGTATTGTGATTCATTAGTGACAAATACACCCAGGAACATAAAAAAAACAACAACAAAAAACAGCACACTGGTGTTTATATTGTTAAATCAGCATTATTTCTTTTGACCATGACCATTGCAACTATGATGACATGGGTCCTCTATGTCATCCTGTATGTTATTATGCAAGTTGCAAATTCAATTAGACCATCAGGCAAAACTGATGAGTGTTCAGTATTGAAATGTTGCAGTGCTTTTTAATCTTATAAGTTCAGACAGTGCGCAAGAGTCTCCTTGCCATTTTTTCTTAACCTAAACAGCAGTGTTCAAACTGATTTTTGGCAATGGCATGTGGTGGGTTAATATTGTATGGAGGACCTATAAAAGCCTTTAAAGTACATGTAGAGGTTGACCAATTAGCTGTTTTAGGCAATACATCAGCATGATTACACTGACTTTTTTTAAAGGTCACATAGAATGGTCTTTTAGAACCAAAAATCAAGATTACTGATGTCTACGTAGATAAATTAAATACAATTATTAATATTAATATTATATTAATATTAATATTAGCCTCTGAACACTGAGTCCAGTGACCAACTGACTGACTGCTCTTCAGTCAGTCAGTTGCTTCTTCTTCAGGTTGAATGTTCACATCCACGACCGAGAGTAGCTGTTGGGGGAGGCATCGTTGCGCGGCAAGGTTACGTAACTAAACTTGAATTTTCAAAACCGCTTGCTCGAACACAGATGAACAGAGAAGCCCTTCTTTCTCAGTGTTTATTGTGAGACTTTAGTGATGTTTAGATAAGGGAAGGACACGGGGTGGAATATCAAAAATCAGAAATTTGATATTCCAGTGAATGTCCTCTTTAAATCTCTGATGTTTTTCCCGTTGGATGAGCGGGGAATAGAGAGCTAACAGTAAGTTTAGTGGCTATTGACTTTTTCATGCTTAAAACTATCAATATTCTATCAGCATTAAAAATCCACTATTGGACTATAAGAGATACGTCAGGTTCAAGCCCCCTTTGTCAGTTTTGACTGGAGATACCAAAGTCCTTGAAAATACACCTGTTTTTGAAAATAGGTGTATTTTGGGTTACTTAGTGATGTAGTGGACCTACATCAGCATGGTCATTAGGGTAAAAAAAGATCCTTCTGATGCAGAAATTACCAGAACCTGGCAGGGAAAAAGAAGTGGACTAGAAAAGGGATGTGTAGGCGAAGGAAAAGATGATGGGAAAGGACGTGACAGGTGAGATGAGGGTGTGAGGGGAAAGTAAAGCTAAACCCCTTTGAGGCTTAAACATCTTCCCTACGTTTGTCCTAACCCAGACTTTGTTACTACATCGGCTGACTTCCTGCTCAGCATGTCATTAACTATAAAACCTAACTATGAGTCATAATAATCTGCTGGCTCAGATGACCTATGAGGAAAACAGACACTTTTGTGCATGTAGTGAACTTCACGAGCTTAGTTTTTATTTAATCTCAGTCAGCCAAACTAATATGCTGTCAACGGGGGGGAAATTGCACACATGTTATTGGTGCCACTGGTTTGATTTCTGGTCAGTGACTGAGTGTGGGTTTAATTCTCTGTTTAAAAAAAAAAAAAAAAAAAGGAATGGAAAAACATTTTATTTTTTATTTTTTTCCTGAAAATATGTCAATGGTATTTTGTACTGTGTGGCCTTCAAAGCATCCATCCCCACAAATGCTAATGAGGCTGAAAAATGTCCACAGTGAGTTAGTGAAGCAATTTAAGTTGAATAAATAAAGCTGGGAACATGGAAATAAATAAATATGACCTGTCCGGATGTGAAACATGTCCCTAACTGAAATTAATTGCCAGGCAGCGGCAGAGAGTTGAGTAAACCTTTTTAAGTGTCTCTGCCGCTGCTTCAGGTAACAGGGCCGTGACATTCTAGAAAGTTCAGAGGCACCTTAATGAGATTGAGGTCTGTGCAATGGGCCAGAAGGAGAGGCAAATGAGTGGGTCTCATACACATACACACACACACAAATGTGCAAGCACACACGCTCATCGGGAGAGGTGTGGCTGCCTAGGTACAAGATAAGACAGGAAATGAATTACCCTCTGTATTGTTCAGTGTGATTCAACACCTCACATACAGAAGTGAACACACACACACACATTGTACTCACATGATATTCCAGAAAACACAGGCGATCCATTCAGTTCCTTTTTGGATCAACTTCCACTGTAAAGGATGATTATTGTGTGCATAAACGTGTGTGAACACGCCACCTGGTTGCGGTTTTGCAAAACTGCCTCATGACGTTTTAAAGAGCGGAGTGGATCTTGTGCGTTTCTCGTTGAAGGATCGTGTTCAGCTTGTCACTACTGGTGCGAGGCCAAGAAACACATCAAACGATGGTTTGGTGGCAGGTGATACTGCACGGAGATCTTGTCACATTAGAGAGGAGTGACGGGAAGTACACCTGCTTCTATTTTCAATTACTAAAGGAGCTTGTTTTCCTTAGCGACACACACTCAAAGAAATAGCCACAACAAACCTTTGTTCCAGAACATGATATGTTAGCAAAGTCTAATGAGACTCATTTGGTTTTGGCCGCTCACTGTGTCTATGACTGTTAACTGATGTTACCAACGGAATGGTGGCAGGGAACTGAAGAAACAAGTTACACTTTGTCCATTTCAATATCACAGCAGAAAGACCACAACTTTATTTTTCAATTTCTTTGCAAAATGTATTGATCAATTTACTGTAGATAAAATAGAGATAGAACCACTTGACAGCCTTGGGCCTATACTGCTACTCAAACAACATTCAGATTCAGACAGAATTTCCTAAAGCAAAGGTCTTGTTTTATTTCAGTGCAATATACTATATATACTGTATATGTAAGTACATCAGTGTCTGTGTGCAGTAAAAATTACCATACCATTACAATACAAAAGCTCTGATGATTATTAATGATTCATCTATTATAGGTCTGGGTCCAAATTGGATGGGTTTGGTTTGGGATAAGTACCACGGTCCACCTTTTAGTGACCTTTGTCATAGAATATCAGTTATCTATAGTAACTCTAGATTTTCTTCCCTGTACTCTGCCCAGAGGGCCTATTGTTTTGTTTGCATTCTGCTTTTGTTGCACAACAGTATCACGACGTTTGTTATCGCATTATTGCCAAATTCAAAGTACTGTTACTTCTCTAAAATCCACCCATCTATTCTTTTATACAGTGCATCCATTGAGGGAGCTGGTACCAATCATAAATGACAGTGGGCAAGAGGCAGGGTAGATCCTGGGCAAGTCAGCAGCCTGAGACCACATTCGGCTTCAGAGTTCGGACACAGTAGTGTGGCCATAAGCAAGGTCAGAGACACAATTTTCATTTTCATTTGATACTATCCATCACCTTAATTATCTAGTGCACAGCCATATTAGTATTATTTATCTTAATATACTGTCCAGAAGACTATTAATGTCTTGAGGGAGACAGAGAGTGATGCCACACTCCCTGTCTGTGGGTTCTTATCCAGCCTCTGTTTGGGTAGCAAGTCTTTGTTGCATTTAAGGAAACAACAGAAAAGCCAGGCCCTATATATAAACACGTTCTGTTCAAAGTGACTTGGAAGCGAAATGGAAGAAAGTACTCAGTTGAAAGTGCGAAGGATTCAGGTTTTACGGGCAAAATGTCGTTCTGTAGCTTAAAATGCTAGAATAAAAGTAGAGAGATACAATAAGTCTAGGTTTGGTGTTGGTGTGGAATTTCCATGATGGAGAGCTCCATGAGTCATGAAAACTCTTCAAAATGACTTGTTTCATGGTAGCTCACTGGTATAAGCTGTCATGATCACTTTGTTCTGGTATTGCATAATGGACATTGAACTAATAAAAGAAAAATATTAACAAATTGGTTTGAAAGGAACTGGCAAAAAAATTAAAACAGTGCAGAAATTAGACTTCTAGCAGAACATAAGATGCAAGAGAGGCATGAGCCCCTGGTCCAGTGAATCAAAGATGGTTGGTCTGAGACAAGAAACTCCAGGGATGAAAATTGGTCCCTCTGTGGCTCTACTCAGTGATCTTTTTATATTTTGTATTGATAATGAATGATTAGAGAAACTAGAGAAGATAGACAACACTCAGATGATCCTGTTCAGGCCAGAAAGTACAACAACAACAAATCCCTGCTGTAGCTCACCATACAGAGGGGAGCACCAATGTCCACTCTGTTGCTTAGCAACGTACTGTTTTCTGTGGCACTGTCTACACTGAATGTACCACTGACAGTATCAGAACTTAGTGTCAGACAAAGTGAACTGTGATTTAAGCTACGTACATTTAAACGTAAATGAAATACTTGACTTTATCCCAGCTTGTCCAGTACTTTTTTTGAAGCAATGTGTGGTATTATTAAAACAGAAAAGAAAAAAAGATCTGCTCTAGCGATGCCAGTTGTGGTTTTGCTCCAATAATCACCTACCAACCGTGGTGGACATCCATTAACTGTACATTAAAACTGGGTGAGTCAACAGGGATGTAGAAAACACACATATGGGTCTGAAATGGCTCCATTAAATGGTGAAAAACATACTCTATGGGGAGTTTGTGCTGTAAGACCTTTCCTTTAGAAAAACTGATATTGCTTTTTTTATTGCTGCACATGTTTTGTTTGTGTTGAACAGTTGTCCTTGTGTAGGGAAACACAGGCCAGTTCTGGGTCTTTCTCTCTACATCTGGTTCATAATTTATTAAGAACACATTGGTATGCATGGTACTACTCTGCTCCTGTTTCATTTATATTCACCATACTGATATATCAAGAGGAGAGAAAGAGAGTGAGGGAAGTATACAATATTTATAGTAAGGCTGTTTGTATGTGAGGAGTTGAGCTGCAGATTGTAGTGGATAATCAGAAGTATGCTCCTTCTTGTCCTGACTCTGTGCCATATGAATTTCATTTTAAAATATATAAAAATGTTCATAAATTTGAAGACATCTTACTAGATTTATATAGTACACATTCATTCATTCATTCATTCATTCATTCATTCATTCATTCTTTGTCCACCACTTTATCCTCCACATGCGGGCTGTGGGGCTGCTGGAGCCAATCCTTGCTGACCTTAGGCGGAAGGTCGCCAGTCCTTCGCAGACACAACATTTTGAGTCGAACAATCCTTTACTTTCACACTCACAAATATGGTCAGTTTGGAGTGAAGAATTAACCTTCCTTTGGAATGTGACAGTAAAGCAGAGTACCCAGAGAAAGCCCACATTCATACAAACCCATGCAATATAAAGTGTTTTACAAGATAAAAACACAAGGAAGAATCCCCTCCCACCACACCCAACAATCAGCCCACCCCTCACTCATCACCTATCCCAGCAGCACATCAGATTAACTTATACAAACATGAAACAGGAAGACACAAAGAAGTGAGGAAAATGAAGAAGCCAGGAATATGGATCACACAAAACAATGATAAATAACCAGAACTCAGCAGGAATAGAAGAAAAATACATCCTGCATTTACATATGAAATAGATATGAACAATGAAATGTACCAAGTATGAGATATTTTTTTTTATTTTTTTCCTCAGAACCACCTACAAATGCCACCTACAAATTTAGACTACTTTGTCAAGTCATCATGAAAATCAGAAACAGAATCAGATACAAATATTAAAGTGTTTCAGCTAAAAAGACAGCGGCGTACCTCCAATGCTCCCATATCGGCTTTACGGGGTGTTACTCAGTCTGTGTTGGTGATGCCTTGGGTTGTATTTGTTTGACCAGTGGTACCTGCTGCCCGTTAATAATGACAGCCTAACTGTACTGGAGTTTGTTTGATGTGTTTGTCTTTAAGATTTTTGGGATGGAGGGTCTGTCATGAGCAAAGACAGACACACATGCTTCATACATATGACTAAAGGAAATCTCTCTGTTTGACTTTGTCAGGTTTATTTAAAGCGCAGGCAGTTGTTGCAAGTGCTCGAATAGCAGCCTCTTCATCTGAAGTATATTTATGTCTCACTGCTTTGTAGAACAGCAAATAAAACTATCTATTTCATATGTAGAACTGGTTTACTCTTCTCTTTGAAAGGACTTTGACTGTTCCGTTTCTCCTGTCATTGGACAAATCTACTCATGACTGGAAAGAATGCTCTAGAGAGGGTGAAGAATGTAATTATCTTTCTTTCTTATGGAATTGTTGAGCCATAATGCCAAAAATATGCTGGCTAAATACCTAAATCTTAAGGCAGAACTATGTAGAAACACAGGCTTATCAGGCTTATAGCACTTGTCATGATGGGTGCATCACTTCATCTGCCTCTCTTCTTACCCTGATGCTCCCATCACTCTGGAACAGGGTCAATCTGGACTCATCAGACCACATGACCTTCTTCCATTGCTCCAGAGTCCAATCTTTATGCTCCCTAGCAAATCGAAGCCTTTTTTTCCTATTGGCCTTACTGATTAGTGGATTTCTTAAGGCTACACAGCTGTTCAGTCCCAATCCCTTGAGATCCCTTCACATTGTGTATGTGGAAATGCTCTTACTTTCACTATTAAACATAGCCTTGTGTCCTACTCTGTCCTACCAAGTGTGATAACTGATCACGATCATTCAAGATTTCTTTCCGACCACATTTCTTCCTCAAAGACGATGGTTCCCCACTGTCCTTCCAGCTTTTAATGATGTGTTGGACAGTTCTTAACCCAGTTTTAGTAGTTTCTTCAATCTTCTCAGATGTTTTCTCTGCTTGACAATGCATGCCAGTGATTTGACCCTTCTCAAACAGACTAACATCTTTTCCACGACAACAGGATGTGTCTTTCCACATGGTTGTTTAAGAATCGAGAAGCTACTCATTGCATCAGTTGGAGTTAAATAACTTTTTGCCAGCTAAAAGATAATTGCCCATGCAGTAATTCCGGGTCATGTGGCGCTGCTCTGTAGCGACCCGGGGTTATGTTCCTGTTGCTTCTGTCTGTTGTTTGTTTGTTTGCCTTTAACTTAGTTAACGTTAGTGTTGTAGTATTATGTCTGTAGCAATGCGTTTCGAAAGTGCTTGAGACTTTGACTAAGTTGTCTGTTGACAGCAGGCAAGCCTGATCGCTACAAACTTAGATGTTTGACAGGTGTCAGAGTCGGTACTGAACAATGGCTTCAACTTCCACTGGCACAAACTTTTCATCCCAAGCCCCTGTCAGACAACTTGGCAGTGGGAATACGGACTACGACGGGTGTACTCCAGAGATGCACTACATTCCCTCCGATCACGCCAGTTTACACCACCGCATCATTTACCAGCTGTGATCTGAGCGACGCACACGGCCACAGCAGCAGCGGTGGAGGCGTCCGGGAACATCAATCATCAGCCATCAATCATCAGTCAGACACTGTCAAATACCTAACATTGTACTACAGGAGTTCCACGAGGCTATACGTTTTACACTCTACACCAATGGCGGCAGAAAAGTGCATCCCAATAACTTTATTTTTAAATTTGCAGATGATACAGCAATTGTGAGTTCTCTGCACAAGGACATGGACTCCTCAGTATACCACAATGACATTGACACCTTCGTTAAGTGGTGTGACAAAAATTATCTGCTTTTAAATGTGGCAAAAACACAGGAGATGGTACTTGACCCAAGGCAAGTGACTACACACAAGCCAGTGGTCATTAAACACAAGACCATCAATCAGGTGACAACATAAATATCGAGGAGTTCATGTTGGCAACCTACTAAGATGGAAACCACACACTGAAAACCTGTGCAAAAAAACTATATTTCCTGAGACAACTGAGGTTGTATGGTGTTAGCAACCAGATCATGCTAATTTCTACAGAGCTATTTTACAGAGCCTAATCAGGTATGGAATCACTGCCTGGTTTGGCAGCCTAACAGTACAATTAAGAAACAGATTGGCTAACATGCACAAAACAGCAATGAAGATAATTGGTATGAAGCATATGAGTCCATAGAGAACTTGTATAACCGGTCAGTTGGACAAGCAACCAAAATCTCCTCAGACTCCACTCACCCACTATTCTCAGAATACGAACTTCTCCCATTAGGAAGAAGATTTCGTATACCAAAGTGTAAAACAAACTGTCACAAATTATCATTTGTTCCTTTGTTGCCTCTATCAAGCTGTTGAACAATGCAAAAAACTAGTGCAACAGAGCAACGAGCAATGAACACAAGCACTTAGCACTTTCCCTATCACTTTAAATTGTTTAATGTCTCTATATGTACCTGAGTTGTTATTGTTATGTATCTCCTGTGTCAGCCCTGTTTTAGTAGGTAACGTTGTGTTTTTATATAAATGTTTTTATGTGATTAGCATGTTTTATGTGGTTATGTGGTTCTATGTGTGAAGCAATGTGTAGCACAGTGACCAAGACAAATTTCCCTGATGGGACAATAAAGGGGTCAAAGGTTGGTGTAGTGGTTAGCACTCTTGCCTTTGCAGCAAGAGGTCCAAAAACATGCAGATTTGGGGATTAGGTTAATTGGACACTGGAAATTGCCCATAGGTGTGAATGTGAGAGTGAATGGTTGTCTGTCTCTATGTGGCCCTGTGATGGACTGGCGATCTGTCCAGGGTATACCCTGCCTCTCGCCCTATGTCAGCTGGAGTTATGCAACAGCGCCCCTCAGTGGATAAAGCAGTAGAAAATGAGTGAGTAAGGGACAATAAAGTTTATATTACCTTACCTTAATTATCCAATAGGAGGTTCTTACCTATTTGCTTAGTTAAATCCAGGTGACTTTTTTTGGCCAGGCAGTGTCTAACAGCTTCAGAGTCATTGTGCTGTTAAATAACTTGTTGTGAAGTTTAGGGGCTGTCTCTACTTCCCCTACCAACTGTTAATGAAAAACCAGCCTTGCAAGATCAAAGCCACCAACCTAAAGTCCACAGAATCAGCAGGTCTCACAAAGTATTGGTTTCTCAAAAGAATTGCTTCACGGCACTTCACACACACACTCTAGCCATGTACCTGCTACAGTGTAAGATTAAGGCAGCATTATTTTAGAAGTTCATCATGGCAGAGCCGGCAAAAAGAAGCAGAGAAAACAATTGTAGGAGAAAGCATGGAAGAGGAAACGACTGTCTGACTGAGTGAGGGGCCACACACGAGTAAGTATCGCCCCGACTTCTTTCCCAAATGGCAAGAATTGAAAAACGCAGAAGGACATGGCTTCACAGCTTGCAATCGACGGCTCTGTTCAAAACAAGCACAATTTTGTTTGCATTAGGGTCTAATGCCCCCTAGTGGCCAGTGATCAGTTAAACCAGCTTTATGAATAAAGTAGTAATATGCCAAACATAGTCATTAAACTGAGTCGTTACATTAGACAGTGACAGTCCTTAGTTATTGTCTTTGTAGCCTCAGATTATAATGAAATATAACCAGCTTTCTTTTTGTTTGATACATTTGGTTTAATCCATGATTTACTCTTTCTGCAGAAGGAACACTTCAAGCTGGGCTTGATTGTTGGCCCCTTTGGAACGGATCATTCTGTTCTTTTGTACGTTTCTGAACCTCAAATAGCATGGCTTTCTACCCTGAGGTATAAAGAGGTACTTGCTGAAACCGTGGTGGCCAGTCACCTTCTTTGTAAGACCCCTCAAGCACACAATGCAACTCCCTCTGGTGTAGAGCAATTCACTGGCTCACTGAAGGAGAAATGAATTTACTTCAGTGCTACAGAGGGTGGAAGTTCTGCTTTACCAACCAAAAGAGGGCCTGTGGCATTGTTAGGACATGCGATCCCACCCAATTGAGCGATTAATAATGGACTTCCCATCTCTGTTAGGATTAAAGGCTGGATGACCTCCATGAGCTCTTAACCCAGTAGCAGCTACCTAACTGCATTTTGCTGCAACTCCTATTTTGGCTAAGTGAAATAGTAACATTAGCATACTCATGTTATGACTGAGAAAGGTAGTGGACAGCCTTAATTTCTTTTTTTCTTTTTTTCTTTTTTACTCTGGACAGCAAGGCACAAGTTGCAGTTATTTCACCTTTTTTATATCCCTTTGCTCCCCTCCATCACAGCATCTGTGATGACGTGTCCTTGTGGCCTAAAGTTTTACAATGCTGTGGTATAAACCGCTGAAGCAGGTAAATTGAATTCAGACATCATTCATCTTAATATTTACAGCCGTGTTTCTCCTGCTGTGGACCCCTGAGTGTGTTGAGAGAAAAAAATGAATGAAAAAAAAAAAAAAAGCTTGTTGCACACACTGGACGGATTAAACCGACAGAGCAAATGCTTGAGATGTAGGAGATGCAAAATATCCAAAGTGGGAATGTGTTAAAACTGGATTTTTGACCACTGATCTGCTACAACATGGCATCAATCGGTCAGTCAATTAGACTCGTCATTAGTATCATCACATATAAAGGGTCATACACTGAGATACCAAAATACAGCAATAAACTTGGCGATACATTTCTGATGCAAATGAAACTAAACCAAGAAGGAAGGCAGTTCACCGCTGCTCCACAGGTTAATTAGAAGGTTAAAAGTTAAGTACGACACAAATAGATTTCATTCAAAATATTGTATTGCATTGAGCAGTTTCCATATGATGATGTAATTGATGACAAGGGAAATAATAAAAGTACAGCTTTAGATTGCAGTTGTCCAGTTCAATCTGTGTTGAATTGCTGTTTTTTACTCACTCACTCATTTTCTACCGCTTTATCCACTGAGGGTCACGGGGGGGGGGATCATTTTTGTATGTCAACATGTGCGGCCAGGGAGGCGGCCCGTCCATACAAACCAGGACCTCCACTGGAAACAGAGAAAAAAAGTCAATAAATAACACATAGACAACTGTAATTTAAACACTAAACAAGCTATAATGTTTAATAGCAAAACAACTCTTACAGCCTGTGTTTTCTGATCCAGTGTATAATAAACTCTGGCAGCTAATGGCAAAACTGCAGAGTGAAACGTATGGATGACTCATCCATTCACCTCTGCCTTTCTCAAGTGCGTTAGGCAATCATACGGTGGCCTTGGAAACACCCTTTCACAAGGCTCTGCTTTCTGTGCTCTCCCACTCTCTGAATGACTCACAATGAGGAGATGCAGGTCAAGTCACCTCCTCACAAAAATAAAGCCTGGGTGTCCGAGGTCCCGACAGGTCAGGCCAGGTTTGGACAAACATCGGACAAATATCCAAAAATGATTTTGGGATTGGGTTAGGTTCAGTCATGTCAGGCGACATGGTCATTTCATGTTCTTTAAGTGGGACATAGAGTAAAATATGGTCAATTCAATTAAGTTCATTAATTGCTGCACTGAAAATCCAAATTTTTCTCATATATGTATATTCAGGTTAGCTTGTCCAATGCCTGACAGAGTGTAGTCACCTCCTACTCTCCAGAGGTGTGACCAATGGATGTAGATAGACAGAATCAACAAACGTGCTTTTTTTACTTCTCTAGTAAATGTATGTAGTAATGACATCTAATGTTTTTTGCCCAGGGGAGCTCCATGGAGCAAGTCACTTAAAATGGAAGTAACAACTGAATGGAAAGAGAACTTGTACTGGATATTTACAAAAGCTGGCTGACATCACCTCGCCGTCATCGTCGCGTTGAGCCCGCCTCTCGTGCGCCAAGGGTTTGTGATTGGTTCCCTTCTTTAGGAGATTCTGTAGTTACAGTTCAGCAAGAGTTAATTAAGAAGAACTGATGGTCATTAATTGTGGCCATCAGTTCTTCCTAATTAACTTTTGCTGAACTGATGGTCACCATTAATGACCATCAGTAATGGCGAGTCTGAAATTTTATTATATAAATTTTATTATGTGCTAGTGACAACTCAATAGGGTTTGTGACTTCTGTGTGTGTGGTCGTTAGACTAGTAGTTGCTTTGTCCTGGAGGTAATGATAACATTTGTAGTTTGCCGTACCATACCATAAATATTAACAAACAAACACCTGCGTGACAGTCAGAGTATGCTTCAGCTTATTCTAACTGTCAGGATCGGACAAAGGAACTACAGGAAGGCATGTCTAATTGGTCAATATCCTCTTGAAATCGGTAGAAAAATGCCACCCAAGCCACATTCTGTCAGGGTCTGGCTTCCTGCCTCTTATTCTGGTGGATTTGTTGTTTCCTGTGCAGCCCTGCATTGTTTTTGTTATTTCAGGAGGCTTGACTTGGCAGCTGGGCGGAGGCTCCCTTCCACACACCTGCTCCTCGTTCCCTGATTTGTTTGGTGCCCTTAAGAGCCTGGTCGTTGCTGCAGCAGGTGTCAGCGTGTCTCACATCCAAAGTGGTACTTAACTGTACTAGATCAGTTTCAGTTTTCTTTTTTAACTCCTCATTTCCTTTTTTCGCCAGTCAGTCTCCTCGCCCTTAGTTCGTCTTCTTTTGGCTAAGTATTTTGGTTTTTGCTTTAAATAAATTCACGTTTTTTTGCCTTTTAAACATCCGTCTCCGCTCCTTTTCGGGTCCATACATATCCTGGTATTTATCATCACACAAGGATACAATAAATGTATCATATTCATCATTCATGATTACGTGTTTTCTCTCATTCATATGTCCCAGTAAAACTACATAAAGTGGTTCTTTTGAAAGCATATGTGCAGTTGGTTTTCACACTGTGCTGTATGAGACACATATACGTAAATTATATTACCCATGACATATGCAAGTAACCTTTGTTTATTCACACTGAATTACTCTGCCATCTCCTGCTTGTTTGATGAGTTCATGGTCAGTCCCTTTACAGTCCTATCTTTCGATAAGGCTATTTATTTTTAGACCTGCAACACATCAGTGATTATTAACCAATTACTAAATTAATGGCCAACTATTCTGATAATAGAGTGGTTTAATTTAGACAAGAACTTCAATTTTTCAGCTTCAAATTTTTATGTTTGCTTTTGTGTAACAAAGAAATAATTCAAACTGAATAAGCTTGGTTTGAGACATTTGAGAGGTTTGGAAAACAAAACATTTGTCAATGTTTTCTGAAATGTTATGGACTAAGCAACTAATCTATTAATCAAGAAAACAGTCAACAGATTAGTTGCAGCCCTGTTTATTCCCCCCCTCACTTTTTTCCTGTTTAATTTCCTCCAAGAATTAAATCCACTCAGGTTGATTAAGTACATTTCACCATCCATTTATGACTTGAATTGATGAGTCGTGAACATGTTCCTTTCTGCATACATTGTATGCCGACTGTGTCATGCTGTGATTAATACGCCGGTTAGCATTAGTGCTTTATTAAAATGTGACTGTTTATGAACAGTTCTGAATATCTTAACCTTTAATCTGTTATGATTTGTAACAGGACATGTATGGACCCAAACAGTGCAGAGACGGGACGGTTTTTAAAAAGGCAAAAGAGTTCATTTATTTAGAAAAGCCAAATAAAAAAACGCTTAGTCAAACTGGAACTAAGGGTGCGAACAAAAAACACTAGCCAAAACTGGAAACAAAGGGTGAGGAGACCAACAGGCTGGCTGAGCGAGGATCTCCTAGACAAGTGCAAAAAAAAGGAAACAAAAGTTAGGACAGATTAAAAATTTGACCTAAGGAGAGGCAAACAACTAGCTGACCGAAACGATCTGTACCACGCAGGAAACATGACGCGCTGACATCAGCCGCAGCAAAATCCCAGGCTTAAAAAAGCAGCAAACAAATCAGGAGGATGCAAGGCAGGTGTGTGGAGGGAGACTCTGCCAGCCGCCTGGTCAAGCCTCCTGAAAAGAAAACAGGCTGCACAGGAAGTAAGGGAATTTAACAAAATAAAAGGACAGGAAACAGTGAAACCGGACCCTGACATAATCTACACATAAACATTCAACATTTGGTTCGTGGATGCATGCACTCACTAATAGTTGAGTCCACTTGCCTTTCATGCCATTTCTAAAATGTAACTCCTTCCTATTGTCCCATGTGAATCAATCTCATTTACCCTTGTATGAGACCTGCTTATCAGTGTATGTGTAGTATGTTATGGTGTGATATAGTATGAATAATAGTATAGTATGAATGTCTGTCTGCACTCTTTGGCTTATTTCATCAATAAAATAACACAAACATACAACTTAGTATACTCTACTAATAAAGTCACCAAACAAACAATGCATTGGCCATATTTGATAATAACACATACAAAGTACAAATGCACATACATTGTACAAACTTACCGACCCGGTACACTGTTCTAAAAGGTCACCACACAATACAAGTGTTGACTGACCCATATAAAAATGTAAACAAATTAGAGAGAGATAAATTCATCCAGAAATTCAATCCGGAAATTTGACTGGTCTTACGTTACCTTTCTACCCAAGAAGTTGGTCCTTCGGCTTTTTGGATAAAGTTTGGTGCTCTCTGCTCTTTTTCTCCACTGCTCTGTGTGTGTGGAGATGCTGAGTGAAATTGCTGTAATAACCACATATTGGCTTTGAAGTGCAACGTCTTAACTTTTAGAAACTATTGGAATTTTTCCGATAGCACAAAACATTGCTTAGTTACAGTAATGCAAAGTGCGCTTGCAAAAAACACGTCCTCAGTTGTGTCGTGTGAGGTGCTCATGTGTTCACCTGACTGAGGTGTGTGTGCCCCCTACTGGCCACATATGTGGTGAACTGGCATAAATCTGCATTACATTTAACAACATGTATACAATTCTGCGTTGCAGTTACGTACGAACTTGGAAGTCGGAGCTGGAAGTGACGTCACCTCAGCGATCATTCCATTCCAGAGAGGAGTGGCAAAATAATCAAAACAAAAAAACAAAAAACTAAAAAAAGGCAATGGACCGAAACACATTCTGGGTTAGCTGTTGTAAGCAATACCAACCTGTTAATAGCATTTGCCACACACAAACAGTGCAACAACATGTCTACAGAGTCCAAGTTGGAAAATCCGAGTTCAGACTTCAAATGGAACATACCTAAAGACAAATTTTGGCTTACATAATCAAATCTACTATATGTCTGCTTAAAGCTACAAAAGCTTAAGAATATACTACAGGGAGCAGTGCTTGGCAGGTAAATGAACAAAGTTTGATGCTAAACTGGAGGGAGATAATTAGTAAACGCCGCACCCGGGACATTTTAACAATGATTTCATCATTAGCATTTTGCCCTGCAACCTTGTAGCTTTATGATAGAACATGTATTTAGCCTAATGTTTTTACATGGTTATGACTAATTGGTGTAAGGAACTTTAAACTTTAGTTTGTTTTTAAAATGCTGTGAAATGAGTGCAATAACAGCTTTTATTTGTCATGTACTTTTGAATTAAATGTGAATGCAGTGACTTTATGGCTCCAGCTGTGGCTTTTATGGGGACTGAAAGTGTGATATAAGATGGGGGGGAGAAAGAAAAATCATGTCAGTGTGTGTGTGTGTGTATGTGTGTGCATGTGAGCATGATTGTGATAGACAGCTCTCCCTGATTTGAACCCTATGTTAGTGTAAACTAATGCCTTTTGTCCACACACATTCACTCACTCTGACCCAGGGTGTTTGTAGATTGATGCCAGTGACTGAGAGGCTCAAATATTTATTCATTGAAATGTCCAGAACAGGAAAACGGATGGTTTTCCTGACACACACACACACACACACACACCGTCCAATGCAGTTGCAACTCAAACCTGGCAGTCGGTTGAGAGTATGCATTCCAACAGATCTGTCTTTATCTGCCGCTTGTGTGTTGCATACAATATAAATCTCTTCTCTCTTTCCTGTGTCTCGGTGTGTGTGTGTCACTTTATGTCACTGTAATAATGTGAGGTGGCAGAAAGCTTAAGAGGTTTCCTTTGCTCTGCTACTGACCATATGTCACGACGGATAGAGACGGAGACATGAAAAGGGGCTAGAGAGAAAGGAGAGTGGGGGGGAGAAAGTAAAACAAAGTAAAGTATTAGATTATTTTACAGCTGCTCAGTCCTTACTGTTTGCAGAATGGCAGAAAGACAAAGTTCGAGAAAGGGGGAAAAAGGAAAACTGCATAAAAGTAAGTTGTTTTGTCAATTTCTTCCCCATTCTCCCAGTAATTGTTGACACTGTTCTACAGGTTGAAAGTGGTAACGAGCAACAAAGATGCATGAAAAAAAGTGAATTTCACACATACATATAGAGGAAGGTCTGATTTGCAAAACAATACAAAAAAAATGGAATCTGAAAACAAAGAAGCTTTTCACTGAGAGGTGATAAACAAAGGGACTGGTAGAGAGGAAGGCCACAAGAACGGGAGGAAATGAAGATATAAAGAAGTTGTCAAAGGAAGGTGCTTAGACAAAGGGATGTGACACCTCAGACAAAAATAAATTCAGTCCAGAACAGTGGCCATCATCTCCAAAGTGTCACGGTGTCTCTTCTTCACATTCATCTTTCCAGCTCATCTCTGCTACTTTCTTTGAGACTCACACACACAGTTCTAATACCAGCACCCTGTGCTGTGCACGAAACTTGCAAAAATGCGCCTGGACACACTCCCTTGCTGCAGCGCGCCTGGCCTGGTCTGGTCTAATTAGAGCCCGACCAGGTTGGAGCTGGCCAAAACGCACCTTCAGCGCAACCTTTTGGCACAAAACTGTCACTGCGCACGGTGCACTGGACGAAATCACTGCGCGGGCTGCACCACGAAATTAGAGCCCTAAGGCTTCATAGGTCTGCAAGGACATTACATGGCTACCTACAGGGAGATTTTTATTAATTTGCCGGGACCTGTCTTGTCAGTGTCAACATTCCAGGGCTTATGTTTTGTTTCGAGCTAGCGCTTTACATATGTACCTAATAGATGAGACGCAGAGAGAAAATTGGTCGGAAAAAATGGCCAAAAGCCTGGCTGCACTGCTACAAAGACAGTAGTCACAATATACGAGAGTGTAGTAATCTGTCAGCCATCCAGCAGCACTGAAGGTGGTCTGGAGCCAGTCACAGCTCGCCGTTCCTGCTGCTGGTAGCATCTCTGCCACAACACAGCCAGACCAATGACCACTGCAGTCTGTGTTTCTACTGGAGTAGGCTGTGCTTCTTGTGCTCTTTTAAATGACACTCACACTGTGAGGTTTTTATTGCTGCTGAGATATTTTCCATCCTATGTATTGATTTGTGTTTTTTAATTACTTGTACAGTTGTAATATGTATGAAAAATGGCTATACTCAGTGTTCAGTCACCACCTGTAATTGGAAGGGATCAATCAGCAGAATTGGAATCAGAACCAGAATCAATCAATCAAATGATGCCCAACCATAGACCTGACATGCATTTAATCTTGTGGGAGCTGTTTGTTCTACTGTCATCAGAATCCATTGATTTTGTCCACTTCAATTTAAAAGTCACTGAAAAATCAGGCTCACTGCCGCCACCTAAATATTAACATTTAATATCTAAAATGAATTGATCAATACTGTACTGAAGTTTTTCCTCAGAATGCATTGTGGAGTTGGGCACTTGCACTGACACTCCATGCTATCACCAGCACTTTTGTTTTCCCCTTAGTAAAAACCATATGTAGTAACACACATAGCATCATGAGATTTCTGTCAGGGTCCGGTTTCCTGTCTTTTATTTTGGTACTGTTTTTATTTCCTGTGGAGCTGTGTTCGTTTTGTTTTCAGGAGACTTGACTGGTCAGCTGGGTGGAGCCTCCTGCTACGCTCCTGCAACTCGTTCCCTGATTACCCCCATCCCTTCATATACCCTGGGTTTGGCAACGGCAGGTGTCAGCGTGTCATGTTCAGTACCGCGGTAACTCGCACGTTCACTCTTTGTAGCTCCTTTAAAGATTTAAGTGTTTGTTCACCTTTTTCCCCTGTTTTGACTAATTTTTTTCCCCTTTTTCTACTTTCTCCTCCGGAGGACGCAGCCCGGCAAGCCAGCTCGTGTCTCCTTGCCCTTAGTTAATCCCTTGGCTTGATTGTTTGCTCTCATTTTTGTAAATAAAATCTGTAAATATTTTTTTTTATCTCTCGACCCAGCAATCCACTCATTCTGGGTCCATACAGACATTGATTAATATCACAATTTCAGCAGGTAATGTTCAGCCAAGAGGAAAGGGGGGATGCAACTGGAGGGTTCGCTTTAGAATACTTGCAAACTATATTACTTTAACATGTCTATATGACACATATGCAAACATAATGTTACATCCAAACTTCTTTTCTGCACAGAATGTACAAATTTAACTGCTTTCCGTGACATAACTTGCTTCGCCTGTTCACTAAAATCCAATGAAAAATAGGATCAGTGCAGAAAAAGGCAGGACCTCTGCCAGTAATGCTGTAAAGACAGTGGTTTTTATGAATTACACTAATTGTGTTGCCCAACATTTTGGAACATCTCTTAGTTTGTTGCTGGCTCTGTTATTTATTTGGTCCCAATTCAAATATCTTCATGTTGTGTTTATTAAATGGACAAATGTCAAATTTGTCACACTCAAGGTCACTGCTAGATCAATCATAATGACTTTATTGATCCCCGACTGTTGATGTAGTGCCAATGTCACTGTCACAGGTTGCGATTTGTCATTATTGATAGTAGGACCTGGACTGGGACCAAACACAAGCGAGAGTGGACTAATGAGAGTGATGACCCTCATCTCTGAGTATCAAGTTTTAGTTTCTGTCTACATCTGTTCGTGTGTCAGAACAAGACAAACTAGGACTGATCAAGGACTAGGACTATTCAATTCATCGTTGTAAAATCAACATTGTAGTTTGAAAACTGGCACAGTGATTTGTAAAACACAAAATATGGAATGGAAACTAAAAACTAAGTCATACATACTGGGAAAAAAAACATATTAAAGGTTGGGTCCATTAAAAAAACCCACCCTTTGTATACTATTGTTGAAATCCTCTTCATGTCATTTTTTTCATAAGATTTTTTTTTTTTTTGGTAATTTAAGTAATGGTAGAAAAGGTGAAACAATGTGGCAAAGGCTGCAGTTCAATTGTTCTGTAACACTTTACAGTATAGTAACAACATGGTAATAGCAAGCAATTTTTCTTTAAATATGGAGGTAATATTATGGTAATACCATCTTTTTGTCCAGCTGAATACTAGTGTGGAGAAGAAATAATATTACAGCGATATAATATTATAATTTGACACATAACATCCAGGTAACAGCTTTAGATAAGATAATTCCTTTAGGCTTAAAATCTTCATATTAAAATGCCTGGAAATAAGAATTGTAATTGCCATATAATAATGCTGAAATTCCCCTTTTTCATTGCTATTACTTGGTAATTACTATAGACATAAGCATTATGTTTCTTTGCTTTTACAATGTATGACCAAAGTATTTATTGTGCAATGTTTATGGCAATTAAGACATTTTTTTATGCGTGTTGAATAAATGTTCATATTTTTAAGTCCCCATCCTTGCATTTGGAAATTACCAAGCTCTTGACATTTATGAATCTTAACAAATGAACTAGAGTTTAAAACCAATTTTACAATTGTTGCAATTATATTGGGAAACAGAATTAAGTTGGTTCGGGTAATGGTAGCATTTTCATCCCATTCCAATGGCCATACCACCACACATGAATGTGGTTTGAATGTCCTTCCATTTTGTCTTGATAGGTCATGTCTGTGTGAATTTGAGAAAGGCCTCAGTCACCTGCCGGTCACGTGGTACAAGATTATATCACATTCAGATTAATCGGACCTTTCCTCTCTTTTTTTTCTTGATGTCTGACAACCAGACTACTTTCACACATCTATTGTCTATCAGCAGGCACCACAGCACTGATTTCCTTGTTGTGTTTGTGCCCAACTTTGTTGCAAGCCTGAGTGACTTGTGACATGTCGCATCATCCTGATGTTTAACTCGAGATGTCAAATATTGAACACAAGCTCTGTTGCTAGGGTTTGGTGGTTGGATTGACTGAGAACAAGCACAACAACCAGAGAACAACATGAAATAAAGATTTGCAGCTCTGGATCCGGGTGGTTGATTTAAACCTCCAGTGCCTCGTCCTTCCTCTTTCTCTGCTACGCACTGTTGTTGACTGCTTCGTGTTTACTCCCCTCCTCCTCTCCTGTTTGGGTCCCTTTTCGTCAATATCTACCATATGTTTCTGCAGGCCTGCCTCTTGAAATGATGTATTTTTCATATCTCTGTGATTAATGTCACTGCTCCTCCTCTTTATATCCTTGGGGGGTTTGATTGCTCTCCCTGCTGAGGCCTTACCACTGCTGCTACAGAGAAAGTGTGCCAAATGGATAACAATCAGAAGAGCAATTACTTCAACTTAATGAGAACCATTGTGCTTCTAGGAAAAACACCTGTGTGAGATATGTATGCTGCACGATGTGTAATATTTATCTGCAGAGAGGAACAGTGAAACACAGGCCAGCTTAATGAGATCTTAAATGTCATTGGTGTAAAAATGTGGAACACATGGAGACAGATTGATTCTGTTTTTTAGTGTTTCTTGAAAGGTGACAAGCAAAATTAAAATAAGGAAAAATATGTATATATTTTTTCTGTTAAAAGTCCCGTCTGTAAAATTTTGTAGGGGTTATTGGCAGAAATCAAATAAACCCCCTCATGAGCAAGTGTATAATTGCTTAGAAATAAAAACAGTTTGGTTTTCACAGCTGTAGAATAATGCTGCTTTCCATTATCTTTGGAATTCTGAGCTGGGAGTGATGTCACCCATGTCACCACATTCCCTTTGAGAGGTCAAATGTATCTCGGGCTAGCCGTTATTAGCGATACCAGTCGATAACAATGCTGTAGATGGTATTTTGCAAACAGCAAACTAACATGTCTATGCTTTAAAATTACTATGCTGAGTACTAAGTACTATGTATACAACTCACTCTCTCACTCATTTTCTACCGCTTTATCCACTCCAGCTGACATATGTATACAACTGATTTAACAAATGTGCCAGAAGTGCTATTGATGCTACAAGTAGCAGTGTTTAAATGGTGGCATCCATCTTGGAATCCCATGTTGGGGTTGATGTGATTGCTCTGAGTTTTAGAGTTGGAAATCCAAGTTCAGTGGTGTTGCCGTGTCAAGAATATCCCCACACACTGAAAATTCTGAGTTCCGACTACAAATGGAACACTCTATAAGCCTTTTTTTTTGTTCTAAAGACAAACGTCTTGCTTAAGGAGGCCATCTGCCCACATAAACCCAATACATAATCCAAGAAGGAGGAATAATCAGTAGAGGGTTGTGAAAGAGTGTTTACAGCTTTTCTGGTATGAGAAGGTGTGCCACAGTTTCCTTGGGAGAGGAATGGGTGAGTGGACGAGTCCTCCATTTGTTGCTATCTGCAGTCTCAACATTAGATATCACTATCACCTTTAGTAAAGGAAATCCAAAGCTTTAATTGTTGATATATGGCTATATGATATGATAAATTGTTTTCTGAAATGTTCCTGAGCCCACTTGGTACTTTTACAGAATAATGTTGGTTTTTAATGCAGTGAGGTGAGCAGGTGAAGGTCATTGGCATTCAATGTTGGTTTTCGGCCTTGCTGCTTACGTGCAGAGATTTCTTTGGACTCTCTGAATCTTTTTAATTATACTCTGGACTGTAAATGACGGAGTTGTGTGTTGAGAAATGACTCTCGCCCCATCGAATCAGTTTGAACATTATATATATTCTGTCTTTGAAGTGTGTTCAGTTGAATGTCGGTTGGAAAGGATTTGCAAATCATAGTATTCTGTTTTTATTCATGTTTTAAATAACGTCAGAACTTCATTGGCATTGGGGTTTGTAAGTCAGAACTGGGAGTGACATCACCCCCGAGTTCACCACATTTCAGTTGAAAAGTCAGTGAATTAATCCCGGTCTAGAAATTGTTAGCAATGCCAATTTATATGAAATGCTGGATATGGTATTCTGTGCACACCAACAGCATAGCAATATGTCTACAGTTAAAAATGGAACAGTACCATGTGTAGAACTTATTCACTGACAAACAAATGACAGAATTGCTATTAATAGTAAAAGTTAGCAGTGTCTGTATGGTGGCATTCATCTTGGAATCCCCAAGGGGTTGGTGAGGTTGCTCTGAGTTGGAGTCCATTAGATGTCACTAATTCTCACACATCGGACCTTAGCAAATGAAACTGATTGTATACGTCATTCTCATGCAAATTGTGCTCCAACATACAGTTTTTGTGATAATGTAAGACAAAAATATAAATTGCATTGCCGGGTGTGTTGAGAAATACAGAATATGTTTGCAATATACAGCTGGCACAGCATTTAATTCTGCCGATTTGTTCCCATTGTTTGAATACAGATGTTCTGCAGCACTAAACCGACACATGGGTTTATCTCTATAGAGCAGAGCTAATGCTTAAACCTTCATGGTCCAAATTAATGCCACACGTTTGACATACAGTGCAGGTGCTTCCCAACAATGCAGATATACAGTATTTGTTTAACTACAATTATGGTAAGACTATGGTTGGTATATTGCAGTGAATTGCATTAATACTAATATACCTATGGGGCATGTTGGATTTAATAAGGGAAGTAACTGAAAGCAATACACTTGAGACTGTAGTGTTCACTGCATCACCCGTCCATTTTGTCCTAGGGACAAAGATCATGGATCCATCAAACCAATGGCATTTATTCCTTTGGCAGTATGAATTTTGTGGCACCTAATAGCTGCTGGAGCATTCCAGTCTCAGCTGAAGTGGTGGGAAAAAAAAACCACGCCTCTAGCGTGGCTCAAATAAATTCAAAATTTTTTAAGACAATATGAAGGTAGCAGCTGGTCTGGTGCACCAGAGGCAACCGGGTGTACAAGAACAACAGAATGAAACCACAGTTGTGAAAAAAAAGAGTTTGTACTCAGGTAATAGATTCAAAGAGAAGGATATACATCTGCCTTGAAGTGTAGCACAAACAGATATGGGGTGTTGGTAAGTGCAATCAAGAGTGTGGATTCTCCACCCAAGCCTGTCTTGATAGATGGCATCATATCTGATTTGGAGTCTGGAGGGTTTCCATACACAATCAAGCATGCTCCTCTGTTACACCTGCCTTTAAGAGACAGAGAATTGCAAAACAGACTTTGACTCGCAGTTCGCTTACACACAGTGATTGACAGAATCAGACGCTTCTTTTTATGTTTCTCCTCACATGTTTTTTCATCCACCTCATGTAAAGATAAGGTGTTTGTGTTGGTCATGTCATGTAAAGTTTGCCAGAGTGTGATTAATGCACTTTTTTCCTCAGAAAAACTGTAGAATTTTGGGAACCTGGCCTGGTAGATATCCTACTGCAACATGATAATCTAAAATAAGATCTTTCAGATTTGAGACTTGGGATCAAGGTTGAAATGGTCCACCCAAGTCCTACCTTTTCTGGACATTTTCTCGTCACCGGAAAGCTTTCCATTGCTAAAGCTGCTCTATCTCCCCTGTGACAGCAGCAGGAGTGGCTGCAGTAATCCAGTTAGAGCAAACTCACTCACTCTAAATACCAGCCTCAGAGATTATTCCTCTGGGTAAAATGGTAGTGTGTGCACATTTGTGCATGTGTGTGATGGGGGGGTGGTTCCTTAGGGGACACACATTGTAATCACAGGAAGCGATTACTTTGCAGCAGTCAGGTGTGTGTTGGTCTGAAGCAAGTCCTATGAGAGCACCACCGTGTACTCACATGGGACTGTCACTGAATGGCTGTCAGCTATGTCGTGTGTGTGTGTGTATACCGTATGTGTTGCTTGATTGTTGTGATCCGAATGCATGCACAAATACACAAGGAATAAAATATGTGCTCTTCATATAAGGTCTGCAAGGTTAAAACAGCACGACGTGCACTTCTCTCTGCAGTTTGGACTGAAACATGCAAACATAATCTAAATTTTCTAAAGCCCCACTAACAAGACGTTTGTGGATGTTAAGCAAAGGTGACAAACTCTTATTTTCACCACAGCATTACTGGGAAAAGATTGTTAGCTTTTTTTTGGAAAACACAATAGTGTTTGAAACAAGTTGCACTTGGGCATTCACGGCAACCATCCATGGACAGTTGTTAGCAAATCAAGTATTGTAGTACATCAATGTTGAAACGACAGAGATTAAGGATTTTGTTGTGGAGGCGTTTCAGAAACAGCCTTCTTATTCTCAATATATATTTATTTTGAAATTATGAAAATATCATCCTCTATATGAGTGTTTAATTACACAAACATATCATGAGTGTTATATCATTAATCATTTATTGTGTTTGGATTGGTGTGCAAAGAACCAGAGTCCTTCAGTTCTTAAAACTCCCACACTGTCTTTGTAGAAGAGGTGAAGAGATAATGAATTTTTAATGGCCAATAGAGTAACAAGCAGAAAGCTGATTAATCTGCCAGTAGCCCACTACCCCTCCGTCCAGTAAAACCCTGCCCAAAATGAAAAAAAATTTGCATTAAGAATACCCACTACACTAGTAAAAACATACAGACCTGATTATGTTTTGAGTGCATTTTCTCAAACGGTTTGAAGAAAGTAGACCAACTTGAAAGTAACATATTCAAATACAAATAGAGTATGACTGCCATTTCATGGGATCTTTTATATCTGTTTTGGTTTTGAATCATTTAGAGAAAAAGGCATTCACCCATTTTCAGTGAAAGTGGCATCTGAATGAGCAGGTATGCCTACTGACCCCTAATCTGTGCTAGGCATCCTACTAACCATCATGCCTGTGCATCTGCGGTGAGGTGTGATCTGCACCGCCATGTGACTTGAATACATTGTGTTGTTTGTCTGTCTGTAAGTAAATGTCACATATCTCTTCAAATTAGGTCTCTCTTATGAATGAGACCCTGGGTCTCAATGAGATTAGCTGAATAAATAAAGGTTAAATAAAAATAAAATGAATAACTTATGGAAGCATCATAGTCAGACAGTATTGAGCCAGAGTCTCCCAGTGCTATTTAGTTTTAAAATGTGCTATCAGAGCTAAAATACTGAATCATGGACCTCTACCTTATATTGTGTTTATGATTTAATACTGAATTTTATAATGACTCCCTGACAAAAAAGGTTGCCATCATTTCCATCAATTAGGTTGCAGTGTACTCTGTAGTATTCATGATAAATGATAAGCTACTGGAATTCATTGCAGTCGTCATGCTGTACACAGTATATGGATGTACTGCGGACAGACGTCTCCATGCAACATAGTTGGCATTTCTATGTGCAGTTCATCTTTTAAAAAGAATTTCACCACAGAAAATGGGCCATTTTGTAAAAATAGGTTCCCGCATGGTTGGGTGGTGGCCTTAAGGCTGCGTAAAACTTAAAAAAGGGTTGCATAATTTCTTCAAGCTTTGAAGCAGATAATCCTATCACTGGACCAGAATGCACTGTGTGCACAATACCCTCCAGGTTCAACTGCTGGTGATGTTACCAGAAGGTACTGTATAGTGAGTAAGGACAACAAAAATGCTACTACTACCCGAAAGATACCCGAGCATCAGGTAGTCCCTCGAGTCATAGATGGCAATACTGGAGCTGCTTCTTGCTTCTATACTGTGTGGAGATGACAACAACTCTGTGATGCAGGAACACAAATCTTAAATGAAATCTCTGATTGACTGGTTTCTCGACTGCACATTTCCCTTTGAGCATTTAGGCAACCTACTATATCTTCTTAAGGTGTTTTTCTTACAGATATACGACTGCCTTGTTTATGCCTGATTCTTGAGGTTCTCAAAATGGAGTCATAGCTTGGGGTCCATGACATAACTACACTGCAGGCACGTTCTTACAAGAGTGCATAATGCAGGGTCCATGGAAAATTAGATCTCCTGTAAGGGGTTCTTTGACCCAAAAATAGTGTTAGAATCAATGTACCTTTTTTCATATTTTATTCTATTTTAAGTGCACAATGTATTTTACTACTATAAATATGTACTACTATATAGAATACTATATATATTTATCTTGCTTTCTAACTTACTGCTGTTATAACCTCCAACATTAAAAAAAGTGTCAGAGAAACACATTTTATCAACAATTTATGGTAAGACAATTATTATCGCACTTTACACCTTGTTTTATAATAATAATAAGGTACATTCAGACCAAACTCTAAAAATGGCTTGTGTGCTCACTTGTACGATTACACAACCTGCCTTTTCTCGGTACAGAAATCTGTCTTATTGTCCTCTTTTTTCTTCTTACCTTTGAGTGTGTGGATTTGCAAAATTCAAAGCCATGAAATGTGACTTCATAAATGTGCATTTCCTGCTGCATATTACTTCTCACTTTGAGTGAATTCAAGCATTATTTCTGAGATCAAATCATATATATATTAAAAAAAATGCAATTTTGGCAGGGAGAGACACATAAACACATTTTGAAGCCCTTTTTCCGGCTTTGCATCAGTTATAGATGACTTTCATCTTCGATTAAATGTTCTTTCTTTCTTTCAAAACCACTCATGCACAGACTCAGAGCTTAGCTCAGTGTTGGGGAAAATTGACTCGATTGCTTCACAGAAAGTAATAAAAGTCATATGTAAAGAAAGAGCCCTAGTTAAAATAAATAAATAAATAAATAAATAAAATAAAATAAAATAAAAATAAAAACATTCTAATGAAAATATGGAGATTGCACAACTCCACAAGATAAGCTGCAGGCAAAGACACAAGTGGAAGAAGACAAAGCAGCAGCTGCATGATGACATTTTAAAGGACAGCCTTGCAAATCTCAGTGTTGGGCTATTACAGCTTCCAGGCGAGCATACTTCACCTCACTGCGGAGGCTTTATTCATGACAGCTTATGTCTGAAGGCTCACTTTTCACTCTCAACAGAAGCCTTGTTTTTATTGACTCCTCAGCCCATATTTACACACTTCTCAAAGAAAGTTCTTAAAGCATTAATGTACTGTACAGTATATCTTGCCAACTCAGTCACAATGTTGACTCTGTAAGGACAAGCAACACTATGTGTCTCAGTCTGGATTGAAGTGTGGATTTGTTGGATTTGTTGTCCGGATGTGGTCAAAAGGCGACACAGCAGCACGCCATGGGTTGTCCCATTGGCCAAGTGAATCATCAGCTCCTTCCCATGCGGCTGACGTTTGCCCGTTTCTGAAGGATCCATTTGTGTATCCTTCATAGCGGAGGATGGGAAATGGGATAGCCTCGCCAGCAACAGAGTTGCTTTTTTTTTTACAGCAGCATGAGAACAGGTTCAGCAGAGCCTGGATAATAGTAAACCAAACACAAATGCAAAAAAAAAAAAAAAAACTACAACAACAAAAAAAAACAGAAGAAATAAAATTAACTCAATAGAAAGAACAATACAAAATAAAATATAATTAGGATACAATTAGGTCTATTTCATTTAATTCTAAGACTTACTATGTAATTTCAACACATTATTGATATTATTTCGATATTATTACTTGTGGATTAAAGAGAAGAGTTAAAAATCTTAGCCAGGTTTATCTGACCTGGCCAAACCTGTGTTCGTTCTAATATTTCATGTCATCCAGTTATAGAGTTGACTGCATTGGGTAGTTGACTTACATATATGATGGTGTTGTTAGAATTTTGTCTGTTTCTGTAAAATTCTATCTGTTGTTCAAATCATAAATCTGTGAGGAGATAAGTTATATTTGGAAATCATATTCCAGGTTAGTAACATTTACTGTAAGGGAAATTGTTTGTCCTGTCCATGTTTGTCTCTCAGCCTGTGATAAATCACACACCAGTCTCATCTACCTTTAACTCCCAGTATTACATGAAATATTTTTAAAAAAAAATCTATTAGCTGGAGAGTCCATCAAAACTATTAAATAATCACAAAAATGATAAACTGGCAGAACAAAAACTAGAATTGACAAAAAAACAATTAATAATAATACATTTATGTCTATAATTATGTTATTATGTTTTGGCTGATTAGGGCTTAAGTCAGCAATCAGACTTCATGGGGCAGAAGAACTGTGGACTTTGAACTGTAGATGGCAGTATTCGAGCACTCTGTGTGCAGCCTGCCGAAATTTATTAGGGGAGGAAGAAAAGGAAAGCGCAGCCCGCTCCACCCTCCGTTGGATGGACCCTCACATTTCACATAGCGCATGACTTCTGTCTCCTCCATTGGCTGCACACTCAGGAGCAGATGACTTTGTTGGCTGCACACTCGGGAGGGTCCAGACCCTGAATGAAGACACAGCTTATATAACTTTTAATGGACGCTGTGTGGCTGTAGCAAACAGTCCACAGTGAAAGCAGATGCTTGATGACTTCAAAGTCATTAAATAGTTTGAAAATACGAGGCTTTGGATTTGTAGTTGCTGCTCTTCTTTTATTTTGTAGCATATGTCCTTGTGTATTTTATTTCCTTTTCTTCTTGCACCATGCTTTACTTCCTGCCCTTGTGTTTTCCCTGATTAGTCACATCTGTTTTCTGTTTTTTGTGAGGAATCCCAGCATTTCCGTCACATTAATACCCGTCTTTGAGCCAGAATTTTAAATTTGTATTTTAATGGATCCTTTGTACTGATGCTGTTTATCGCTATTGTGTATAGTCGGGATAATCAGTGCCTCACACAGCCTAAAAAAAAACATTTATTCTGTTTCATTGTTCATAATTTGTCTCAGGATTTCAAGTGCCCCAGTAAAACTATAGATAAACCACTTTTTTTTTTTTATTTAACCTTTGCCCACTACACATCTCATTCAAAAGCCAAGGATGATGAGCAGCACTGAGGCAGAGGAGGCTTGTGCTGCTGCGTACGTCATCTTTTGATAATTGTCTACCCGGGGTAAAACACTGGTCATGAATATAACGAGCAAACTTTGTATAATTTGTTCCATCCTTCTCAGGAGTCTGACTTACATACCTGCACATCCGTTGACAGTCAATACAGCTGATATGCTGTCATCAGCGAGTAAAATGAATTGATCTTGAATCTAATTTTAATGATAATCTGTGTCATAAAAAATGTCAGTGGTACAGATTTCTTTTTTACATTTTAATGCAAAACTTCTTGTCAATCATAGTTTTAGGTCTTTAATAGTACATGATGTATTTTATTATTATTATTATTTTATATTACCATATAGAGGAAAACGGATGCGCATACAAGCTGTGTCTCATTTAAGGTACTGCATCCTCCTGAGTGTGCAGCCGACGGAGGAGGCGGAAGTGGAGTGGGGTGCGCTTTCCCTTTCTTCCCTGCACACCGAGTCCTTAAATGCTGCCATCTACAGTTCAAACTCTACTCCTTGAGTTCCTCTACTGTTGATTTAAGCCCTAATCAGCCAAAATATCCTAAAAATTTGATAAATTTAAACATATTTGATGTAAAATAAAATAAAATATATTTTATTTAGAACTAAAAGTATTATTATTTAGTGTTTTTTGGTTGTACCAGTTTATTAGTTTGGTGATTATTAGTTTTGATGAACCCTCCAGTTAATATTATTTTTTTAAATATTTCATGTAATACTGGAATAAATGTAGATGACACTGGTGTGTGATGTATCACAGGCTGAGGGACAAACATGGACAAGACAAACAATATTCCCTAAATGTGACGAACCTGGAATGTGATTTACAAATATAACTTATCTCCTCACAGATTTATGACGTGAACAACAGATAGAATAAAACATTATTTCTAAAACACTATTTTAACAACATCATGTATGTAGGTCAACTAACCAATGCAGTCCACTCCACTATATTTATGAATTATTCATAGCAGATAATTTTGGACATTAAAAATTAGAATAAATAAACCTGGTTAAGATTCTTAACTCTTTTCCTTAATCCACAAGTAACAATATGAAGTTGAAGTTACTTAGTAAATCTTAGTAAGTATTAAATGAAATATACCTAATTATATCAAAATGATATTTTATTTTGTATTGTTATTTTTATGTAGTTAACTTTATTTATTCTTCTTTTGCATTGCCGCTGGCGCGCAAAGAATTCTGGGATATGGTCGGCCGCGGAGGATCCACCAGAACTGTCCTTCCCAGCCAAGCTAATGTCGGCCGCATTCGTCATTTTGACGACATCCGGCCGATGAATCCACACTCCGCAGGATGCAGTACCTTAAATGAGACACAGTCACAGTATGATGGACATCACTGTGATTGGCAGCTGGTATTGTCCAATAGGAGCCTGGATTCAGGTGATGCTGCTGAACCGAATGGTGATTCTGCAGTTTTTAAAATGATTATGGTTGATATCATGATCAGTTGCTACTTGAGCCTGACTGAACATACTATGGTGTGAGTAGTGACTTGCATTTTTGCCCCACAGCAAGAAAGTCACTGGTTTGAATCTCGGTTTGACTGGTTTCTGTTTGGAGTCTTCTCACATTCTGTGGCTCTCTCCGGCTATTCTGGCTTCTTCTCACTCTCTCTTCTCACTAGAGAAACTCTAAATTGGCCGTAGATGTGTATAGTTCTTCCTCTCTATGGCGACCATTCCATGGTGAACCCCACCTTTCACATACAATATTGTATGTCACAGCAATATACAGTATTAATATACGTCAAAGGACACTTTGGAGGTATTTAAGTCCATTCCACAGAAATTGTGACAGATTTTAAACATCTACATTGCGACACAAACAACATTACTCTCATCTAAGCATCAGTGTTCGTGCGATCTGTAATCCTTTTCCTCGTCTTGCCGGATTTGTTTAAATTTTCCTCCCGCTGTTCTCTTCGTCTCTGTGGTTTGTTCTAAAAGTCGCTGCCAATTATAAGAGATGCCATCAGAAAATAATGCGGGAGTCATTTTAAAAAGAGCAGTGAGAATTTTCACTGATATGTGACAGGCTGGGCGGACACTGTAATAGCATTTGTCAGGGTTGAGGTACAGTAAATATTACGGCTGACAAGTAATTACTATGGACAAGACAGAGGGGGGGGGTTGGAGAAGGTGTTTGAGATATTGATGAGTGCGGCGGCAAATACAAGGATGGAGGAGTCAAAAGGGAATTGGTAGAGGCTGATTTATGTAATTGCAGAACTTTTTTTAAGAGGTATCATGCAGGTATCATGCAATGGCCCGAAAAAACACAACAGTCTTACATGCTCTGCCTGTTTGATCCACACTGTTGAGCAAAACCAAGAATAATTCTTCTGTGTTATGTTCAAGTACATCACTTCCTCATACTTTTGGCAGCAACAAAAGGTTTCAATAGTTTTTTTTTTTTTTTTTTTGTTAGTTAGTTTGTTTTTTCTCCCTGTTTTCGTCGGCACCAGCTTCTCTTCCCTGCACTCTCTTCCTCCGCTTCTCTGCTGCTGCAGTAAAACGTAAGACTTCACATTTTTGGTGCGAAAACCCTGATTGCACTGAATTTCATTGCTGTTTCTGGTCTTTACAACCCCCCCGAGGGAAATATTTTTGAAGCCACACTTCTCTAACATTGTTTAGTGCCTAATGTGTGATTTATTAGCCAAGGTAAATCCTTTGAGAGCAGTAAGAGTCATACTATGTGCAACACAGATGCATTTTTTATTATTGTTATATATTTTGGAATATATTACCTACAACTGAAGAAGCCTCTTGGACGAAACACCTTCAACTTAAGTCAAACAAGTCCACTTTCCTATATCTATAATCATGACATTGTAGTGCTCTGGATGACTGGGAACCCTGAGACTTCTCCTTACAAATTAGTCGCTTAGTTGCATCATGGTTGGTGTGAATAAAAAGGCTATTTTTAGATTTACCTCTGAATTGTGTTGGTGTCGATGTTAGCAAAGCTAACGAGAAAATTTCTATCAGGAGGAGAACCGCAGGCTGTAAACCCCTGATCTAGAGCTTAACTTACAGGTCAATGTGAAAAGCAGTGACATTTTGTGCTTGCTTTTAGCAAACGTGCTATTTTCTGCCAGTAGATGGATAAATAAATTAGGCGGATGTGCCGGATAATACAACAGAAGGTTGCTGGTTCGATTGTTTGCATGTTCTCCTCGTGTACACAAGGGTTTTTCTCACGGTTCTCTGGTTTCCTTCCACATGTCCACACTCAAAGAAAGTTTGTTTCTATTTATGTTGGCCCTGCAATGGACTGGTGATCTGTCCAGGATCTAACCCTGTGGGATTGACTCCAACTCCCCAACCCTCATGTGAAGGATAAAGTTGAGGACAATGAATAAGTACGTGAGTAAAGGTAAAATCATTTTCAAAAAATTAAAAACTAGAAACCAAAATGTGAGGGATTTGAAATGTTGGTCTTGGGCACAGACCTCCATGTGATGCTGACGGCCTCCTTGTGTACCGTGACAGTGGAATACAAAGCACTATTCTTCCTCTGTAATTATGTGGAACACACTCAAGTAAACAGTGTATTTACTGTGATAAGTGTGTCTTGAACAAAAGAGGGCTTCTAACAAGTGTGTGGTGTATTTGGCTCCTGTTTGGACTCTGAAACACTCATCAGTCATTGTTCCAGCACATTTTCATCTCGAATGTATGTACTCGTTTTGTCGCGTGTGTGACCTCACTCACTCATCTTCTACCACTTTATCTTCCACATGGGGTTCACAGTGGGGCGCTGGTGCCTAATCCCAGCTGACATAGGGCAAAAGGCCATCACAGGGCCACATAGAAACAAACAACCATCCACTCTCACATTCACACCTACAGGCAATTTCACCCAGGAGTGAATGCAGATCAGATTTAACACATTCCCACAGTATAAACCTGGAATTAAATGGCTTGTTTGACCAGTGGCAGTTTCGTACTAATGTTGCCTTTATAATATTTGAGAAATGTCATATTCCGCATTCTTTTACTTTCCTGTTTTGACCCAGCTAGAGTGCAGCATGAACCCTGACATCGGAGGCGCAAGGGCTCGCTCATCACTCCTTGCAGCTTTAATTTAATATACATTTTCAGGTTACAGTAGAGGAGTTGAACTGATCAGTGTTTCTTATGGCTGTAATGAGACTGTTATTGTTGCTGTATGTGAGAGAGAGACCTGGTGACCCTCCAATTACAAGCCTAGTTCCTTTCCTCAGCACAAGTAAACACCAATTATGTAGCCACCATAGATGTTTGAGTGACCCATCATGGAAATTACTTTCAGCATTTGGCATGAGTGCACTATTAGGCAGACGCTGTGATAGGCCTTGACTTTGTTCATGTATTCCTGCACCACTCTACAGGACTCAGAGCCATGAATTAGTCCTAACTTGACATTGCTCTCATCTGCTGTCATCATGCTATACAAAATTCCTAAATATAAAAATGTAGGTGAGTTAACATTTCACATTAAAAGATAATTCTTTTTTTTTACATTTTTATTTTACAAGACAGAGGGTGTGTGCAGATGCAAATGGAGACATACAGTACATAATATAGTTTAAAAAAAAGCTGATGATGAAGCATTAAGGACAAGAAAATGTTGACTTTGTCAAAAACATGGCTTACATCCAATACTCCAACAGCATTTAAAATGGCATAAATTCTGCTCCACATACACTGAACCCGCCACTTACATTAGTAAAGACAGTCACAAGTAGAGACATGGACATTGAGATGCAAAAATCATCCTGTTCTCAATCGTATTGAAAATGGGCAATTTTACAAAATCATGAATACATTTCAAATTTAGTAGGTTATTAGTATACATGGATGAGTGTCCTGTGTATACAATTATAAAATAATTTGGGTTCCTGAGAAAAAGGCTGCTCTAAAGGACCTGCGCGATGTTGCTGCCTGTGGCCTCTTACACAGTGAAGATGCCTGAATTGCAAAGTGTCTTTCACTGTACTGTGTCATGTCATGCTGAGGTTGGCTGGAACTGTCACATCCAAAAGGTGCCCACCACTGTCGTGTCCTTGTGTTTCTGTCCAGTGGCCGATGAATGTGACTGAGACACAAGAACTGCAGGACTGTGTTATTATGCCTTCAGTCTGCTGATCAGCTGTTCTTCCGGATGAGGTGATGGGTCACCACATGTGTGTGTTTCTACTTGTGTTTATCATTTTAGGACCTTTTCTGGCATAAACACTGATGGAACCCGATGGACTAGTAGTTCTCATGGAGACCAAATCCTGGTCTCATTCAGGCAGAATCTAATTCTGAGGAGCTGGATGAGGTTGAGTTCGGGACAAGGCTGGAGAGAGAAGGGTTTTATGGCAGTCGGCATCCATAATGCTGCACTACACTAATTGATTGTAATTTTATTTTATTTTATTTTATTTTATTTTATTTTATTTTATTTTATTTTATTTTATTTTATTTTATTTTATTTTTTCTTTTTATTTTCCCAACTCCTAGTGCAAACCTGAAGGGAAATAAGAGAAGTCAGATATAACTGGCATGTTGTTCTTAAAGACCAGAGCCTCCTAATCTCTTTTACCTCAGAATTTCTCCAGCACAAATTTAAAGAGACACTTCTGTAAACGTAACTTGTAGCCGACCCCTGGGTGTTTGTCCTCCTTCACCTCCGCACCATGAGGAGACCCACAGCAGGGGAGCACATTCTTAATGAACCAGTTAATTCATCAATTAGTCACTTTAAATGACTTTTTTGAGTTTCTCCTTTGTCGCAGAGCCTTTTTGCTGGAGTGTTTGGTGGGAACAGTATAGTGTATGTATCCCAGCTGAGACAAAAAAAAACCTTTTAAGCTAGGGTTTCTTCTTTGCTCTATTCCTCACATTTATTTGTTTGGATTCAAACACTCATGTCACGCGGAAACCTCTCGAACTCAGTTTTCCAGTTACATCTTACATGTGCTAATAGCTCTGCTGGATTAATAGCAGCTTAATGATGCCTGTTTGAACCATAACTCTTATCAGCACACCTGTAGAGGAAGGAGCTCATGACAGAATGGAACACAAGAGGCTTTAGTCTTTGGTATTTCTTCTCTTTGAAGGAAGTGTCCAGTCAATATCGTCTTCTTTCGCCAAAACAAGAGCGGGTCACTAACTGGAAAGTGTTGTGTCATGTGCCATGTGCTCTTGTCCCAAGCATTCCACACATGCAGTCACAAGCTGCTGTGTGTAAGACTACTCGGGCTCTGCACATTCTGACTTGGGCATAGGTGGATAACTGCATCAACATCATGCACACCTCTGTCCACAGAAAGTATGCATTCTTGCAACATCTCTGTGTGAACGCACGATACGTTTGAATGTGCAGGTCGATGCCATAGGCAAACGTTTCACCATGCGTCACTGCTGTCCTTATTAATATGTTGTTAGTAAAGTAAAGTAACAGTCAACTGTCGTTCACTGTCGATTTTCGAATATGATCTTCCAACCAAACTGGTGTTTTCATGCTGCTTTAGCAGATGACAATGTGTATTTGGTCCAACAAATAGATGGACAGTTGTTTTCCCACATTCTCTTGCCTTGTTCCCACTGTGGAGTTGTGGGAACAGAGTAAAAAAAATGGAAAGTAATTTCAACTTTCAATTGTCTGGACACAGTATTATCCTTGGAGCAAATTTGGCACTGTAGTCCCTCTGACTGAAATAGTGCTGGTTTTTAATTTCTTTGGGATAGTGAATGTTTTTACATTATTATTGGGTGTCAGTATGTGCCAGTAGGTGTATTGGACAGCTGAAAAGGAAAAGAAGAATGGTGGGGAACAAAGATTTAGTTTGAAGTAGGGTTATGTGGCAGATGAGTGGTATTAACTGAGATGTTTGTTTTTTTTTATTGATTGTCTTTTGACCAAACTTGAACTGATTCACCATTTTTGACTTTTGGTTTGGGGAAAGGATTCTGGAACAACCACACACATATGACATATAATAGTATCAGCATGTCAGAACTTGTAGAGGAAGAGATTTGAAACTTGCTTCTTCTGCGAGAATCAATGCATCCATTAAACCAAATGGTTTAACAGGGGAAACTGTAGGGGTCCAATGACGCAGTGTGGCAAAATATAACGGTAAGAAAACTGAAAAGAAACTGTTAAGCGACACTTTCATCTGTCATTTCTGTTGCCTGATGTGTGGAGTGACAGTACATATTGTATTAGGCCCTAGATGGTTTCCACATAATTTAACTGGAAGAAATGATTGAGCCATTCCCTGTTTACAATCCCTGTTTACAGGCAGTTATCACGGTCATGCCGTGCTGGGGCGACACCAGGCTAAATAAAAATGAGATGCATTAACATGCTTTGCTGGATGAAATCATAATTTGAGTTGAAAGAACAATAACTTTATTCACTGCTGTAGACTGCATATTGGTTTACCAGAACAGACATTTCCCAAACACTGGGTTGGGTCCCCAAACAAATTAGCTGAATTTTTTCAACCTTTTTATTAAATATAATTGTGTATGTGTTTTAAATTACATGCATAAAATCTCAATGAGCATCTTGTTTATGTCAGGGTTCGGCTTCACACTGCTTCCTGCCCTCTTATTTTGTTGACTATTGTACTTCCTGTGTTGCCTCCTCTGTGCTTTGTTGTTTCAGGAGACTTGACCGGGCAGCAGGGCGGAGACTTGACCGGGCAGCAGGGCGGAGCCTCCTCCCTACACACCTGCTTCTCATCTCTTGATTTGTTTGGTGCCTTTATATGCCGGCTCTTGGCTTCAGTGGGTGTCAGTGCGTCCCATTGCCTAAAGTGGTACTGCAGTTCAGACAACTCGCTTGCTCTCGCTTGTGTTTTTGCCCTTTTCCCTTGCTCCATTTTTAACCCTGCGCTCTTTCTCCTTTTTTCTAGTTTAATCTGGGAGACCTCCACCTTGCCAGCCAGCCAGTCTCCTTGCCCTCAGTTTATTCTCAGTTTGGCTAAGCATTTTTGTAAATAAATTCCCTTTTTGCACCTATCTTTGCCAGCTGTCTCCGTTCCCCTTTTTCAGTCCATACATGTCCAGCTTACATAAACATAACAGTTTACCAATTAAAATTAAAATTAACGGTACTGATGCAGATGGTTACAAATTAGCTGCTACATTTTGCTCAGATTTACTATTGTCACAATTTATATGAAAGTTTGGGGAACACTGTACTAGAATATCTTATTTTTAACTGAGTACTGACCAATCCTATGGCATCACTTCACAAGTCATACATGTTCTCGTTCTGATTCCTTTTACCTGCACACGATCTATTTACACTTGCTTCTTCTCAAAAATGTTTTTTTTTTTTAATCAATCTTTCACTATTTCATATTTTATATTTTCGGTCTCATTTTTGGATCAAGACCCATCAACACAAGGTTGTTTTCAAAGTAAACTTCCCCCACAAGTTATTTCCCATCTGCCTACATTAGTATAAAGTAAAACATCATCCTTCTATGCAGAGCTGTTGGCTGCATATAAAGGTAGGTATGAAAGGATAATAAAAGTTAATTGATTGCCCTTTATCTCTTTTCAAATGGCTTTCAGGGATAGTTAACCAGTTGTAATAGCTATGCAGTAGCCGGACAAAGCTAAGTTATTTTACTCTTAAGGGTGACCACTGATGAGGCAAGAATGTTTAGAGTGGAATAGAGTGAGAATTGAGCATGAGAGTGGATTTATTGATGAAATTACATCAAGGGTCAGCGCTACTGTCCAGGTGGATGCTGTCAATGCTGCAGCTATGGGCAGAATGTGGAGACATGAAATACCACGATGCAACTGAAATGGGAAAGCTTTTTCCTCCAAGAAGGACCATTTCCATTTTTATGACAACCCTTGGGAGGCAAAAGTACACTACTGAATAAATATAATCTCTCTGAAATGATGGTTTTAACTGCTGATGTCAGATGGAAGTGATGATGATATTGCAAATCACTGGTAGTTTTAGCCAAAATAACTTTCTCAAATACGGTGTTTGCTACTTCTAAGCATGGTTTGTAAAGGCTGTAACAGACTCTGCAGAGATCTGGCCAGTGGTGTTCTTAATTGGTTTTTTTATGTCTTGTACAATAATAATACACTATTGTACCATCTTTTTTATTTTACTTACTCACTGAGTTCACTTTTGAGGGCCTTTCCATTCGTGAAATCTCACCACAAACATTGTGATCTGAGTTTGGGGCCAAACTGATTAATTATGCTGGCGAATAGATTAAGATTGACTGTGCCTTTCTTTTGGTTTTCTTGTTATTGTTATTACGTGAAATAATGCTGCTCGACACCAACTTCACTTTTTTTCTTCCTAGGATGTGATTTCTTTCCCTTATAATTCTTAAACGATATGTTATCATATCACACTATGTGAATAGTGACCATGTGTAAAAGGTCACTTCTGGATTATTCATCTGACATTCCTGTCATTTATTCTCATTTCCACGGATGTGCAAAGAAAAGGGTCACCAGTCTCTCTCAGGAACAAAATACAGAAAGAACTAACAGCTTCCACATTTAAAGTCAATTTAGTGAGATCACAATTCACCTAAACCCATTCTGCAATTTATGAAAATTAGCAATTGAGCTTGTGCAAACAACCCCACACTTTGAAAAAAAAAAGACTATTTGCTCCAGTGCATGCGCAAAATCTGCTGCTAACAGTCTAAAGAACAGTGCAGGGCAGATGCCGTGGCTCTTTACATCATCAAGTCAACTGTCAACATTGAACTGAAATGGAACATACCATTATGCTGTTTAAGGGGACAGTAGTATAATGTGTTAATCAGCATGATGATCTTTCCCTCTCTAATAGATAAACAATGAAGATTATATTCCAGTCTGTTGGATCTCAGACAAGAAAACTGGATGTGGTGCTACATCAGTGTTACGCCTTCAAGATATAAAACCAAGACGAGAAATCCAGACACAGGCCACGCACTCACTTATGCATGATTACTCATGGGGACGCGAGAACATTTAAATGTTGCATAAGTGTCAATATCATGTGTTCGTTGTGTGATAAATAATTACTGTACAGTGATAGGGGATTGAAAACACTTTGTTAAATATTAATCACAGCAATGATGCGGACACTCTGTAGCTGATGAGTTTCCATTATTGAGCAGAAACACTGTAATGATGCTTTAACACTTAAAAAACATAAACCATGGATATATAAATTTCAGATACAGCCCCACTGGACCTGAGTGACTCATCTTTCAAGCACAAGGTTTTGCTTGCAATTCCTGGTTCCACTAGTCCACATGCCAATGTGTCCTTGGGCAAGACACCTTACCCCACGTTGCTCCAGACATCTGTGCCAGCTGCATGTGAATGGGTATGAAAGACATGTGATAGAAAATGCACTGCACATAGTCATGCTGTATGCAAGCATGAGTGAATGGGTGTAAATGGGCGTCAACGGCAAAACTGTAGTTTTGAGTAGGTCATCAAGACTAGAAAAGCACATTTATGTTTATAAACAACTATTAACTAATCAATCAAATAATTTGCTTTGAATAATTGCGATTACGGCTTTTATTGATTGCTTTGACCCGTTTAAAGAAACTGGGAACCCCTCAGTTTTCATCATCACTATCTCAGCAGAGCAAAAGACACCTCTTGCAAATGCGTTAACTGTTTCTCATTGGGTTGACACATTTTCACGGATGTCATTCGAGCATTCGAAATGCCATTGTTTTAGCTATGGTAGCCAAACAGAAACCAGCTATTCCCGGTTTAGTATTAGAAACTACCTACATCAGAATGCAACCACTGGAGCACCTGTTTGACACTCCTGCCCACAAATCTTCAATGCTGGCCTTAAAGGGAGGAACATCTGTGTTGTTCTTTGCCAACATGGATGCAGAAGGTCTAAGGCAGCTGAGAGTGAGAGTAAGAGGTGGAGGGATCGGAGGAAGAGGAGTTCGTGTGCGAGGCGGAGGTGTAGTTGGAAGGGCTCAAGTATCCGATGAAATTCGGGCAACAATTATTGGTCATGTTATCAATCATGGCTACTATATGTTACATGTAGCCAGTATTTTTATTTTCATACAGTAATTTCTTACGTATACTCACATTTACTAGTATTTATGTATGTTCTGTAATACTTACACTATTTCACTTTTCAGCCACAGTTTGAAAGAAAAAAAGTGTAATTGAATCAATAAAAAATGTATCAAAGAATTTCTGATTTTAGATCCAATTCTTTGCAAGAAGGCAAATTTGTAGAACGACAACAAATGGCACTGGCAATAAGCCACAATGACAACCAATGGTGCACTTATTCACTTACTGGGTTGCTGTATTTTGTGTAATGACTGATTGAAAGAGTTCATATGCTTGTTTGCAAGTTGTGTTGATTGAAGGCAAAATTTGCTTTTGGTGCATATTTTAAATGTTTTAGCATGGTTGGAGCCTTTTGCAAACAAAATGTGTCATTTTGACCATGTGTGGCACTGTTTAGGCCTGTGTGTTAAGTGTTTTGAAAAAATGTGGAGTTTGAATAGACAAGTGCCCCAAAGCAATCAATAAAAACTGTAACTTGTAGAAACCTGTAATAATTGACAGCTAATTGTAAAATCACAGAATTTATGTAGAATTACAACAAAAAAGAATATTGAAATCCATGTACTTAAATTTAAACTTCTCTCCGGTGACCTACACATGGAATTTGCATACTTTATGCAGTTATTTGCATTAACAGAAAAGCAAAAGCCAGCCCAAACAAAAGAGCCATCAAGGCCATTAAAAAGTATGTATAAGAAAATATTTATTTTTCTGCTTAATCATGATGTTATGTATGTGCTTCATGGCGAATTTGAAGGTCTATAATCTGCCTTTAATAAAGACTCCATGAGCTGAAAGCTGACGGCACCACAACTGTGAAAAGAGTTCCAGTCACGTCAGCTGTGATGGCAGATGTTTTCTTCTGCATATTTGTCTCTATGACTCTTAATTTCATGACGTGATGATGGAAACCCCGTAGTTGCAGACATTCTAAGTCGATTTTCAGATAACGAGTTCATACTTTGTGTTGGTATCACAAACATGTCAATCGGATGATTTTTGAGAGATTCTGCAACAGTCGATTGCCGAATGCAGCTCCAAACTCACTGTGAACTGTTGTTTTGAGCCTCACAGTGGAAATTTTTCAAAAATCATCCGATTGACGTGATGGTGATACCAACACAAAGTATGAACTCATCATCATATGAGGATAGACCTCGATTTTCTGTAACTTTGGACTTTTCCTTTAATTTTGCTTGACTTTGAAGGTTTTATGTTTATTTTCTTCACTACTTTCTTCTGTTGCTCCCAGATCACAGGGAGAGGCAGAAATCATCTGCCTATTTAGAGATGATAATTTTAGGTCAGGTTCTGTTATGTTTATGTTCTTTATTCTATATCTATGCACATGTCTGTGATCAGGGAAAATGAGCAGTGGCCATGTGACAGCATATTGGGCAATCTCAGTGCTGCAGGTTCCAGTTTGACACAAAAGCACAAACATTGTTAGGCGTTCTACCTGGAACCTTCATGTGGACGGCAAAGCGGTAGACAATCAGTTCATGAATTTTGTCCACAATGCAGGAAAGCTAAAAACGTATACTGCTAACCGTGGTAAATGCTGTTGACCATTTCAGAAAGTCGCTACACACAACGGAATAATCGGGTAACATCTAGCAAACATTAATTCACGATTATACAGAAAAACCTGCAGAAATGACTCACCACCATGTGGTGAAGCTCGTGTTATTCCATTACTAGAAACATTATGCAAAATGCAACAGGACTAAAAGTAAACAGAGTAATGGCTTGCATCAGCACGGGTTACCTTCTAATGCTTCTGAGCTGTGGATTATTATGTCAAGGTTAATCATCTCAGCAGACAACACTGACAAATTATGGATGTGCATTAGTGTTTCCTAAAAGAACAGCTGATTGTCATAAAAAAAAAAGAGTAAATGGCTAACAGCAGTATCTCTATTCTGTGTGTATGTGTAAATCTGCTATGTGTTCATATGTATGTATGAGTTATAACAAAATTTAGGTACAAAATGAACAAATATTAGTTGTAAAGTTCATTTATTAAAGCAATAACGCAGCTGGTGGCAGGTAGTTGTACCAGTGAGCCTCTGGCTGGCATTTAACTTTCAGAAGTTGTTTTGTCTTTCTATTCATTTTTTTTCAGAGGAGTTTCAGCAACGTCCCAAAAATAACCTTTACATTTTGCTTTTTCAGAGAGGAAGCTACACATTTAAACCACTGACTTTCCACACTGGCTATTTATGCTGGGTATTAAATACTGTATGTTCACATCAAAACGTCAAAAAATACATCATGATGATGTTCCACCCTTCATTAGCAAATTAAATTCATGTTTTTCAACAAAAGTTGAATTGCGATAATTGTTGTTTTGTTTTTTTGTGAGGTTGTTTGAAGCATCGACACATGCTGGCCCCCCAAAATGCACATTTTAATAAGATGAAACTTCTGTATCCCATTCAGTTTCACATCATTCGACATGTTATTTTCAGCAGAAACATGTATAGTTGTGCTCATACGTTCACATAACCTGGCAGAATTTGTGATATTTGTGGCATATGAATGATAATATAACAGTTTTTCTTCCACTTATGGTTAGTGGTTGGGTAAAGCTGTTTTTTATTAAACAATACAATCACAGGTTCTGCCAGGGTATGTAAACTTATGAGAACACCTGTAAGTAGACACTAGTTGTGTTGCTTTATGCAGCAGTCAGGACAACAGCTTTAATACCATGACAAAAAACAGGTATTGTATGGGCAGTTATGAGTTGCCAAGATGGGCATGTAGATGCCAAACTCCATAAAATAAAATATATGTATGTATGTATGTATGTATGTATGTGTATTCTTAATTAAAAGAGCGAGATATTATACTTTACAGTTGCCTCTTGGGTTGTCCATCGAGCCACTATGTTTTGTGCTTTGTCCCAAGCAGTATATCCCCAAAATCAAAGAAAAACAATTGACTCCTAACACTATAAAAATGTGTAGGCATATAAAAAAAAAAAAAAAAAATCCTAAACGCTGCCTGACTGGGCATTCACTCTCTTTAAGAGGGTGATATAACAAAAGGATGACTAATGGACAACTTTAATGGACCTTCAACTGTTGTGCACCGAGCAACAGCAATAGAGAAAACATCTGACGCAGCAAATATGCTTTGTTAATTGCTATATATGAGGTACATACAGTATGTAATGATAAAACACCCAGGAGGGCAGTCGGTGATGCAGTTACCGACCCACTTGCTGATAGTAATGTATGAGGCCATACGGTTGTAAATCACTGGCAACACAGGGACAGGCATTATTAAGATAATAAAGGAAATTCCATTAAACAGCAACACATGGCACAGCTCCACAACAACATTCACATAACTCATCTATCCCATCAGAGCCAAACAGTCATTATTGGGATTGTTGTGCAGTTAAAGGTGTCAGTATGCACAGCTGCAGTCACATGTGCTGTCTCTGGTGTGGCATTAAGGACCAAAGATAATCGAGATTAAGAGCTGTAGGAAGGCTGATCAGGTTTCAGGAACCAGAGCACATGAATTTCTGGAGTAAGAGTGTAAAAGTGTGAGCCTGAAGTTCACTGTGAAGTCTCCCAGTCTCCCACAGTCACTGAAACCAAAGGATATTTCTGCTTTTCCCACTTCTTATCCTATGTTTCAGAAAGCAAATCTGATGCCAGAATGTGTTCAACCTATATATATATATATATACATATATATATATTTTCTTCAGTATTTATTTAATATTACAGTCCCATTTAGCTTAAAGGTCCCATAAAGATAAAGGTCCACCAGTGGTCCGTGTCCCACTGGTGGACCTTGAAAGGGAATGCAGGTGGGCCATAAAAATTCAGTCATTGCTATTTATTGACTAGAATCATTGATGAATTGATTAGCCTACTATCCACTAGGTAGTACAGTGCAGTTTAGCTTACGAGGGTGTGATTTGGGGTGGTACATCTTGATCTGGCTTTCAGAGCAGGGTATGTAGTCTGTTTGTTCACTGTTATTTAAGAGAAGGTTGCAGGCTGCAGAGAATGACACCACAATTTTTCCCTAGTGTTGTATGGTTTGATTATTTTGGTCTTCTTAACTTTTGACAATGGAGACACAAGTAGTTGCTCCATGTACCAAACTGAATCAAACTGCACTGCTTGGTGTAAATGGGGCTGTTGACTGAAAGTGCCCTTCCTCTGCCTCTGCAATTTCTTCACTTGTGTGACCCATATTTATAAGCTTTGTGCAGCTTGCCCACCATTTGTTTCTCTAAATCTCTTTAAATGATCCCTGTGTATGACATGCCAATTTACATAAAGGGATCCTACATTTCCATTTACCAAATTACTGGAAACATACATAAGGCTTCTTGGTTATAGCTAAAAAAAAGACACAATTATTGAGCAGTACTGATTTAATTTCAGTGTTCCTGGTCCACTATGTAAATATGAGTAACAAATGGAGGACTCATACGCTCACTCCTCCTTTTCCAAAACATGCCGGGGAACTACAGTGGCCTTTGCATCCTAGAAAAGATTTTGTTCTTCTGCTTTTGGAGAATGTTGGCACAACATGGCAGCCTGTTCAAAGCAAGTATGTATGAAATTTTAAGGCTGTGAAAACCAAATATTTATTCATTAATTGTCTACCGCTTTATCCTTTACATGAAGGTCATGGGGCCTCTGGAGCCATTCCCAGCTGACAGAGTGGGAATGGTGGGTTTTCACGCCCATCTCGGCACACGGTGTTGCGCCGGATGGAATTACCACTGTGGGGGCTGTGCTACGCCGTGCCACCTTGCCACGAAATTAGAGCCCTAGACCTTTACCTATAATGCACAGATGCGAGTGTAGATTTTGCGAGAGCACATGTAGCTTATGCAGAGTAACAAAGTAACGGGTATGAGTATTTGATTATATGCTTGATTATAAAATGTTGATCAGTTACTGTGTTTGTTATATTAATTAAAATTTAAATTTTTTTATCAATAATTGCATTTATACTCAAATGACTACCTAATTTGTGGCGCATCTTTTATCACAAGGTGGGAGCAGCAGCAAGCATTTAGATAGTGGACATAATGTGTGTTTGTAGAAGTTATTAAATTGAAGAGGTTTCTTGAATGCATCTTGAAACTGCTCCTCTATGCTCAACATGCCATAGATCCTGCAGAGGTGATGGAATTTACCAAGGTCTTTGAATGCATCTCATTAGCTGCTCCTGTTAGCTCAACACAAGGTGAACCCTGAATTACTTTCACAAACTCATTTTTGCAAGAAATGCCCATCCTTAGTAGAGACTTCTCACTGATGACGAGTATGGAGCCAAAACCACAAGAATAAAATGGTTGTGGTTGTTACAGCTGTGACACTGAATAAAGAATGTGATCAGGAATGACAGAATCTCCCCTCCTCAAAGAGAGAAGCATGGGTGAGGGTCAGATTTACAAATTCACAATTGGGATGCCTGCTTGTTCTCCTCTAGCTCCTGTGTACAAACCCATGATTTACAATGTATAATTTCGCTACTTCCTAATTGTCACTGAGGATTTCTACGTGCACATAAAGTGCCAAACAGTTGAAGGCCCGAATGTGTCACATGGCGATATTGACTTAATTTGAGTTGGCAATGCAAATGTCGGCTGTCACATAAAAGACTGAGGGAGAAGAAGAGAGGGAGATTATTTGAGCTGACATCCTTTCATGTCATAGACTTTTGTCATCAACTGAATGATCTTCTACACTGCAAACCTCCCACACACACACACCGAGAAAGAGTTATCTGCCTGATTGTCTAAGCCATGTGTGTCAAACTCAAGGCCCGCGGGCCATATTCGGCCCATAATACAATTATATCCGGCCCGCGAGATCATTTTACATTGATCTATTATTATTGTTATTAATGGCCCGGCGATATGAAGCGCTGATAACACACAAACTACAGATCCCATAATGCAGCGCAGCAGCTGCCTTCAGAGCGATAGGTTACCTGGGAACATTCCCGCACAGCTAGCCTTCTTCGTCCGTGGAGTGGACTCGGATTTGAGCGTTACATGGGGAATATTGGACATTGCATCGATGCACGGGACAACGACAGGAAAAGACATTTTTGAAAACGTGTGTCAAAGTGTAACCGACGTGAAACGGCCCTGGGGCAAACTTGTTGGACTCGTGGGGAGGATGCGAGTAAAGATGCAGGAGGAGAAGTGACCTGGTGAGTTGACGGCGTGTCACTGCATCAAACATCAGCAAACGCTGCGTGGTAAAGTGTTGAAAATGGAACGTTTAATGAGCGCTGTAACGCAAACCGTAAACTTTATCCGAGCTAAAGGTTTGACGTAACAGCTGATCTCAGCGCCTTGAACCCTCAGCTCCAGGGACGCGACCACATGATCACGTGACCACATGATCGCTGCCATGTATGATGCAGTGAAGGCATTTCAAGTTCATTTTTTTCATGTTCTTTTTTTGCAGCATGTTCATGGTTGTAACTTTTATAATTTTGACAAGAGATATTTTTATACAGAGCAAAGTATTTGAAGTGATATAAAGTTTAAGTTAATTTATTGTGGAATAATATTCCTCTCTGTTTTTATTCCTATTCATGTTCAAAAAAACATTTACTTTTAGTGTAATCAATAAATGTTTATCCTGTTCGGCCCGTGACCTAAAGTGTGCTTTGGGTTTTGGCCCCCGGTGCAATTGAGTTTGACACCCCTGGTCTAAGCCTTTTGTTTTAAAGCTTCGAACCAACCTTAATATCCACGTAAATCTACATAAGCCCACAGTAATGAAAGAACAACACGGATATGGCATAATTCTCAGGAGACCTATGATATATCACTCACACACACAAACACACAGCAGAGAGAAATAAATAGGCAGTGCTTATTTGAAAGTCAATGACTTTTCATGGTCAGTGATTTTATTATGCTGAGTTATACTGAGTGTGCGTGTATTTGCGTGTGAGAGGTGAATGTACATATACAAATTGAGAGCCAACTGTCTTTATATAAGGTCACACACTTTTGGCTGAAACTAACACAAGACTGGTATGTTGCATAAAAAGAATTGGCATAATTAGCAGCAAGCTGTCCTTTCTGTTGTTGTTGGCATGACCCACAAAGTGCCAGAAGTACTTCTTTAAAGAGTGGGATTGATTCAAGAGACGTGGGAGGTGGGACAGGTGGGAGGTGGTGAGGAGCAATGTATGCAAAATGGAGATTACTTCACCCAGCAGGCTGGAATAAATTTGTGTGAATGAAAATTGCAGAGTAATACATGAAATAGCAGGACGGTGAATGAAGTGTTTGTGATCCTGACCATGTAATGTTGACTCACACCAGTGGCTGTGTGTCTCATGATGGTTGCAGATATTACCATGTTTCTGCTAGTGAGTCCTTGTCATAGAGAGTAGATGGGGGTTCCATCTGCCTGTTCTTATGTTTCCGCTTTCTTCCTCTTCTTCTTCTTTTAGCTATTTCCTTTAAGGGTCACCAGAGCAGATTATATGCCTTCATTTTACTCAATCCCGTGTCCTCTTCTGTTACACCAACTGTCCTCGTGTCCTCCTTCACAATATCCACGAACCTTCCTGGTGGTCTTCCTCTTCTCATCCTGCCCAACATCTCCATCCTCAACATTCTTTGTCCAATAATCACTATCCCTCCTCTGCATGTGATCAACCATCTCAAACCTTGCCTCTCTTACTTTAATCCAGTAAGTGTTTACGCTTGAGTGAGGTGTAAAAAGTTGGTCTATCAGTTGAAAGATGAATTCAAATGATTAGGAACATATGCAGTAAATAAAGTATATTGTGTATTAATCATGTCTGAAACATCACTTTCAAACCCCACTGTAAAAATCATAAAATCAGAGGATGAGAGGAGGTGCATGTGGGTGAGGAAACCATAGAGTGAGAAGCAGTTTTTACCACAATAATCAGTAAGGGAAAGGAAACCATGTATCTGCAGCTTTTTTGCACTATTAATTTCCATCATAAAATTCTGCCTCTTTATCATGTTTTGTTCTTTTTTTTCTTTTTTTGTAGTGACGTGGACTTTAAATTCTATTCTGCCAACCTACTACTTATCAGTGAACAAAATTTCAATATATGCTTGATAACAATGGATGAAACGCACGTGATACATTAAAATGGAAATCACATTAGTGTGAACTACCTATCTCACAGAATTAGAGGTATCTAAATATCAAATGTCTGTTGTTTTTTTTTTTAATTTGCAGGTATTGGATTTTACAGTATGACAGTAACTTACTCCTCGGCAGCTTTTTCAGCTACCGAGTAGTCAACAAGCCTGTGGCGATTCAGTTTGACTACCTCTGCCCTGTCAGCCTCACTGAATCCTGTTTTGTCGTCAGCTTGTTTGATTATCTGGAGGCGACGGTAGCTCACTGGTAGAGTGAGTCGCCTTGCATCTTGAAGGTTGTGGGTTCAATTCTGGCAGTGCGTGAATGGGTGTGAAAGATGAATAATTGGAAATGTACTGTACATAAGTATGCGGTATGAAAGTGTGAATTAATGGATACAAACAGTGGAATGGCAGTAAATGTTGTGTACAGGAGCTTTGAGTGGTCATCATGACTAGAAAAGTGCTCTATAAATACAAACCATTTACCATTTGTGGCATCTTTTTTTATAGTTACTGGCCAAACATCTATTAGAATTCAATAGTTCAGGATAATATTTATTATTATTTTATTATTATTATTATTATTATGTTTTGACAATGGTAAACATTTTTAATTCCCCATCCAATGATTATTAGAGCATTTTTTTCAGGACTTTTAACATAAAACCAAGACAAGACATTAAGCCTTCCAAAACATGTTATATGATGATACATATTATTTCAGACTGTTTACTCAGGTAATTCACAATCACTGAGATTTATTTCATAGGCACTTCTGATGACGTGCGATAAAATTTGTGAATTTAAACAACTTATGTCACTCCATCTCAAAGTCACACGGGGATGCAGTTTCTGGTTGGTTTGTCTGTCAGAAATTCCATCCCCCTGTCAAATTTTCAGATGATTCACAATCAGAGTGAGAGATTCGTTGTGTGCACATTTCTGATGATGATGCTTAATCACATTTGTGAATTTCAAGTCAGAAAGTCACAAAGCAACAGTGTGGAGAGAAATCACTGTTGCAGTCGACAGCAATGAGGTTGACAAGCTGAGTTTTAAATATTTAACGCATCCATTCGTGATATTGCACAAGCGGTCATATATTAAAGCTTATTGCTTGATCGTACCTCAAAATTGCCTGTTGCTGTGCTTCAGCCAGACCCCAGCCTGTCACTGACATGGTGCTTCAGTGTCATCCGGCACAGATGCACCACCTGTGCCTGAGCCAGATAATAGTAAATATTTAAATGTGCCATGTTCACAAGAAAAGCAACTCTGCAGAGTTGAAATATTTTGAATTTATTATTAACAGCTTCTTTGAACAACAACATAGAGTCTTCCAGTTGAAAAATAATAATAATTTGACCCCTACCTTATGACTGAGGGGATTTTTTTCATTGGATTGTGACATACTGTATTGCCAGTTGAAATACCTGTAAAGGGCTAGTGCAAACAATAATATGCAGTATTCCTGTTGCCTAAAAGTGATTGGGCTACTATATTGTGACTGAAGGGATATTTTATGTTTTATGTGTGATATTCTTGTGTCAAAATCATTTAGTTTTATTGGTGTGTGACATATTATTAACATTATAGCCCTCTCACACCATTTTACCTGTTGAAATACCTGTAAGGGTACAGTACCTCATGTGTCCTTGAGCATAATAATTTGACCCCTACCTTATGACTGAGGGGATTTTTTTCATTGGATTGTGACATACTGTATTGCCAGTTGAAATACCTGTAAAGGGCTAGTGCAAACAATAATATGCAGTATTCTTGTTGCCTAAAAGTGATTGGGCTACTATATTGTGACTGAAGGGATATTTTATGTTTTATGTGTGATATTCTTGTGTCAAAAAATTTAGTTTTATTGGTGTGTGACATATTATTAACATTATAGCCCTCTCACACCATTTTACCTGTTGAAATACCTGTAAGGGTACAGTACCTCACGTGTCCTTGAGCAAAACACTAAGAGATAGGAAATGAGCTGCACGTAAATGCATTGTATGAAGGTTTGAGCAGATGGGTGTTAATGGGTGATTAGCAAAATTGTAGTTTAAAGCATCTTTAAGTGGTCATCAAGACTAGACAAGTGCTATATAAATACAAAACATTTACCATTTCATTTCAGGTTCATAGATAGCATAGACAGAATGTGCCATGATGCAGAGCTAACAGATTGAAATCATCATTTGTGATTTGTTATTATACAAATCTGTTTTTCAACTGCTGTCTATGAATCAAATTGCTCTTTAGTGACAATAAAGGTACCTTCAACCTTGTTGGAGGGGAAACTGAGGTTTCTATGAATTTGTAAAGCATTCACGGCCACATCAAAGTCTGCAATCTTACATCACAGCACAGGGGGGTTTTGTGCCACTGCTTCTACCATCAGTAAATTTAAATGTGTAGTTTTTGGACTTTGGTATTTAAAATCCTTTGTCTGCATTTGTTTAAGTGACACAAATTCACCAAACAAGGCAGCAGTAGACCAGCAACTCATGTGCTTGTGTGTGGTAAAAACACTGACTTTCTTTGGACTTTGGTATGGAAACGTTAGCTGTTTACAAGCTTCAGTTTCCCATTAGAAAAGGGCTTTCTAACAGCAAGATAAAGAAGCAAATATATTAAAAGCATAGGTGAGCCATTTGTTAAATGCCTTAAATCCGTTTTTCCTTGTCCTTACTGGCAGACATGTTTTCAGTGAGGGTAAGCATCGGTGTCTCAAGCAAACCTAATTTCATGAACACATCAAGGATCATTGTGCTGCCTAAGCTCATTTTAATCAATAGACTGCCCATTGATATATGAAGCTGAATCACGGAATGTTTGAGTTGATTCATTTAGCCGCAAGTGAGCAAGTAAATGTGTCCTTGAGATCTCCATTAGTCTGCATTAACGCTGTGATTTCACAGGTTTTGACTCGCATCAGCCAGCCTCTGCTGTCATCTCCAATAGACTGACCCGACTGTGTTGCCCACACCCACTGATTAGGTCTGTTTCAGGTTTAAGCAACACACATTAGTGTTCCCTAAAGGAATTTGTCTGAAAACATCATCATCATCAACAACACTTAAATCAGGCAATTGAATTATCCGTGATCTTGTGTGTGCAATTGATTTCTGCTGGTGTTTTCTACAGAGTACAGCAGTTGTTTCTGAAAGACACTGGCAAGGACAATGAGTTTATATTTTATCCGTGTGTGTCATCATGAGTCACCACATCATGAGTGTCTGTTCATGCTATACCTACCTTTTCACAGGGTTTTCTGTTTGGTATGAACATTCAACCATTCATTCATAGAGTAACAAGTAATATGAGCTTCTGTGGGTTCTGTGTAGTTTTCTGCCACTTTAGGTACCCTATCTCTATAATGATGTAGTTCAGAAGATTGAGGAAAAATTCTCCCATAGAGTTGGAGACTGATGTCTGCAAAGCAACAGACATCGCATCGAAATCAGTTCAACACTAAGTAATGTCCTCCTGATTTCTGTTGTGCAATGAGGACATTCCAGTGTGTGTTTGTGGCAGCCCAAACACCCACTCCATGTCTTTTCTTCTGCCCGTCTTGTCAGGGTCACACATCAACATAACAGTACCGGTATTTTTGAAAAGAGCTAGCATTTAGTATGAAGCACCACAGTGAAAATGCAGCATGGAAAAACATGTCATTTTTTTAAATGTTATCGTCAGTTTCATATATATATATATATATATATATATATATAAAGATACATATATATATATATATATATATAAAGATACATGTTGTAGCTACTCAGTGCACTTTAGTTATTAAAATGTTGTATCAAATATTATTTTTACTATAATATATAGTGTGAACTTGTAAATAAAAAGATGGACAAGTGAATCAATTACTTGAAAAAACTTCAAACAACACTAAACAACACTAAACCACACAACTGAGGTGTGTGTGCTGTTATTAAGAAAACCCAAAACTCATCATAGCTCTACGATTCCAGTCTCAGGCTTTTCATATAATTAGTTATGATCCTGTCTCACAGGCTGTTTACTTCATGTTGGTGTGAGTGCTAGTTTGTCGGTTTGCTCGTACAGATGTGTGGGAGTCTTTGTTTTGCAAGACAGAGGATGGAAAGAAGGATCTCTCCAGACCTCAGTATGCTCATAGTGTACATCCTTAACTGAAAACATAGAGGTTTCAGGTTGCTATCAACACTGTATATGTACTAGTGAACCAGTACTTATTGTTATACATTCACCAACAGGGGACTACCAAGCTAATAGTGGACATTTTCTTGGTCCCCTGTTGATTGGGCTTTAAAGGTCACACAGAATGGTCTTTTTGAACCAAAAATCGAGATTACTGATGTCTACTTAGAAAATCTCATTGTCTCTTATTGCTGCTCTCTGACCAGGCACTTTGTTTTTGAGCTAATGCCCGCCCCCCAGAACACTGAGTCACTTGTGATTGGCCAGCTACCAGCGGACTGAAAATATTTTCATTGCCATTGGTCATGTCGCATTACTTTTCCCCTCTTCCTTTATTTTTCTCTCCCTCTTCTTCTTCTTATTCTTTGTCTTTGGTGTTTTATGGCAGTTGGCATCCATAATGTTGCATCACATCAGGATGCACTTTAGAAATGGGAAATTATTGTATTTAAATGCCAGTGAATTAATGCACTGCAACATTGCTGACACATAAGGTCTATAATATAATAGTTATATAGAAATATTTACTTACACAAAGGAGAAATTAGTCCCCGATCTCACTCTGAAGAAATGCTGTCTTACAATTAAACACATACTGGCTAGAACTAGATCTGTTGTGCAACATTCTACAGTCACTTACTGAACATAATTCATACAGATGTCAAGTGTATATACAGCCACCCACCTGGGTGAGTTATATGGAAATATGCAGGAAGTCTAACTTTTTTTTTGCCTTTTAAACAGTTTGATCATAAAAGGTTAAGCTCTCCCCGTCAGGTAAAGTGGAACACACACCTCTTCATGTCTAAAGCAATTATCTGAAACCACATGAACTTAATAGGGAAGTGACAAGGGCTGCCACACACAATACACACCCTGTGGAGACATATCTGTCTTTCTTTTTATTTATTTATTTATTTATTTATTTTTTGCTTACTGATTTCCTCTCCTCAAGCATAGTTCAAAATAAGATGACTCGTGAATAAGCAAGAAAAAAGAAAGTCTAGTTTTCTTAAGTGTGGCTATATGAGGTTCACGGACACTGACCCTCACTAAAACATGGCTGCCACTGTGGACACATAGACAAACGGATTTAAGCCTCTTTACAAAACACCCACACTAAACTCTATGCCTGCTGAAAGTCCCTTGACCTTTCCCCTTGATCAAGTTAAAAATGATTTATTTATGCCTGTTTTAGACATTTATAGATTGATTGTGCTTCATAAATGTTTTTTTATTAATATTACTGGGGAGTTTATATCATTCCATATCAAAACAAACATTTTAATGTTGAATTTTTGTGATGGAATATCACGATATAATTTTAAGCTTGGGCCACTCGGCTGCATAGTGGCTAGCACTGTTGCCTTGCAGCAAATAGACCGGTGTATGCGACCCAATCTGAACAAGGGCCTTTCTGTAGGGAGTTTGCATGTTCTCCCTTGTGTGTGTGTGGGTTTTCTCCTACTTCTCAAGTTTCCTTCCACAGCCCAAAACATGCAATTGGACATGCAAAAATGACCGTAGGTGTGAATGAGACAGCAAATGGTTGTTCATCTCTGTGTGGTAGCCATGCAATGGACTGTACCCCACATGTCAGCAGCACCTGTCGCCCTCATGTGGAGGATAAAGCAGTAGGCAATGAATTAATTCATTCATTTTGAGCTAATTTCACGCACCCTACGAAAAAAAAATTTTTTCCCAGAAAGCTGAATTTTTTTGACTGGCCCCGACTAGTGCCAAGAACCAGCCCGAAACAAAGAAGTGTGATAATTATGTAAAATTTAAACAAGGAAATGCTTTATTCTTATTATTATTTACAGTGTACAATATGTAAACATTTAACAAATTCACAAATTTACACACATGAATTTACTGATCAAAGGATCAGCACCTTTTGTTTGCCATGATGTAAAATTTGTTGATTTTCTCTATGACACTTGGTGTGAGGAGTAGGTGGTTTAAAAGAGTTTACAGTAACGAAATGCGGTAGTGATGATATAAATTGTAAAACTCTGTCAAATTCTTAAGATATTGAAGGTTCAAGCAGGCAGTTTTCTTCTTCTTCAGCAGAAATGAAGGATCAGTACCAATGACTATGCTTTCAACTTATTATTGTACTATGAAATGCACTGCAGTTACTTGAGGTAACATAAGGACATTGTTGGGTTTTGCTTAGGGAGATGTTAATTTTTACTGTATCAGCTGTGTGTGTTACTGTAATTCAGGGATTTTAAAGAGGTAGTTAATCTCTAAAGTACACTTTGTTTCCCTCTCCTTTTTTGCAACCTCTCCCTTCTTTGTTTCTTTTTTCTTTTCTTTTTTTCTTTTTTTTTGCATTTCAAAGAGAAACTTGACTAATCTGCAAAGTACTTTGCAAGGAGGTTCGAACAGTTACAACATAATGAGCATGAGGAATGAAAATTAGGTGAATAAAGCCAGAAAAGCCTAAAATCTGCCCCTCAAAACATTTTTTTCCAGATATTGCACCTTTCTTTCATGCTTCAGTCTTTGTTCTTTTATTCGAAGAAATCTAGGCTAATCTCTTCACTCTGTGGGCCGAGGCACCCGGCCACCAGCTCTACTTCTCGTCCAAGGACATTGTCACACTCTGGCACTGCGTGAAGTAAATGTGGAGTCGTTGGAGGGGAGTGATAGAGTCGCGAAACAGCTTGTTTGTTTTGGAGTTGAGTTGGAGCTTTAGGCAGAAACATACCAGTTAGTGTATATGTTTGCTTAATAATAAGTTCTAAAGTGTACAGTTCAGTGCAAGGTCAAATCGGTGTTGCCGTTTCTTTCTGAAATTTGCCTCTGCATTTGATACACGTGTTTATTAATTTATCCTTAAAGCTGTTTGATTTCAGATCAATGAGGATGACTCCAGATTGGTTCTAAACTGTTAAGAAAACATACACATCTTTCAAGATAAAAATGTAGGTTAAAATGTAATTTAAAATGCAATTTTAAACACTTAAACCCCTTTTCTGGTGTAAACCAGTGTGTATGGGTATCTAGTAATGCTTTTTTTTAAATCAAGCATTGGGTGGAGTCAGTGTCACTCGTTACTCTTTAATGTTAAATGATCAGTATTCATTTATTTTATTTTCATGTGTTGATAACCACACACCCACAATGTGTTACAGATTATCTTTTACCAGTTTTAACCTTTTGGGACCTTGAGACATCATATGGGGACATTAGATTTTGGGTTTCCTCCACCTTATACTTCATTCTATTTACCCTTGATCTGTTTTTCTCATTTGTGAACACTTTTCTCTGCCTTTTGCGGTAGAAAAAGCAGATTAAACTGATCAGTTTAAAAACAAAATGGCTGTCATTTCAGCCAAATTATTCTGCAGCCAATTAATCAGCATTTAATATGGACAAAGTACAAAACTGCATCAAATTTTATCATGATTATAGTTTGCAATGTAAATTTGAAAAAAGAGGTTTCAAACTATGAAAGCTCCAGATGACCTGTGCATGACCATGTCGGAGTGACAAAAGTGTTGTGTGTTGTTGCCTGTTGTGGATCACATTCTCAAAGGCTGCTTGGTTAAGGGTCAACCAGAATGCGTGTCAATTCATGAGCAGATTATTCAATTTACAGGAGCCTGTCCATTTTCACAGTATGTGCCGCTAAAGCCCAATCCAGTTGCCATGAAAAACTTTGTGCTGGATTCAATGGAGGCATTGTGCTGGACTTTTACATATGTCAAGGGGCAAGGTTTAGAAAAATTGGGGTCTAGATGGTCATTAAACATCTGGACAATTATCAGTAGTTACCAGATGAGGTGGAATTTTACCATGCCAGTCCACTTAAAGGCTTCTTTTCAGTTTGACTCAACTTTAACAAGCAGTTGACCAACATATATTGACAACGGGCCTGCCAGTACTGCTTTGTTTTTGTGTCACGGCATGATATGAGTAAGACGTACAATTAAACTGTCATTAGGACTGAAAGAGCAGTCTCTTATAATCACAAGGGAAATGTTGTGGTTTGTTAGCAAAAGCCAAAAAAAAAAAAAAAAATTTTTACAAAATTTATTTAGGGCTGCCAGAGATAGATACACCATGAGATGCAACCAGCTGTCTTGAACAAATGCTCATTATTCTAAAGCTTTGGATGACCTTCAGTGTCAAAAGAAATAAAGGCTAGACTGATTAATTGATGTTAAAGGGATTGTAAGAGAGACAAGCTCTTGAGTCGTGGCATATCTCAGAAAGAAAAAGGTCAAGGCGAACACTTTGAGCTAGACTTCACATTGTGTGTATTGTCACACCACAGTGCGGTGTTCATTATTCAGGCTGATTCCTTCCTGAAGGAATTTGATGCTTCCCAAGCATTTAAAATCACATCAGCTGTCGGACACATAATTTGCTACCTCGCAAATCCCTCCGAGAAACTCGCACATTCCAGCGTTTCATCTGAGACCCGCTTGGCTCGGCCCTTCTGTTACAAAAGCAGCTTGTACATGATGGATGACTGGGATCAGCAGCAGTCTGACAGTGAAGTGGCATGGAATAAGTAGATGTTGCTGTAGAAGACACATGGGACAGAGTTGTATTTTTTTCTTTTTTTATGTGGCCAGGGAATGTTTTGGAAACATATGTTTCTGCTGCTTGTATTACATCTCATATGGCCATGATTAAAACCCTATATACCCTTCAAGATCCAGTGTGTATTATCACTTTCAAATAAAAACTAGTTTGAGATCCATAGCCTTCAAATAAACCTTTTATTTGTATATTAGGCAAGTACTTATGACTGGTAAAGGTCCAGTGTGTAATATTTTGGAAATTGTTTTTGGCAGAACTGCCCAGAAATATGCTAAATACTTGAACCGTCACGTTTCAACGTCAGCCCAAATAGACTTCTGCATTTTGAAGGGGGATTTACCACACAAATAGTGGTGAACGGCTTTGCCCATTCAAAGCAAATGCTTACAATAGCAAAGAAGAAAGAGAATATGGGAGAGAGCGGGGAGAGGATTGTTAAAGATTCAGTGGGTTTTTATGCACAGTTAAGTCGAGCTGTGATGACTCAGTATAACTGGACCGCCGTCGTTGTCCTAATACACACTAGTGGAGTTTTGACTAACTGAATGAAGAGTGTCTGCCTCCACTACACTAGATGGTGATATGCCCACATTTAAGTTTATTAATTTTAGCCATTGTCTGGTTAACCTCTTATGTGGCAGAGGAACATTGTTAACATCGTTAATGGGCTTTATGCATGGAGCATCACTTAAAACGTCCCCTAAAATATGAGCCAGTTCCCTAATAGAAAACTTTTTGACTCTTTGAGGTAACATTAGCAATGAGCCCTGACAGATTTAACATGGCCAAAAATGGAGAAAAAAAGGCATTTAATTTTCAGTGACTGTGCATAGAGTCAGTTGGTGGCCAGATGTTAGCATGTTGAGCACCATTCTGAGTCTTCATACCATCCATTTGCATTAATTTGGTCTCCTTTTCAGCCCAACAGTGCACAATAGTGTTGGTTGATTCACAAACGAATCGTTTAGGTGAATGAACTCAACTCAATCACTTACTGAAACGATTCTTCCACAAACTTTATGTGTGGCTGGTCTGTAATGAGAGGTCAGTGTTTATTACTTAAATAGCTTAACTTCACTTAGGCAATTCAGAAACAATATAGTAAAATTATTGTATGTTTCAAGTCAGTAGAGAATGTAAAAAGTTCATAGCGTAACAAACACAGACAAATGTTTCTGTGACTAATGCAAGATTGAATTATATAATTCTATATATAATAATTATATTTATAAGTGCAAAACTCTGATCTCGCCAACTTTCCTTGTTTTCACTGCATATTTGTTGAAAGCTACAATATGACAAAAACAGCGGACTGAGAAACAGAACTTGAACTGGTTCATCAGCTGATTTCTTTTACTGCGAAGAAACAGTATGGAATCACCTGATAAACCAGAACTGGATTCGTTCACTTATTGAAAGAGTCAGCAGCGCACACCACGTACCAGTTCAGTGACTGAACTTAAGATCTGAGTGAATCAGTGGTTTAAACATGTGTTAAAGAGGACATTCACTGGAAAATCAAATGTTTGATGTTTTTTTTTTTTGTGTGTGTGTCCTCGTGTCCCTCCCGTATCTAAACATCACTAAAGTATCACAATAAACACTTCTGACAAAAAGGGGCTTCTCTGTTTATCTGAGCTCAAGCAAGCGGTTTTGAAAAGTCGAGTTTAGTTACGTAACTAGCACATTTGATGTGCAACGAACCCTCCCCCAACAGCTACTCCCGGTCATGGGCGTGAACATTCAACCTGAAGAAGAAGAAGCTGAATCGCTTCCACCATTACAACTATTGTATCTGTTGAGAGCAACATGTCTCAGAAGAAAGGATTCGGTCCATTGTTGCTCTGTTGCTGGTTGTCAAAAACAACACCAGATTCTTCATAGACTCCCTTCTAATCAGGAAAAAAGAGCAGAGTGGATATCTTTCATTTTTGACAGTAATATCCCTGCTAAGCTTCCTGAAATGCTGTTTGTTTGTAGCAGTCACTTTGAAGTGAATAGTCATACAAACTTTGGGCAATCGTGTGTGCTCGCCTTTTCTGTTTGTCTGGGCTCGCCAGTGTCTCTGGTTAGCACGTATGCTAACTACTGACTGCGGCAGGTGTATTTAGCGACAGCACTGCCAACAGCTGGTAATAGAGAGATGAATCACAACCTGTTCAGCTGTGTATCAGTTCAGCAAGTGAGTTCTCCGGTCATGCAGGAAGAACTGAACAATTTGGAGAACAAATCTTTTTAATGAATGAATTGGAAAGATTCAGTACACCTAAAAGAACGGTTGAACCCGTCACTAATGCACAGTCTGGATGTTGCCATGTTTTTTGCACTGTCTTCTGCTTGTGTGTACTAGCGTCTTCCTTTATTTGCAGGCCAAAGCCCATGTGCACAGCTTGGATCAACTTGAATGCATACATGCAATAGTTGTTTTACTCCAAACTGCATAGCTTTGTTTTATTAACTCTGAGAAATTGCAGACTAACTTGCATTGTGTAAGTTACTTTTCAGACGAATGAACACAGCAGTTCTATTTTGTCTAAAGTCATGTAAATGGGATGAGTGTTTATATCCAGTCTGTTTGGTGGTTCCTTGACGTGCTTCCCAAGCATTCTACTGCAGTCTCACTATTAGATGTCATACATTATTTATTTGCTTTGTATTTGCTGACGAGAACATTTTCTTTTCTACAAAGCCAAATTTTGCAGTAAGATTTAAATCTGCACAGTCTGGACCAAAAATAAGCAGCTAATGTAGGAATCCGTTCTCTTTTCATGAGCATGTTGCTAGACCATGTTACCATAGGTTTCAAAGTTGAAGCACAGAAACTTCATAAAAATTTTCTTTGATGCACTTCAGGCATAAATACCTTCCAAGCTCGTATACATGATATTCACAATAAAACAATGATTAATACATGGTGTTAAATTTGAGCTGCACTTGTGATATCAGGTTTGGACTAATATTCATTGCAGACACGTACATTAGAGTTTGAAGATGAATCACAATATCATGGAAATAAAAATCTACTCTCTGCTCATTGTATGCATTTGCATGTTTGCCACTGTTCTCACACTCTTTACACTCATATACACTTGCATATTGTCACACAGCTGCACACTACCATACACTGTCTGAAGAAAAGAAATAGACTCAAAGTTATTATGTTAAAACTGAGTGAAAGAAAAATGCTGTTTTCACACCCAGTCAGTTAATCAGGTGTGCATTTAATTTGTAGACTAAAATTGAGAGTTAGAAGAAAATCATGACTGATCTCCCTGGATCCTCCCTCCAAATATATTAGCGTGTATGTGCATGGATGTACACTTGTTTACAGTACGTGCTATTTTAGGTCATGGTGTTTATGCTTCAAGCTTTAAAAAAAAAACATTTAATAAATAGGATTTAAAGAAATGATTTTGCATTGTAATGGTGACAGAACAACTGTATTTATCGGTCCCATAAAACTTTGTTTTTCTGGAATGGTGGCAGAGACAACCTCGATTTACACCACAAAGGAGCTGCAATATTCTGTAAACAAAACATCAAAGAGAAAAGCATTCACCCAGTGTCTATTACGACTTTTCAAGCAGGGTTGCACAACACAGCACCTGCTCTAAGGAAAACTACCTCAACAGTAACCACTTGGGATTTGAAACGTGTCTGTTTTGTCTTAAACAATGGTCCACGTTTTGATTTATCCTTGCTAGGCCTGTTTGAGATCAATTCAACCTGTTGTCAGTTAGCATACTGGTTTGTAGTATCACACCTTATCTGCATAACCAATTTACCTTAAAGGAACTGTAGACAGGATTTTAGGATTTTGTTTTTGGTGTTTGTGTGTTATTGATCAATAATTCCATAATAACCTTTCAGCGCAAAAAAATCGAGAGGGAGAAGTACAAATATGAACCATTAAATCTGATTGAACAACCGTTCAATCAGAATTTAACAATATGGCTGGAAATGTTAATGTATTCCTCTGCACCTCATCTGTGCCATGTTTACAGATGGGGGGGGGGGGGGGGGGGGGGGGGTTACAAACATGCATGCTCAGTCTCTCTTGTAAAAAAATATTTTAATCTCATTGTTGCTTTGTACAGTAAGTAAAATAAAGATGAAATAAAATACAAGACCTTTGCAATGCTGCAATACTAATAAAGTTTTTAGATGATAGATTGTCCCATTTGTTGCTGATGAAAAGTTCATAGACTGATCATGATGCAATGGTAGAATTTGACCAAATGTGATTTATATTTTATCGTAGTCTCCCATGAGGTCTACATACTTCCTCTATCAGTGTTGTATGGCTTAGATACCCTTGGTAGTCAGGAAAACAGCAGATACTTCCATTGTTTCTGGCTGAATATAGTGGACACAACACTCATCCTGGGTTAGGAATGTTCAAGCAAATCAGTTTTCCCTCCTGTGACAGGTGTGCTTCTCGTCAGGGGTCAAAATCTGTGGCTCCCACAGAGCTTCAACATGCCAAGATTGTTGTACGGAATGTTCTCTGTTCCTTCATGGGAGTTGCTTCCAGCATTGTCTGATGATTAACAGTAAAATGTCTGTCATCCATCACAATATGGTGAACATGATTAATGTTTTTTTGAGCGGTGGCTGTGGCAGCAATGTCTGGACCTTGGGTCATCTGCAAGGCTCTCCCTTAAATTCACCTACTCACTATTGCACACTTGATAAAGGTGGAGCATCACCCCCTAATGTAGCAAATCAGCATGAATGTCTTCGAGAACTAATCTCTTTTTCTACAGGTGTTTGTTGACACCATGATATCATGTTTTGTCCAATTTTTTCAGTTTTCAAAGTCAGTTAGCTACCAAATGTGGCTTTAGAAGGAAACAATGCAGTTAGTATAATGATGAATTTAATGCTTTCATTACACCTTCTTAGAGGATCTAAGGACATGAAGCTGTGATCAGTACCGTACTACTTCAATAACCTGCGAATAAAACTCAATTTTTCATTTCTACAGTTCTTTCTTTCCATGCATCTTCCCTTTTTCTATGTAGATGTGTGTCTTGTCTGTGAGCCTCTCTCTCTTTGTCACTTTCTTCCAGCTGCATGATAACCTGATAGCATGCACACATGCCCATCCATCAGCTCATCAACCCAGCACTACCTTGGGTCTTTGGGAATGCACTCTAGTTTAGCTGCTTGCGTAACAAACTACTCTGGTTTCCTTGTGCCTCTGCATCATCCTCTGCATAGCCACCTACTCCTCACCCTCAGGGCCTTACCTCACCCCTCTCACTCCCTCCACCATCTTTCCCTGCCCAGATCTGCCCTGCCATTTTCCACTTTGCCCTCCACATTTATTTGCCGGAGCCCTCATTCCCCAATTCAAACGAGAATACCCAAGCCATTTGGCATAAATCTTACTTTAACTGCTTTACAGTTTAGTGTGTCTTACGCATTTGGGCTCACCCATCCAATTTAACATCAAAAGCCAAAATCCAGCAGAGTGGGCTGAAGGTCAACACAAAACCAAAAACAAATTCTGAAAGATGATAACACCCACTCTGAAGCTATAAAAGCTGTATTATAAGCAACTGAGGAGGATTTTTCTTATCTTGGCTCCTCTTGTAGATGCAGTGACACTTCTCATATTGATGGGACTTTTCAATGTGCTTTGTTGCTTGCCAACAAGTCCCAGTGTTATGAAGTTGCCTTTGAGTGGTCATAGGATTGAATTTCCTTTTACAATTTAGTGCTGTCATTAAAATGCTTTTGCTCTGGTATTTGACATATAATAAGTGCACTGCCGCTGGGAACCATCGGTGTATGCATTTATATAAAAACTACTACTACTAAAGGAAACATAATCTAAAACAAAGGTTTTTGTCTGTGCATTTTGTGAAGGCTGTTGTCTAAAAGTTTTAATCTGCACAGTTAGAGATGGGGGGACAGTGAGCTGTGGGGCCACTGGTTTATAATGCTCTGACCTGTGAATAAATGCTGACAGCCTGTTCATCTCCTCAACATTCTCGACTTAAAGTATATTTATCACTGTCAGCATCAGAGCAGGATGACTTGCACTTGCCATCCTAATCCTTGTGATTGTATTTACCATTAGCAAACATATTGGTTTCCCTGGGGCCATAGAAGAAGACATATGCCTCTGTCAGATGATGACATAGGCTGATTATTAAATGCCTATGGATTTATGGTCAGTTTATGGCCGAGTCAATATGGCAGTAAAGGAGCTCAAAGCAATGCTCTCACTGAGCTGAATCACTGACTCTGTTGGATGTTATCCTACTGTTCCACAATTTATTTGGCAGTAAAATCTTCATGAGTACACCATATATCTGTATTGGATCTGTATTGGGCCAAGTAAAATGCAAAAAAAAAAAAGAAAATAAGCATTTTTGTGACTGTCAAAATGGCCATGACAGAAGTAGGAGCACGAGAAAGACAAATTACATTCCTTAGTATCAAAGCAAAAAAAATCCTCATTTGTTTTTTTGCTTAAAGAAAGCAGATGACAGCAAATGTCAGGACATCATGGTGTTCCACTTGGTTTTTCTCTTCACACCTGTATTTTCCGCTAGTTATTAATCAGCCAGTGATAGCAAACAACATCATCTATTTTGCAACTCCTCCCACATGCAGATATAAATACAAGGTTATAGGGATCCTGCATATTATGTATGCATATAAGTTGTGCATAAGTTGTATATGTCTTGTTTATCAGCTTTCCTGGGGCTTCATTAGCAAAAGTGTGTGAAGATCCTGAAATCATATTTTATAAAGAGTGCTATATGTGCATACCATGATCAACTTGCCAGAATTATTGTTAGTTTTGTAAATTTTACAGGTAGTGATACTTTCATTAGTTCTGAGTGGGTGTGGTCAAGTTAGAAAAGGGTGGTTTCATGGATACTGTCTGAATGTTGATTAAACACTGACAAACTGAGTATTGGGACTGTGTTGTTTACTCTTATGTGATTGTGCTGAACAAGCACTCAAAAGTTTGGGCTAATTCTGCCATATTTAGCAAAAATGTGGTGACCAATAAGTATGTACACTAGCAATTGCATGGAGCAACAGTCTTTTAACATGATGCAATGCAGCATGTTATGGTGCTTTTCCACCCAACAGTTCCAGCATGGCTTGGTACTGCACGGCTCAACTCTAGTTGGTTTAGTATCAGGCACTGAACTGAAATATGGTTGAACGGGTTGTGATTTGGCTCACAGTCACAGGCTTTCGGCAGTGCTGTTGCTAAATACACCAGACCCCCCTGTTAAATATTGAGATTTTAGAAATGGTCTTGTTAAATGTTGGGGATGAAAGAATGTCTACTGGATTTTTAAGTCTTTTTAACCAGTATACAGTTTGGCATGGTTCATTTTGGAGGGTATCAATTACTGTCCTTAGTGAAAAAGCAAAAATAAAAAAAAGTAGAGTTGAGTTAATGTAGAGTTAATGTTAGGATAAATATCCAGGTTAGGCTTAGTGGATATTCAGAGTTGACTCACTCTCGTCTGATCATCTAAATGTGGTGCTTGGTACGTCTTTCAGTGACAGGTTGGCGGTATATGACACACTTGGAATGAGAATGGGCTGAAATGCATTAACGAAGCTCAAAGTTCTTCATCCATCATGGTTAAATGTGTAGCTGCTCACTCAAGACAAGGTCAGTTAAGTCAAGATAATCAGAGGGGCAGAGTTTTTTACCATCATGTTTATGGCAGGTATTGGTGGGGATTGTGAAGCAGCAGCTTCTACGTCATAAAAGAAGACCAGACCCTAATCAAAATTCACAAACACCCCCACCTTTTCAGGCTGAGACGTCACAGAGCTATGGACTGGGTAACCAGCAAGAGCTCTGTACTCAACTCTCCGCCAAATTGCCTTTTAACATATCTGAGGCTTCAGTACAATGTCTCCCTTCCTGTTGTACCATGCAGTTTTTCCCTTAAGATGAACCTCACTGTAAAATCTGGCTGAGGATAAACTGCCTTCCTTAAACAAATACACACTCACAAAATCGTCGTGCTGTCTGAAAGCATCTTCCACAAATCACTCTTGCCTGTTAGTCTTTTTGATGATCTAATTCATGCGTCTATCCACAAATTCATTCAGAGCAGCGAAAAGCTCAACACCATTTTTTTACTCATGTAAAGAGTGTTTGATATTGATAATCTTTACCTGTCTCTTCTGGATCATTTGCTGAGTTTCAGTCTTTTTTTTATCTGTGGGTTTCCTTCAGCTTCACGTCTGAACTGAGCAATCATCTTTGAAATTAAATTGCTGATCTATCATGAAAACCCTTTTTCCATGGGGCACTGGGATTGGACTTACAGTACATATTCCGGAGTTTAGTGATGCGGCCTTTGCAGAAGATGTGTCTACATGCTGTACTTACTGGATCAGTGAACGCATCCACACAGATGGTGCATCTTAACATATCCCCAGATCTCAGGTTGCTGGCAGCAGCCATATCAATACACAGAGAGAGAATATCCTGAACCACCCTGATGTTTTAAAACCCATGGTTAGAAATCTTCCTCCACTCAGGTGTGACTCTGAGTGAGCAAAATTAACATGGGAATCTATGAGGAAAAAAGGCTGACATTCGGGCGCTTGAGGGAGCACTGTCAAAAACCGTACACCTGGCAACTGCAAAATGCACAAAATGTTCTATTTTATATGTGTTGCACCTGATGTCCACCAACAGTACATCTACAACTATACACCCATCAATCACAAGGTGTTATACCCCAAAACATGTTGTAGTATCAGCTATTTGACTCTAAATGGGAGCATAATTTACCTTAAGTCCTTAGGAAAATGTTGACTGGTGTTATAAATCAAGTGAGATGTAAACTTATTTCTCCTAGACTTGTATACAAACCAGAGGAAGGGAGAATGGCACACCGATGGGAGACAATACAGGTTTCAGGCACTTCCAGATTGGTTCCATCCATCCATATGCAAAGACTCGAGGAACTTTCAGTGTCTCTGTTTGGTTGGTCAGTCAGTAGCACACTTTTTATTGTTTGTATAGTGCCCTGACATAAAAAGGTCATGTTTTTCGATATGAACTCATTCTCTTTTTAACTCCCACTACTTGTCAGATATTTTAAAGAAATCCTCAGGGGCCACATTTAGTAAGGATAGCAAAACATCTTGGGTGATTATTTCAAAAGTGGAGATGTTTCCAATGCAGTCCTCTCTACTTTGGTTCTGTACAGTCTACTGACAACTGCAGAGGCACAGTAAGTCTCACCTTGAAATCCATAGAAAAGATTTGACATGCTTTAAATTTTATCATCAGCAACAGTGTCGTGGTAGACTTTAATGCCGGCAAGACATGACTATCAGTCTAGCCTTGCTAGCATGGATCTGCTCCACGCTTTCATCTTGGGAGCTTAAGCAATTTACATGGTGGAATAGTGCATAACACTTTAAAAGCATCAGACAAGGAAAATAATGGAAAATGCAAATAGAGAAGGATTACACTGGCATTCAAAGATGCACACAGACACGTATAAGTATAGTCATTAGAATGATGCATTACTGGAAGTCCTACATGAAGAGAAATCACTTTCACTGTGAGCTGGATTATTGCATAGAACAGCATGTCGCTGTACTTGTTACGCTGTATATTCACAGCTTTAAACAACAGTCTTTGCCTTACAAATGAGAGAGAATAAATGTAGACACCAGCAGAGCCAAATGCATAAAACTTCCATTAAAAAGTAGTCACAGCGGAAGTGCTCAAAACCCATTTTAAAGTCAAATCCATCCTAATAGAATTCTGTTCTAAATGTCAAATGCTCGCCTCCAGAGTCTGTACCTATGGAGATAATAAAGTGACAAAATTTAAGGTTAAACACGTAAGACAACGGATGTAGCTGAAGGCTTTGAAGCCTGCTTTTTTGTTGGAAATGGCAACTTTGAGCAATGTCCTCACAGTTAGTCATATGTGGTTCAGATTACTTTTACCACTAACCACAACTGACAACCATAAACACCTCATTGATGTCTTCATGTGCAGGCTCACTGGAGAGTGTCTTGTAATAATGGACATGCTGCATGTGCTTCACTGGAGATTGGTCACTAATTGTGTATCTCAATATGGAGTCACTCGAGTACAAAAGTGTTTGTGTGGATGTGTTCAGCCCTGCTTCTGTGTTTCTGTCAGAAAAGTGAAGCGTGTAGGTCAGTGGTGGAGTGGGTCACCTTCCAACGATAAGGTCAGGGGTTCAATTCCTTGCTCCTGTGGTCTACATGTCAATGTGTCCCTAGCCAAGATATTTAATTGTTCTTGGTGGTTGTGGCAGTAGCTTGTCAGTAGGTGTGGACAATGCAGGTAGATTTGCTGCATAATGTGTGAGTGGATGGCAAAACTGTAGTGTAAATCACTTTGGCTACACTTACCTGCCACTTCTTTAGGGATTATGTGCCGCAAATAAAGTGTTGCATATGGTCGCCTTCTGCTTTAGCTCATCTTCTTCAAGGTTCATCATGATGAGAGATGGCCTTTAGTGTGCCTTGCTTGTATCGGGTGCTTATTTAAGTGAATGTTGCCTTGATAACATTTCAAACCAAATTGGTCACTGTCCTCTGACCTCTGGCCCGGAGAACTGCCACACACTAGATTTTCTCTTTATTGGATCATTCTATTTAAACTGTCAAAATGGTTTTGCATGAAAAACTCAGTAGGTCAGCAATTTCAGAAACACTCAAACTAGCCCATCCAGAAGTAACAACCATGGTGTGTTCAGTCATTTAAACCACATTAATCACATCATTTTGATGTTGATGTTCAAACTTCACCAGGTTTTTCATGAACATGTATAAATGCACCAACATGTTGCAATGTTGGCAACTGTGTATATTTGCATAGATATACAGGTACCTGTGTACCTAATAAAATGGTAATTGAGTGTAGAAAAGTACTTTATGAATACAGACATAATTAAGAGGGTGGAACATTTAAAGTGATTAATGTATTATGTTACAACCAGGCCTCGAGGGAAACCGGATTACAACATAAATGAAGAATCTCTCTTATAAATAAATTGGGGGAAAAATAAGCAGCATCATTCTATTTGATATTTTCTGTGAGTATCTTCACTACTTTTTTTTTTTTTCTTTTTCACCTCCCCCCAAGTGAATTTTAAAGGTTTAGGAAAACAAGCATGAGATGTCTGCTGGCAGTCTGACTGTGAGTGGTTCAAGCAAAGTCCACTGCAGCTGAAATGATCAGGCCTCTTTTCTGGCGGGCTTAATTCAATGACGACAAAGAAGCGATGTCTAGCAGTTTTTCTATACATCCACCTGAGAGCGGCTGTCTTTCAAATCAGCTGTTGCTTTCGTTTTAAGTGACTTGCTCCGTGCAGATCCCCTTGGAAAAAGTTGTTAGACGCCAATGATAGATAACCATTGCTCCTAGAAACTGATTGGTTGCACAGTAGGTCAATCCAAATTACGTACAGAAGGCATTCTGGTCACGCCTATTGAAAGTGGGAGGTGACTGCACCCTTTCCAGAGTCATATTCAATCTCAATTAAGATTGAGATGCAGTCTGGTGTTAGGGTAGATCAAACTGCCAGCACAAGTACAAACATTCTGCCAAAAAAAGAAACAAATAAATCGGGGGAAAAATAAGCAGCATCATTCTATTTGATATTTTCTGTGAGTATCTTCACTACTTTTTTTTTTCTTTTTCACCTCCCCCCAAGTGAATACCAGCAAAAAAGGAAGTCGTAAGCAAACACAACTGTATAACTGAACAAATCTTCACTGCAAAACTTTGGATCTTCACTTTATTTGATATTCAATTTACAAACAAAAGACTGGATGTAAGCATTTGCCTTCATCTTTCTTTCATATTGTTAAACATCATAAATTATTTAGCATTCTTTAAAATACACTTTTAGTGGATTGGTAGACTGGGGATTTTGTAAATGGTGGGGGGGATAATTTATTCTAATTAATTTAAAGACAATGTTAAAGTAGTTTACCTTTAATTAAAAAAGATCATCTAACTTAGAACAATACAATAAAAAAATATCCCAAGTTCCCTCCCAGTCAGTGCATAGCACACTTATTGAATATGCAAAGGTGCCAAGATTGTTTACAAGCTTCTGAACTTAATATAACTAACAAAGAATGGGATGACCTATGTTTTCATTGCTGTAAAAAAAAGCACTTGCAGTAGGTTGTGGTGATTTGCTACTATGAGTCGTAAATGGGAAACAATTACTGACGATGTATTGTAATATAACATGAGTGCTGTCTAGCTCGCCAAGGCCTAGTGGCTTAGTGATTTATTTTGAAGTGCCACAATCAGGTGCATCCATGTTTTCAGTCATTCTGAGACTTCAAGATTCTTGTTTTTAACTTTACAATGTTCATTAAAATGTATAACTAATAAGGAAAAACAATGGTTTTGACTAAAAATATAGGTTTAAGTGGTTTTGGTGTGTTTTAGAGAACTTCAAAAAGAAATTTTATTTAGGTTACACGTCATTAATTTTCCACATTAACCCATCCCTACCACCAACTATTAAACTCCAGTACCTTAGTACTGTAAAAAATGTGGATGGCATCATTAAACAGTGACCAAAGTGACACGGTGCATTACCATCAATCGAGGACGTACAGTACTTATGGATTTAGAATTTTGAAAACAATTTGACATTAAATTTGACTTTTTGTAGATTTTAATACAGCACTGTTGCATAGTATGCGTCTACGTTTACAATAACTTAATGATATGGTCCTCACAGCAGCCCATTTAAAACTGAACTCTGACATGCATTTCCATTGTGTGATCACTAATGGCAGTCAAAAAACTATCATTTTAAGTTTTGTTCGAACAGTTTTTGCATCAGTCCCAGTTTAGTCAGTGGCGTGCAAAACAGCATATGTTACATGACTGAGAACCAAACGGGGACTTACAAATAAAAAAGTCCCTTCAACAACAGTTTCCCACCATCGCCATATGGATCTACAACCCTGAGGGCTAATGCTTTTTTTCTCTGTGTGCATGTATGTGAGTGTGTTTGCAACTGATGTTAGTCAGTTCACATGGTGCGCGTGTGTGTGTGTCAGCGTGTGAGCTGCCCCGCTCTGCAAGGTAGACTGCATGAGTGTCGGCTTTTACACTTGGCAAAGCACATACATAAGCATGCACACAGCTTGTAGATATCTGCATCCAAATGCTCCTTGAAGTGACCTTTTTTTCATGCTGGGTGACAGTCATCCTCACCAGCAGCTAAACATCTGCTAGGCCTGATGGTTGCCGCTCAACATACACATACACATACACATAGACTCAGGCAGAGACAGACAGAGAAAGCACACACTTGTTCAAAAAAAACCCACTGTGGATTTGTATTCCTGGTGAGATAATTTAAACTAGATGACATGTTACAAAATCTCATGGTGTGAGGCAGCCCAGTAGGAGGTTGCCAGATTGTTGGACACAGTAACCACCCTGTCTTACTTGACGCCTTAAGAAAACAAAAAAAAACAAAAGCCATATGGATCATTTTTATTGTGACTGAGCTGGTTTTACACCCCCATCATTCAAAGACTTAGATGCCATCCATGATTTTAATCCATTATTTGTATCATCATATCAAGCATTTGCAGAGTAAACTGTAAAGGGAAATGACATACAAATGGGAGATAAATATCAAAAAATGACTTCACTCAAAGGTCTCCACTCTTCACTTGTTATACTGTTTCCTATGCAAGTGAAAGAAGTGATTGAACTTTCCATATTCATACAGTTGACCCTTGTAGCGATGGTGATAGTGATGGACAGGTTGACAGATGAGGTCAGGCTGGAGTCTCCGTGGACTATGTTTGCAATCTGTCGTGAGAGGAGGGGACAGGTGGCAGAGAGCCTGGGGAGGTGGAACTGGTCCGCACTGGACAGAAGAGGAATGAATGTTAGTAGAAGAAGGACAAAATTCCTGTGTGTGAATGACAGTGAGAGAGATGGTAGGCTGAAGGTGTGAGGACAGAAGTAGAGAAAGTGTATGAGTTTACCTGAGATCAACCTTTCAAAGCGATTGGCAGTGCACAAGAGAGGTGAAGAAGAGGCAGGGTGGAGAGGGTGAAGACAAGTGTCAGGGCTGATGCGTGACAGGAGAGCAGCAAAAGTAAAAGGGAAGGTCTGCAAGACAGTAGTGAAACCAGCTATGATGTATGGCTTGGAGACAGAGGCACTGTCTAAAAGACAGGAGGTGGAGCTGAAGATGCTGAGATTTTCATTGGGAGTGACCAGGATGGACAGGAGAATAGAAGATCATATTCGAAGGACAGCTCAGGTTGAATGGTTTGGAGATAAAGTAAGAGAGGCAAGGTCATGTGCAGGGGAGGGATAGTGATTATATTGGACAAAGGGTGTTGAAGATGGAGCTGCTGGGCAGGAGGAAAAGAGGAAGACCACAGAGAAGGTTCATGGATGTTGTGAAGGAGAACCAGGAATACCTGCTATCATTACAGAATATGGATCTCATTAAAAACATGGCTGCTAATGGAGACACAAGCAAAGACAGATTTTAACCAGTATCAGTATCAGTGTAACCCAGGTTAAAATAAATAGTGTCATAAATAGTGTCATAGGTAATGCAATGTACAATATAAAACAGACAAACAAAAATAAATAATAATACATTAAGAAATGTTGAGCTACTTCCAGGTCAGGTCATTTCCTCTTACTTAATGTTTCCTGCTCACCTATGTCACTTCCTCTTTATCACCATTCAACCCGAGAGCCCAGAGAGACATGCTGTCTCAATCTAATCCAAACCTACACTCAGGTGTTCAGCTAAGTGCAAATTAGTAATTTCACCAGTCAGCAGTGAGTTGTTCATTTCTGTTTTGATTTGATTGACTTGGGTTGATTCTAAATCCTGTCTGTTAGAATATTAGCATTGGTGTGTTAGTCAATTAGATTTGTTTGTTAGCATGTTAGCATTTTCTCTTAGCCTGTTGACAGTCGTATGCTCTAAAAGAATTTAATTAAATTTTCTCATGCAACCGCGTTTATAGTGTTGCTTATTTAGTGGTTAATGATAGATTGGATTTATGTGTTGGATTTAATGATAAATTGATTCAGTGATTACTTGATTGAACAAAGAGGAAGGACCATGCCTTCCACAGAGTGTGATAGGACTCTCTCTTAAAAACTGGAACTAAGAACTGGAGAAATATATAGAACTGATTGCTGGTTGCTTCTTTACTTTATCAATACAACATTATTTGAACTGCATTTTGTGTTGTCTTACACATTGGGTATGAATCTACACTTCTGTCTAACTCAGTAATTCATGAACCTAATTAGTCATTCACATTGAAATAAAACTTGTTACATAGTATCATTATTCTGAATGACACCATCCCATGATTTAATCCCCAGGCCAAATGGCTCTCAGGCCACCATGAAGGGTCTCCATCACTATATATACATACAGTAAGAGATTATAAACTACCTGAGCCTTAAAAAAACATTTAATTTGGCAAGTATCACAGTCAGAATATGATGCGTTCAACGGGACACAAACTGTTCACTGTTTAACCTTGTTATCTTTGACACTAGAAAAAGTCCATTCTGAAATGTAGTTTTCTTTTTTCCAACCAGCAGACACTCGAAAATTCAATTTGTTCTTTTCCTTCACCTTACACAGACAAATCCATCCAATTTTGTGTTTCTAGCTTCCCCCTTTTTCTTCATGCTGACCAAAGAGGTTAGTGACATTTTGTAGTAATGGATCAACAGAAACACTTCTCTCTTGGAACTTGGAGTATTTCTCCGATATTGGCCTCTGTCTCTCTCTCTCTCTCTCACTTGCTCATTTTCTCTTTTAGTCTTTTCTCCTCTGCATCAAAATCCACCTCCTCCCTCACCAGACTACAAGTGAATACCAGTGAAAAAGGAAGCTGTAAGCAAACACACAGAGTGTGTAACCGGACAAAACTTTGGATCGTCACTTTTTTAGATGTACAACTTACAAACAAAAGACTGGATGTTAGCATTTGCCTCCATCTTCCTTTCACACTGTTAGACATTAATTTCTTACAATACGTGTAAGATGTTTTGAGTAAATGGCCTTTCAGATTGCATCATAAATTATTTAGCATTCTTTAAAATACAGTTTTAGTGGATTTTTTGACTGGGGATTTTGTAGATGGGGGGCATAATTTATTCCAATTAATTTAAAGACAATGTTAAAGTAGTTTACCTTTAATTAAAAAAAAAAAAACAAAACATCTAAGTTAGAACAATACAATAAAATATATCCCAAGTTCCCCCCCAGTCAGTGCATAGCAGATTTGTTGAATATGCAAAGGTGCCAAGTTTGTTTACAAGTAAGACTTAATATATTGCGAAGGAATTTGTTTAATGATACATTCCTGGGAAAAAAAAGTGCTTCTGAACTTAATATAACTAACAAAGAATGGGATGACCTATGTTTTCATCGCTATAAAAAAAAAAGCACTTGCAGTAGGTTGTGGTGATTTGCTACTATGAGGAGAGTCGTAAATGGGAAAATTATTGACAATGTCAATGCTGTCTAGCTCGTCAATATTCAAGCCTAGTGATTCTGGGACTTCAAGATTCTTATTTTTAACTTTACAATGTTCTTATTTTTAACTTTACAATGTTCATTAAAAAAATGTATAAATAATAACGAAAAATGGTGGTTTAAGTGGTTTTGGTGTGTTTTAGAGAACTTTAAAAAACATTTTATTAAGGTTAGGGAAGGCTGCCATTAAATTTCCATATTGACCCATCCCTACCACCAACTATTAAACTCCACTGTCTTAGTACTGTAAAAAATGTGGATGGCATCATTAAACAGTGACCAAAGTGACACAGTGCATTACCGACAATAAAGGACATACAGTATTTCTATGGATTTAGAGTTTTTGAAAGAAATTAGGCATTAAGTTTGGCTTTTTATATATTTTAATACAGCACTGTTGCATAGTATGTGTCTATGTTTACAATAACTATGGTCTTCACTGGCTGGAATCTTATTATCTGGAAACTATTTGTTGCTTTGTAAACTTTTCCCTCCCTGCACCAAAGTCCTATGAGAAAATCAGCATTTTGATATCACAGCAAACAGTACAGAAGTTGGTGAACCTTCATTAATTAAGTTCAAATGTGTTATTTTGTCACTTCAGTGACCAGCAGTTCTTGGGTCCCAAAAAGCTAAAATCACCTTTTCTTTCTTTGGACTTTGCTGTATGAGAGTGAGAAGTTTACAAGCTACAGTTTGCAGTCAGAACAAACTTCCCAACAGCAGGAGAAATCACTGAACAAATGAAGATATCACGGAGAGATGATCCTTTTGTAAAGTGGCTAAAATCAGTTTCCTCCTGTGAAACAGGTTGGCTCTCACCACTGGGGATCAAGTTAAAACCTACTATGTGAAAGTACCTCAATCAAACCACACATTAAAAACCTGAACTATTGCTATAATTTCAGCAAAGTCATCCTTAAAAAGAGACAAAATGTTACTTCAGGTCATTCAGCAGCTAAATAACATAGAATAAGAGCAAGTTCACATGCTGTAAAATACTACAGTGGCAGTTGTGGGTGTCACTGTCAATAACAGCCATAATATATCAGCATGCATGCTATAGGTGTGTGTGTGCTTTTTTATGTCTCATATTAAAACAATTCAATTACTTAAGAGTATTTCATGAGTTCCTATCAGTAAATGGATTAGATGTAATTAAATGTTTAGTGTGGTCTATGAGCGATTGCACTGTGTCGACCATAACCACTGTGTCATAACAACCAGATGTTGATGCCCTTTTTGAAAACCACAAAAATGGATAATTCGAACCAGGACTAACAAAACAATGCATCTATTGTATAGGTCAACACAAACTCTGCAAGAATACGTACTACTCAGAATTTCTCCCCCTTCTTCCCCCCCCGTGCTTTGATTACAGAAAGCCCACTACATCCGTCTCTGTCACACACTGATCGCTATGTTACAACACACACATATGAACATGTATGACACAAGTACAAGTTTATCCTCTATATAGTTTTATTTAATTTATTCCTATACGCACACATTCACAGTGATACAGGACACACACACACACATACACACATAGATTTAAGGGTCAGACTGCAGAGTTTTGTAACCTGCTTTGTTTATTTCCTGCACACTAGAGAGAGCCAGAGACAGATCAGTATCTTAACAACTTCAAATTACTGCTGGTTCTGAAAGGCCACGTTGGGGGTGTGTGTATGAGAGAGAGAGATAAAAGGCTTAAGAGTGAATAGGAGGGTGAGGTATTTTTCCATAACTAATATTTTTTGTGTATTTGCTCAGAATTTTTGTGCTTTTACTTCAAATGTACAGAGATGTGTTTCCAAATTAGAATGCTAATGCTAAAAGAAGAAAAAACATGGGAAAGGTGCTGTATGTTATAAACGCAAAGCCAGTCAACCCAAAACATGTCCTTGGGTAATTACATTTTCCTTGAAGCAGAGATCCCTTATGTAATATCTGAAATGAAGGCCAAAAAATTTTGTGCTTGTGCTGTGGCCACCCTAAGTGAGTTAGGTCAGAAGAAGGGGAGGGATTGGCAGAGAGTGAGCAGAGAAGTTGGACAACTTGGTAACTTTTTTTAAAAAAATGTATATTTTTAGTTGATTTATGATGTTTGCAGCTCTAGCATCAGTCCCAGCTAAATACTGTCTTGTGTCATTTGTATGTGGTCAAATCAGCATTTAATGCAAACACACCATGTCAAATTTACAGTACAGCATGAATTAAATTCTTACGCTAATTTACATTGGAGTGACAGAATACCTCTGCCCACATAAGCCAGTTTCATAAACCAACAAAAAGGAGGAGGAAACGGAGAAAGTTGCAGACAGTACTGAATAGTGTGTGAATCCTTCCTGGCATGTGGAGGTCAACATAGTTAAATGATGTTTTAAGGAAAGGTAGGATTGATTGGAGACGGTCTGATGTTTCTTGAACTGTGCAATCTCATCATTAGATGTCACCAATTCTTACACAATGGACCTTTGAAGATGTGCCATTTGAAATTCAAGTTTGTCAGGCAGTCTTATTCACAAGCACATCATGTAGATGTATAGTTACATTTTTAAATTGTTTTGAAACACATTTGTTGGGGATCATGAACAAAAACATTCACATAATGAATATGTTTTGTTCCGGAGTTTAACTGGAGGGAACTTTTCATCTGCAGTATTGGTGTCATGTTGACACAGACACTTCAGAATACAAAAGGCAGACACTTAGATGATCGTCTGGCCTTGTGCTTTCACTCCGGTTATGAGGTAATCTTCCTTCTGCTCACTGACTTATCCTACCTCCTCTTCTTCTGAAGCTTTATTGACAATAGCTGCCAGCTGTGGGGCTGACACTATTATTGGTTACTTTAATGGTGGGATGTCTTTATATATACACTGAATTATTCTGTTATGATTGAATTTCCTCTCATAAGATTCTCTTGACCTAGTCATGCATTCAGTGGCTATGTAGATCATATATACATACAAAACGCCTTTGACTCCAAAACTTTGGGCAGCATTTTAGTCTGGATGGGCAGAAATTGAGAATGTTCTTATCTGCAGCGATTTGATCAGTTGTTAATGAAAAGCTTGGTAAACACTTACTTTCATTTTCACCTTGTAGCTCTCATTAAAGAAATCCTTGCTTTTTCACCACTGATTTCTGAAAATAATCCGCAGAAGAGTGAAATAGCTTTTTTAATGAATGTTTTATTAATCTTTTATTTTGTAATTGCAATGTTATTTGTTATTTTGCTTTGCTGTAATCAAGGATGAATTACTGAACTGGCCTACCGGGCCCAATCTCTGGACTATTCCAAATAGTAACGTGCAGTATTCTTGTCAAAATATGAGTCAACATATGTCAAGGGTGCGACCACATATGCCAAGCGGAATTTATGCATTTTAAAATGAAAACAGTAGTATCGATGTAGCCTAAAGCAGAAGCTTCACAACCCGGGTGTGACAGTAGTGCAGTGTGCAAACACAAACAGGACCATGCAGTATTAGATGCTTAGCAGAATTTATTGCAGTAAAACACACCTAATGCACAGCTACACCAGTGCGGAACGCATGCAAGCAAAGACCTATTCATCATCATGGCAGCCTATTTTTCAGACCACCACATGGATCTGTCACCTAATATTAAGCACAGATACAATAGGACATCACAAAGCACAAACAGGAACAAACACACACTCTCCTTCTACAGCTGTAGGTATTAAGGAGCATTCACTGCAGAGCTGCAGCTTTTCCGGGTGTCCATCAGAGCTTTTCACAGCATAAGTCACAGTAATGAACTGCCGCAGAAATCCCTGCAGTCCCACTCATCACCACACTGGGCAACATCTCTGCTCTCTGGGCCAAAGTGTTGCTGTATAATCTGTGCGATGTTTTGCTGAATTCTAAGTGCTGCCTTAAATGAAATGAACATCCCCGTGTGGTGCTTTTCATAGCTACAATAACGACTCAAAGTCGTAACCATTCCCATAAGTAACCATATCATATCTTGAGGATGCACTGTGATTTAATTTGTAGGTCAGTCTTCTGTGTCCAAAAACTGGACACCAGTCAGACTCCAACAGATATCCATTAATCTACAGTTCTGGTAGTGAGTGATCATATAGAAAGCCCTACACTACTCCTGCCTTATTGGTAGGGTGACCAGTGTCTCTGTCTCTGTCCACCTTTCTGCTAGATGTTATTCTGTAGATGCATTACCAACACTTGATCCTGTTTCTTCTCTAATGGGAAAAGTTGTGCTGGCAGACTGTATTAAAGTAACACAATGTAGGATTTACTCTTAGGGTCCCCCTTGCTAAATGGTATTGTCTGTTACTGTGATAAAATATTCTGTATGTCGCAGTAATTGGATTGACAAGCCAATGATAGCGGTGAACTCTGAAGCAGGACCTCAAATGGCAAGCAACCTAGTCTATGTTATTGCATTTAAAACAGATACTATAACACACACATTTTATTTTTCAAGATGCTTTTTTTTTGCATAGGCACAGTAATGTTGTCAAATTTTGTAGTTATTTTCATATCCTGGTGCCAACCCAGGGCCACACGGTTGTTGTAGTGGTTAGCACTCTTGCCTTTTCAGCAAGAAGTCCCGGGTTTGAGACCCGCGACTTCTTGTGGTGTAAATGTGACCTGTCCTGTCCAGGGTGTACCTCGTCTCTCACCCTATGTCAATTGGAGTTAGGCACCAGCGCCCCCTACAACCCTCATGTGGAGGATAAAGTGGTACAAAATGAGTGAGTGAGTGAGTGAATGCAAGTTCCATAGTGCCGTGGATCCACTCGGGCTTTGACATGAGTTGTAAGTTGATGTCCTGTAAAAATTATCTTTGAAGGTCGAAATGTTTCGTTTAGTTGCTTTAATGCTTTGTCACCAGATGTGATTGACCGATTGACCGATCTGCCTTAAAACAAGTCGTCAGTGCACAATCTGTCTGTCCAGTATATGGATATATGGTCCACATTTTTTGTCCTTTAGACTCAACATCCAAAGCTCCCAACATAACTAGCAGTTTCCTTTCCAGACACAGCATATGCGGGGGGAACACATATGATCCCTATCTGACATCCTAAGTCAGTGATATCTAATGAATATGTTCAAAACGTTATCTTGCAATTTGACAGCCTTTTCCTACTTGAAGCTGAAATTTACTAACTGCACCAAAGTCAATCCAAAAAGTGCTTTTTCCTCTGTCTGTGGAGACACAGAGTGATGCTTTTAACATCATGACTGATGGATGGAAGGTAAAAGCATAACATCTAAACTAGTTAAGTGAGATGGCAGTGCACTTTAGGTTTGTGAAAATAACCCTGTCTCTCTGAAACATGACGTAATGAGGTACTGAAACAAACACTGTTGGAATATCGACTTAGAGTTGTCCTTCCAGTCTCATCAAAGGTGTAGGATAAGTCTGAAGAGTTAGTGACACTAGCAGTGTTCTGGCAACAGAAGTTACACACTGGAGCTTTAAGACTGTCCATAACTTGGAAAAAAAAAAAAAAATTCTTGAGATTCAATAAGAAATCGATGTAATCTGCATGTCCATAACATGCACCCAAAGACTGTTTACTGTTTTGGACCAGTGACCATGCCTGAATTTCTTGGTTTAGACATCTTTTGATTTGTTTTGGCTCATATCTTTGATTGTTTTTACTTTACTAAATTAGTTTTGCTTGGCTTCACCGACTTCTGTGAATAATACAGTTTCTCTGGGCAACCTCATGAAACTGTCAGCAAAATGTTATTATAAATATAAAATGTTACAATTAAACCCTCATTTTGTGCATTCAAATCAAAACTATTTCTTTATTTTCTATCTCTAAACATAGGAAAGCTGTGTAAACCTTGCAAAAATTCATATTTTTAAAGAATTATTCAAAGACCTGTGGGTAATACCAAGTGTTCAAACTGTAATTAAGGTCAGGTAGACCAACAAAATTTTCAGCCACAAGTGCCAGGAACATTGTGTAGGATGCAAGAAAAAAAAAAAAAGAACAAATCACAGCTGTTGTACGGAACTCTCTGGGAAAAAGTGATCTGGCTGTTTCAAGATACAGTTATTGTGAGTCGAGTCACCAGAAGGAAGCCATTACTTCACCACTGCCACAAAGCAGCCCACTTAAAATATGCCAAACAGCACAACTGTGGAGTGATGACAAGTCTGAAAACTTGTCATCACTCCACAGTTATTTGGAGTGATGAGATCAAAATTGAACTTTATGGTCACAACCATAAACGCTGCATTTGGAGAGGAGTCAACAAGACCTATGATGAAAACTGAAACACAGAGTTGGATCACTGATATTTTGTGCATGGGACACGCTTGCATGTTCCGACATGACAGTGATTGAAAACACAAGGACAAGTTGACCTGACATTTGTTACAGCAGAAAAAAAAAGTGAAGGTTCTGGAATGGTCCTCTCAGTCTCCTGACCTCAATATCATTGAACCACTTTGGGAAGCTCTCAAACACAGTTCATGCAAGACAGACCAAGAATTTCCAGAAACTGGAGGCTTTTTTTGAAGAAGAATGGGCAGCTTTACCATCTAAGAAATTAAAAAAAGAGAAAGATCAAGAAAGAAAACAGGACAGTGATATGAAAACCAGAGCATCTAAATGAAAAGAAGAACACTAATCTCACTCCTCACCGTCCACTCACTGAGTCATACCATCAGTCAACTGACCAGACTGAGAGGCTGTGAACTGAGTGGAGTTCTGCAGATTAGCAAAGTCCTGCAATCTCCAATCCCATTCGGTATGTCTGCATGTGTGTATGTGTGTGTGTGTGAGATCCCTAGGTTTGGTATCATTTGACAGACAGCCAATGATCTTTGAGTGAGAAGGAGAGAGTGGTGGAGAAAACATGTGGACACAGAGATAACAGTGGCTGAGATACTGCAAAGAACTAAGTTCCTCCTGTTGGAATTACAGAAGAACAAACGTGTGTTTGGGGACAAAATCTGCTTTTTCTGTGTGTGTCTGTGTTATGTAGCACATGGTGGAGTGTGAGTGGCATGTGGAGGCCGATTATTCTCTGGCACTTGCTGTGTTCATACGTTCACTTGGGAAATTAGAGCAAACCACATCTAAAAAGCTTTGGTCTGTTTATCCACTTTAGTGAAATGTAATAAAACCTGAAAACAATGGAATTCGCTGAGAAGCAAAACATAGCATTGTCAGAGCATTGATTTTCTTTTTTTTTTCTTACCACACAAATTTGTCAAACTAGCCATACGGCTGCAATACCCACCATGCAGTTAATATAAGCTGCGCTTATCCCTGACAGCCCGTTTCCTGGACACTGCTCATGTGCAGTCTAAATTAGAGTTAATACACAAGGAGAATAAAAAGTCCAGCCAATGTGACAGAACCTGAACCAAGCACTATCATTTTGAAAAACAAGTATTATTTTTTTTTTGGAATCCACTGTCCTGGCTGTGCACTGTGAGGGTTCTCATTCTTATTATGCTTGACACATGTATTACACTGGCCATCTACAGCTATCTACTACACGCACACACTTTCTCACACACATGGGCACACTGCTTACGCACTCACTTATGCACACATACGCTAATGCTTGCACAGTACAATAGGTACAGAAAGTACTGGTAAGATGAACACAGCCTTAAACGATATCAGGGTACATCATGCATTGTATCTCAGGGAAGACGCATGGGCACAGCTGCTCCAGACTAGCTCAGGGAGGTACCAAAGAGGGACACAAGTGGAAGCAATGCCTGAAGATTGGCTGGTCGTGTGCCAAGAGCCTGTGCACCAACAAGGGAGAGCCAAGTCTAAACCATGGCCACTCCCCACCTAGTCTTATCAGTCATGTTCATGCCATCATCTATGTTTCTATAAAAGTTATTGTTTCCTTTCATCTGGGCGCTCACTCCAACAAAGACTGTAGGATGTTTTGTTCCCTGTGGGTCTTTGTACTGGACTGAGGTCCTCAGCTGAGTATTTTTTCATCTTCCATTTTGCTTTAGAAAATAAAGAGCTCAAACGAGAGAAGTAGGATAAACGAACACGCTGTTGCTGGGCAACCAGACCCAACAGCACCATATAGTTGAGACAGCTTGAGATCAGTAAATATAGAGTGGGTCTTACTAGAAGGTTGGGGTTAGTCCACATGTAGCCGTGTATTTCTAAAAACCGATTTTCTGCTGTTCATTTTGAAAAATATTTCCTTCTACACAACACCACCTGATAACCCCGTAAAGGGATGTTTTTGTCATTTGGAAAATTTCCCTCCATTGTTCTGGAAGGAAGACTTTGTTATAAACAGGTTTCTCCCTGCCTGGTCCAAAACCAACACCGCTACTGTGGGTCTACTTTGCTCCTATAGATTGTGGATCACTACTGTGCGTAGCTGTACAAAGGCAAATAGTATGTGGCTGGATCTGTACAGGAGCGGTACTTTGGCAGCATTTATTGTTATCCTATAATCATAGGACTCAACCTCTGACTGGTTGAATCTGGCACTGGTCCTTTATTAAAAAAAGTAATTTATTTTTATTTTATTTTATTTTTTTTCCATTCTTAGCTGCCAATGTGGCAGCTCATAGCGTCCAAGTCATGTGTGGACAGGAGCTCTATACTATAGATTCAGTGTAAATGGGAGTGAATGGCAAAGCAGGAGAAAAATGCCTCCTGTTAATTATGAATACATAATTTACAATATGCATCATTACTGTGCAACATCTGCAGTATGGACTGTGACATGTCTTAGCATCCTTGATAATTCTCACTTTAGTCGTGTAGCCTGGTGAGAGAGAGAGAGAGACTGGATGTTGTAATTATATGGGAGTCTCCCACATGAAGCTAAACATAAAAATAACACCTGCACATTTGTTTCACGGCACCAGAGATATTTACAATATGATAATGAGGTTGGTGTGCAGCGGCATGAATGGCTCATGGGCTGAAGCTGTTGTGTGCGTGCACTTGCGTGTCTAATTAAGCAATCAAAGTAATTCTCATGATTGCTCTTCTCTCTGTTGACCCTCATGCCGAGATACATCCTATCATATCATGTAAACAGTGCATCACATTGAGGAAAAGATCCTGATTACTCCTCAAAGCAGAATCTTTAAATTAGTTTTTGTTAGTTTTTAGTATTGTTGAACTTTGAGTTGTTTTTTCTTATACTGTTGCCCCCTCTTTTATTCTAGTTGTTTTGTTTAATAAATCCTTTCTTACAGTGCTTTTACTGTTTTATCTTATGTATGACCTGTTTATTCTTGTGCTCTGAAATTCTCTCTGCAAACTTTTATAAATGTTAGAGGGAAAAACTGATTTTAAAGGCTGACAAAATCTGCACTGGCTAAAGTCTTCAATATCTTAAGACTGTGTTTACTGCTTTTATCCCACAGTAAGACAGCCTCTTCCATTTTGAAACTGAAGTTGCTTCAATGTCCCTAGATAACGTTAGTGCTCGTGCAATGATGTATGAAACTTAAAAAGAAAGAAAATACACATGTAGGCTTACCCAACCACAACTAGACTGAATGCATTCTGTATTAAATGCTGCTTTCAAAGGTACACTGGATTGGATTGAAATGTAAGGTGGAGATTCACACTCCTATTATACACAACTATTAAAAGCAAAAATATGAGGAGAAATAGCTTGTTTCTTAATTGTTATACCCAGTTTTATAAAATGTTCATTCTATCTTTGAAAACCTCTGCTGATACTGACATGGCTTTGCTGTAATCTCTTTCTGTCTCTTTAGAATTCTTTGCTGTGTAAGTAGTTGTTAGTCAGTACCGGTTCACCCAATAATTATATCTTTGATCTGTGTGTATGCATGTTTATAACCTTGCATGTGCGTGTGTTGACGATCAAATGCAGTCAGCTCTTGGGGTCATCCTGCCCCCAAATTTTATTACCTTTTGTTCTCAAATAGCACAGGTAGTTGGAAAACACCGGGACAAGACACAAACATTAATAAGTCAGTCAATATTTAGCCATTGCGCAAAACTCTGTGGCTAATCCCACTACCGTGGCACCTTATTTTATATCCTGAACTTGTGCCAAAGTTCTTAGCCTGACCTCATAATAGTCCGATTCCTTCCATCAGGGCTGTAACCAGAGTTCGGCGGATGTGCAGAGGGCTAGTTCTCTCACCGGTAATTGATTTACATTAGATTGAAAAGTTACGCTGGAATTATTACTCATTAACGCCATAAATATCCCACCTATTAGATTCTAAATCAAAATATAATTGGGTCATGCTCCACATTCACACCAAATTTTGTGAAATAGAAGTAGCTTCATTAGTAGTTTATTTATTTATTTTGCAGCTAAAAGGTAGACTAAAACCTTTGGGGGAAGTAACCAGCCACTGAGCTCCTTGAACCTACTCCCACTTACTACACCAACTCCACAATAATTACTTTACTAATTTTCCACCACTTTATCCTCCACATGATGGTTGGAGGGGCTGGACCCAATCCCAGCTGACACAGGGCGCCAACACATTGAGACAAACAACCATTCACTCTTACATTCACACCTTCAGTCAACTTAGAGGAGAACCCATGCGCATTCAAGTTTCACAGGGAATTTGAGCCAGTGACCTTCTTGCTGCGAGGTAACAGCGCTAGCCACTATAGCGCCGTGTGACCAACTGCCACAACTTACTAATATCGGATAAACACAGGATGGGTCAGTGCCATGGTTAGAACATCTGCTTAAATGCAGGGAAGATTACAAATGTGAAACTTAAGAGCAAGGTCAAGGCATCAGGGATTATAGTATGAGAGAGGATTAAGCTCTTTGTCTGCATAGACAATGTCCAAACCCACCATGCTCTGATATGGTCTACAACGGCCACCATTTTTGTCCCTCAGTCTATTGAAGACCTGTCCTTATTTTTTTTCTTTTCCTCCACATTTTCTGTGTTAATCCCTCTGATCCTTTGTCGGAATTTCTGAATATTCCAGAGAGTTGGACTGAGCTGGCGTGAAATGGGATTAGCAACGGAGACAATTTTCACAACACTTCATTGCTTACTTCTGTCCAAGCCAAAATATCCTCCAGGAAAAGGCTTGTGTTTATTGTGTGTTTCTTACTATAAACTCTTTAACCACTTCAATTAATGGGTTTAAGTGGGATTTTGGGCCCAGATAAACCCACTATAAAAGGTCAGTTTTCCTACTGACAGTGTTGGTTTGCCCTGTAGTGGGTTTTTCCACCTCTCTGTATAAATTGTGATGTCACAATTGCATTGAAGTTCAGAAACAATGCTACAGTGATTATTATTTTGTCTCTTTTTCTTTGGTCCCTCTGTGAAATTGTCATTCAGTTGATGTGACTGATGAAATTACAAATACTGAGCGCTGTCCCAAGTTGTAAAAAGTAAAGTTTGCTACAAACATTCAGGTTTGTTTACATGCTAATACCGAACAGTGTTCGATGCAGGAATTGGCATCAGTGCCAACAATTAAGAAGACAACATTGAAATGCTCAACCATGCTATGCATTCCTGCTAATGCAGAATGGAACCAGAATGGAACCTATGCTGACCCACTAGCAAATGCCAGTTTCTCCTATTGGTCCAAAATGTGTTTAAGTCTTGGTTTGAACATGTTTTTTTTTTTTTTTTTTTGAGCAGTGGGAATGGGGTTTATGATAAATTTTAAGAATACCCATTACTGTAAGAAATGTCTTTTCAAGTTCAGTGCATCAAAACATTGGCTACATGTGACTAATGCTTAGTAAAACAATGTATTGTCTAGGAATTTCTGCACTGCACTGATGTTATTTTTTATCAACTACATTTCTAAAGCTCGCTGTATTATTTGGTGCCCTAAAGAAAATGAAAACCACAGGCTTTGACCACTACAAGTACATGCATTACATAAACCTCATCAACAGTTTCTCCAGCCTTCCTTCCCTCTGTTATGTTCTCCAGCTCATTAACAAGCAAATCAATTAGCAGGTATTAATGCTGAATGATTTTTCTAATGCTAAGTGGAATATTACAGCCTGAGTGTGGATTCTTAAAGGAAATTAATGAGGTGGTGACATTTAGCGCAATATGGCACAGTGACATTTGGCCCAGATTTTCAATAAAGAATTTGAGGACATCATTTTTTTCCAATGTAGTGTAATGATTTGCTGATGACACTTTCACAGAAAGAGAAAGCAGATGGATTTGACCTTTCATAGTAAGTCTACATCTGCTGAATGTTTTATCTTGTGTGCTGAAAATACTCACTCTAATGTCATCTTAAAGTTCACATAAGGGAATATAAAATACCTCTTCTGATAAATTGACCCCACAGGAAAATGTGTTATTACCCACATTGCCAAATTTGAGTGATTAAAACAGTCACTGATGACTTAAAAAAAAATATGTTTCAAATTGTGTAGAGTAGTGGTGTCTTGTAAACCAGTTTGTTGTGGGCATATCTTCTCTACATGAGTCGAATAATAAATGTTCTGCTAAGCTGAAGCTGTTATTTACAAAACTACATTTCTAAAGCTTATTGTATTATTTGGTGCATTAAAGGAAATTGAAAAGCACAGGTTTTGACAACTACAGGTCGGTCAAGTATTTGTAACGTACAGTATTTGACAGAGCTCTTTGTAACTGTAATGATGGAGCATTTTTATGCCCTGTTTCTGAGGCATGGCTAAGTGACATCCTGACTGTCCAGATGTGCTGTTTGTGGCAGAGACATGGATACTCACTCATAAATGTGGCTGCCAGTGGGGACACAAGAAAGAGTAGATTTAAGAAAAGAAAAATCTGCACCCACTTGTGTCAGTAGGTGGATTTTCCAGCTGGTAAATTACATTTGTAAATCACTTATTCTCCAAAATCCACAGAGAAGATCAACAATTTTACATCACAGTGCACAGTAGTTGTTGATCTACTGCTGCCTCCATCGTTCAGTTCAAAATGTGTTATTTTGTGACTTCAGTGTTTGAAATCCTTTTTTTTTGGATTTACCCGCGTCACACAAACTTACCAACTGAGGCAGAAGCTCTGCACCTGTGAGCTTAAAACATAGATTTTCTCTATGGAATTTGGTGCAGCAGAGTGAGCAATGTATGACGTTCAGTTTTCCCACTGGAAAATGCTATTCAAAAAGTAGCAAACGTGTTCTTAAGATGCTTAATTCCAGGCCTCCGAATATTTATTGGTCTCATTTAACACTGCTGTTTATTTTCTAAAATATTAACAAAAATGTCCTTAGCGACAGGATTTTGTAAACATTACACCTTCTTGGTTGCATACATATTTTATTTTGATAATTTTAGGAACAGTATTTAATCTGGTTCTTCTGTTTCTCAGCTTCAAGTAGACGTTCACAAATATAGATGAATGTCTGTATTTACTACCATCTTCTATTAACTGACATGAACAGAAGGCTCTGTCTCTTTCTGTTTACCGTTATCACAATAATTTTGTGAGCAAAATTTATTTAGTACAGATTAATAATGTGATGATTATTGTTTTTTTAATACCATCCAGTGCTTAACGAGAACAACACAATATGGAAGTTGAAAGTGTGTGTGGATGCCTGTCCAGAGCTCAGTGTCTTGGCCGCATTGTGTCATGTCCATGCCAATAAGCTGGAGAGGGAAAACAGAAATAGCACAGATCAGGCGAGGCTTTGCATGATGTTCTCATCACACACACACATACGTGTTTTGTCCGAGTTGTGAGGACCATGACCCTATAGCATGTTGTGAGGACCTCCCTTTCTGATAATGCTAAAAAAAAATGTAGTTTACCACTAGGTGGGGGTAAGGAACCGCAAAATCACTTCAAATGTTGACAAACACAAGATTAGTGAGTCTTGTGAGGACCAGGCGGTTGCTAGGCGGATTTAAAATGTTCACACAGTTGGCGAATTTAAATGTGTTTTAATGTGTGTTGTGAAGACCAAACAGATGCTTGGGTTATTTAAGATAATGTGATCAATTGTTAAAGTTATTAACAGTATTACTATTTCCATTAAACCTTATGAAATCCTTGTACAGTACTGTGTATCATCTTTAGAGGCTGTCAGCACTGCATTAATGTTTAAAGTACACATCTATTTAATCTGATAAGTTGACAAAATTTATTTATTATTTATTTTCCCCTGCTTTGAGAAGCAAATGCATCACTTTTAAAAAATATGCATGTTTTGGTTTAAGCAGAGTCACAGTCTCTGCCTTTGAGCTCCCCAACTTACTATAGTTCAGTCTTTTGTTTTATTGTAGATGTCACATCTCCATCTAGTTGCATGAATGTCACTCCCATCTCTAGGTCAGTGGCTTGATTGTCTTTGCTTTGCTGAGCCTGCATGACCCTGACCATCATGTGCCTTCCCTTAACTTTGCTTCATTTAGGCATAGAAGCTACTTAATAACTCCTGATATCTTCTGTCTCATATGCTTATGTATGAATACCTTGTGCTTTATTATTATTTTTTTTTTATCCTAAATAAACTTAAACTCAATCCTAAAAGACAAGTTTATCCCTTGGCCTGATTGTAAATACAGTAAATATAAATCTAAAGTGTCAACTCAGCTAAGGTTAAAGGTCTTACATTAATCTCAACACAAAACTTAGATATCAGTGAGTCAGGCAATATTTATTGTGTGTTTTAAAGCCAAATATAGTTACACATTACAAAACGACATAAGCGCTACAGTGGCAGTGAATCTGTACTTGCACATGAACACAGTGTATTCTGTTATCTCATGATGACTTTAAACTGATGCACATTTGATGCCCACATTAAGGAATTTCAAAGTCTGATGTCACAATGGAATATATAATGATAAAGTCAAATTTGTTTGTAATGAAAAGGTAATTTTCCAAACATGCCAAGCACCTCTAGATGCTAAATGATGAAATGTAACCACCATCTGTATACTGCATACTGAACAAAAACATGGACCTGTGTCCCAAACACGGATTATGTTTACAACAGATTAAGTGCATGACATCTTCTTTTTCCTTGATTCTATTGTGTTATGGACTTGATTTTTGATGCCTCTCCAGTGTCTGTTCCACATGTGGTTCTGCATCAGTGCATTCTATGCATTTTTCTTTACCAGGAACTTTCAGCAAAGTGATGACATTTCTTTTTCCTCATCACTCCAGGGTCGTCCTTGTTGTTTCTTCTGTAGAAGAGAAACTAGACAAACACAAAGACAATGTTTCATCAAAGACGAAGTTTTAAAGGTTATTAAATAATACTTTGGCTATTTAAAAGGTTCATTCCACCCAAAATCATTCTACGTCAAGTTTTAAAGATTCATTCCACCCAAATATTACTGTTTATTTTAAGTTTTAAAGGTCAATTCCACCCAAGGTTAGTCTACTTCAAGTTTCAAAGGTTTTTTTTAAGGTTAATTCCACTCAAATATTACTATTTATATTAAGTTTTAAAGGTTTATTTCACCCAAGGTTAACTTAACATTAAATTGAGCTTTGTCCTGCTGTTCAAATAATATTCAGCTATTCTACTGATTCAATTTACATTTCAGCTGCTTTATACTAATTTAACTGACATTCAACTGTCTTCAACTGATTTTTAGCAAAGGTCTTCACAGACTCAGCATCGACAATGCATTTTCTTCAGTTTTGGATTTCTTGACTTTGGTCTTGGTGTTGGGACTAGGGGCATCTGGATAAAGTGAAAAGGGAGCAAGTGATATACACAAAGTCAGTCATAACCTACTGTGCATAATAACAGAATATTCACATTTAAGAAGCTGAAAACTAGCTTTAATGATAAAAAAATCAAAAAAAAAAAAAAAACTCAAAACCCCCCTCAAACCCAATAACTGATTATCAAAATAGTTGATTAATTTAGTAATCTGTTATTTGACTAATAACAAGTACTACTACATACCATCAGTCCTGATCGGAGTCTCGATTAGCCCTTGGCTTCTGTCTTCTCTGAGGTTCTGTGAGAGCAACGATCACCAGATATTAAGTATTACACCTATATTGCTAAGACCTTAGACATCAGTTAAAAATGCAGTCACTTAGCACAGATACAGAGGCAAAAGGCTCTAAAGCCCTAAAGTCTTGGATTTCTTGACTTTGGTCTTGGTGTTTGGACCAGGGGCGTCTGGTTAAAGTGAAAAGGGAGCAAGTGATATACACAAAGTCGATTATAACCTACTATGCATTATATGTAACAAAGAACAAGCTATACATAAGTATACTACATACTATCGGAGTCCTGGTCAGAGTCACTTGGCCAGTAAGGACCAGCACTCTGCTCCTGAGTTTTGAAAATTTCTGCAACATGAATCAGACATGAAGTATTACATCTACAGTTTGTTGTTGACATATTTAATGTCAGTAGAAAAGCCACTCACTTAGCATAATTAACTTATTACTACATACCATCCAAGTCCTGGCTGGTGTCATCAGGCCCATGTAAATCAGTTCTCTGATTTTGGGTCTTTGAAGGTTCTGTAAAAATCAGAACTAATAAAGCTTTACAACTATAATGTGAAGATGTGTGACAACAACCATCTATTGTACTTAACAACAACCATCTATTGTATTGGAGCTACTTCACAGAACCAGTTAAGCACTAAATAATAGCCTGACAGATATACGATTTAACACTTAACTCCGACCTCTAGTACAGTAGGATTCATACTATTGTGTTCCGTTTGTGACAAGTTCTGAGCTGTGATCTTAGTTGATTTGATTAGACTGCATAACTGTAATAACACAAGTATATACAGAAGTCACACGTTTTTTTGTTTTTTTTTCTGATAATCTTTGAGTCTCTTTATAATAAACTCAGATCAGTGTTAAGATACTCACATTCTAATCCCAAGTCTATTTCATCCAGTGATTTTCCTTTAAAAACTGCAGTTCCACATTCCATTGCTAGAAGCAATTTGCTCATTTTAGCAAGCTGGATAGTGTTTTCAGTCAGGCAATATTACTCTCTGTGAACACAGATGTCACGCCCCATAAATTTTGCTACTTAATCCATCTCATGGTCCTTTAAGTTCATGATTTGACAGAGAGTCGCTACTTGCTTCCTCAGCTGAGTGGAGGTCAGGGTCTCAGGATGTTTAGCTTCGCACATATTCGCAAACTTTCTAAGACAATCGGAACCTCTTATATGGGAATCAGAATTTGGTCTTGCAAAGACATATATTGGTGTCAAGAACATTATTTTCTGGCATCCTGTGCTCAATGAGAAAATCCAAAACTCAATGCTCAGATCTTGCTCCAACTTGGACAGGCACTGCAGAACATCTTCATTTAGTGCTTCTGTGTTTCTGTCCTCATACGTTTCCACTAGCATTTTAGCTGCCTCACCTTGATGCCTGCAATTAAACGGTATTATTTGTGAGAGCATAGATTCACTTAGCATACTGTAAGCTTCGGGATCAGGGCCTTCACAGAGTTTCTCTCTGGCATCATGTTCCAATGACTTGAGAAAATTCTGAAGTTTAATCACATCTTCAGTTAGAGGATTCATTTCTTTTTGTGTGCCATTTGTTTTCTTCTAAGTTCGTTCTTGCATGATGTGAGACATAGCGGTTCCATTTTGACCTCACTAACTCAAGGAAGCCTCTCACCCTTTTAGCAGATGCTTCATCTTCATCTTTCACATATTATCCGATCAAAATATTAGTCACTGTTTTAAGAGTGTGTCCCAATTTGACAGCAAGAGATGGTCGATCATAGCGATACTGTTTCTGAGTGTAGCCAGATGCCTTCTTGGCAGCATCAACAGCCACCTTGAACATTGGTTTTTTAAGTGACTTTGCAGCTTTTTAAGTGACTTTGCATACTAGTTCCTAACTCCCTCATTTTCTGACTAACATAGCCATCTTTAGTGGGATCACTGCCATGCTTCTCCAACAATCTGTCACTGTACTCACAAATAAGTGAATCTGCTTTGACCTCATGTGAGCATCCTACCAAAGATTGCTGAACATCTCTCACTTGTATTTCCTTTCGCTGGAAGGAGGCAAGAAGGTGCAGCCTGAACTCTATTTTTTTCCAGATTTTTTTGTCCAGAAATACCAGTTTTTTTCTCGGCAAGAAATTTCATGTTTCCAAAGCTCATTTTTCAAAAAGAAAAATCCCAAACAATGATTACACGGCAAATACTTATTTGGACTCATGTCTACTGAAGGCTGTCGATATGTGACCAACTCCCCTTGATTTTTCTGTAACAATAAAATGAGCTCCTTTACTGCCATGTATTAATATCCATGCTGCAGTCTTCACTGTCAGATGTGCTTGACATTGGCACATATTCACTTCCATCTGATTGCCGACTTGCACCAAGACTCTGTCAAAACAAAGTGTTCACAAATATTTTAGAGTGGGACTGCAACTAACAACTATTTTGATAGTTGGTCAGAAATCACAATTGCTTTTTCCTTGTATTCAAGTGTCAGCAGCATTAAAATAAACTCTTAACACCGAGACACTAAACATGAAGAATATAAAATGACTCATTTACATTTTAGACCAAAACTTTGAAGTTAATCATCACTTTTACTACACAATTCTCAGACTTGTGAATTCTCAGACTTGTGAATTCTCAGACTTGTGAATGCACCCTTGGTGTCTGGTTGAGTGTGACTAAACTAATCCATGTAATCATGGCTATAGCGCCAGCGTTTTCACTTACACCTCCTAGTGAAGAGAAGGGGGTACCGGGAGGAGAGATGCTGATACATGGAAATAAGAATGCTGCTTCCATCCCCCATGTTTGACAGGTCCCGTCTCCAAAGGTAAACTAGCACATTTAGCCATGCTTTGTCACCCCACAGTTCAATGAAATGCTAACGTGCTGCTGTCCCTAGGTCACGGACAGTAAAATGAGGGTAACACCTGCAGGTCAGGACGCTCCTACCCACAGGCAAGAAACAGTGGCAAGTTGGCAGTTAAGTGCCGCTCTGGGCTAAATAGTCTAGCTTACCTGAGTAGGAGAAAGAGGTGGTGCCTCACAGACCTGGAGGATGGACATCATTTATGGAATATGTCCTTTGACTATGTTTTGACATTTCAGTTGTTCTCCTTCTAGTTCTCTCCACTAATCACTGGGTAATGTGGATGAGAACACAGGCGGCTATAGCCCCTCCCACCACCTACCTACCTTCTGGCCTTTATGGCATTGTTCATCAGAGAAGCAGGGCAAATAAACACCGACCTTCAGTCTATCTGGCCAACAGCTTCAATGCAAACAATATAAGAGTATCAACCAAACATGAGAAGCTAAACATCAGTTTACATTCATGATACATACTAGTTCTTCTTCTTGCTTTCTCTTTCCTTCCATTTTCTTTGAAACAAATCAAAAATACTTTTAGGCAAGATCAGCAGTGTGAGATGCATACAGTCAAATATTAGTGAGCCAATTTTTGTGTTTATGAAGCTGACTCAGTTAGAAATAGCCAAAAGACTTGAAGAAACAATGAGTGGAATGGAGGGGCTGCTCCAAGAAATCAATGTGAAGATGGAGCAGGTGCAGGCGGGACAAAGAGAGATTATCGGAATCCTGGTCAATGAAATGGAAGAGGTGAAGGAAAATCAGAAGAAAGAAAATGAGGAGGCCAAAAAGAAAATAAAGGAGAGAAACAAGATGAGGCCAATCAAAAACGGAACAGATGGAGATCAGGGACCAGGTGGAGTGTCAGCAACCAAAAAGAAGACCATCTGGAGATGTTGGACCAGGTGGAGTGTCAGCAACCAAAAAGAAGACCAACTGGAGATGAGGGACCAGGTGGAGCGTCACTGTATATGCTCAGATATGTACCGAAAAGGAAACCGTTAAGTGTCTAATCAATTGCATTAAAAGGTTATTATAAGGAACTGAAAAACATTTACTGTTGTGCCAAAATCTTAATAAGACCATGGTCTGTCTGGGAATCTACTGATACCAGACACAGAAGGACAATTGAACATTGGAAAGGAAAAACCAAGGCACATATTGGTACACTGGTATGTTGGCATGCTACAAGGCTTATATGGACATTAGCATCATGCCAGCTTATACTGTAATTTTCCCATCACATTCCATCCTTTTGATTATTCAATAATCACACAAGAATAACATCTTGCAAAAAAATCATGTATACAAAAATAGAAAAAGAATGAATATATAATAAAAAAAAAAAAAATTATCATATCGAAGTAAGAATGCAAGGGCTGTTTTTGTGGAACATAGGCTTTCCAAATATGGAGGCAAGCAAGAATGAAAATAAAATAAACAAGTAGATGAATATCTTCAACCCATGTCCTTTGGGTACAGTAGAGGGTCACCACCATGGAGAGGTTACTAGAACATTCGATGCATGGTGGCATGGACACCATCAAACCTTTTCCTCCGTCTTGTTATGTCTCCAGCAGAGACACATCTTATCAGCATGGCATTGTTTATCAGATTGTCCTGGAGCCGCTTGAAACTGAGAAATAGTGTCCAATCAAAATAAAGTTTAAATTCTAGGTCATAATTCATAACGGATATTTCAGTTAATTGTTTTACATCTTTTGATAGTGCTATGTTAACCCTCTATGTCAAACCAAGCTGATTATATCAGTGTTATAGGAAGAGTTTTCTCTTTAAATGAAATAAGCAAAGACAATTTGATTACAGAAACAGAAACGTTTTTGTCTATAAACGTGGTCAGAGTTAAATATGGTCAGGCTTAAAAAGACAAACATAACTTAAAAGTCTGGGTTTAATTACTGCATGTCACATCAGATAAGGCATGAGCAAACGTGACATGTGGGAAAATAGGTTAATGCAAAATGCTACGGACCATGGAGACAGGTTTGTAGATTAAGATGAGATCATCTGTATGTGTTTGAGATCTGAGTCTGTGGCTCCACCTAAACAAATACTTTAAACAAATATTAACCATTATAAACAAGTAAATAAAATAAAAATCAGGATTATTTCACGTTTTTCCTTTAAATTATCTGGATATTATCACTATGAGTACATGCTTGAAACCTGAAATGTCAAAGTACTTTTTATATTAGGTGCTTTGACATTCTCCTACAATTCAAATGGAATGTGAAAAATTATGAACCTTTGCCACAGATATATTCAAGTTTTTGAATTCCTTTAAATCAACAAATACACCAGTTAAATCTAGGTTTATATAAAGCAGTGTTGGAACTCTTTCCTTATCAAATCTTCTTTTGAATGAATGAATGGATGAACTTTATTTTGTTTTGGTTTGTTCTTGAAATAAAATCAAAGTAGTTCAACTAATTACTGAAAAAGGAATAGGCTGAAGTTAAAGGTTTAACTTAGCCTAACCAGTACAATTAATTGAATAACCCAAAATATGACAGAATTTAAAAATATTAAAAACCAACAAAAAACATTTAACCTATATTCTCTGAGTTTAAATTACCTTGAATCATTTTACCTTCACTCTTTCTTTGAAAACATAGAGAGCAATGATTTATTCTTCATTTATCAGACATGTCAATAGAGTTACCATCAGTAGTTTTCTTCCTTAAACTTTTTAAACTAGTTCCAAGAAAGCACTCTCATGAACTCCTCAAAAACAAAACATTGAATTCCTATTAGCCACAAAAAAAATATTGTAATTTTTAATTTCTAAGAGTTATTTGGGTTATAATCCAATGTGTTTATTACATTTCATTAACTCCCGGATTATTTACATTGTCATTGTTTCCTATGTATATGCATATATGTGCATATATGCATGCATGTGAGTGTATGTGTAAGTGTGTATGTTGTGTATGTCATTTATATGTATGTGTATGGTTCATTTTATTGCACTTCTTTCTTGGTAGTGTTGATTTGTCACATGTTATAAGGTTACTTAAGGCATATATTGGTAATAAAGAGTACGCCTTTGGACAAACATCAAATTATCATCTAATTAGAAAACAAAAGGAACACAGTATCCCTTTAGATATTTCCAACAAACTGACAAGACAACCATCAATAGATTGTGGTATTCTTCAAGTAAATACCCATAAATACATCTCAGATTAATTTGGGCTGATTATACGATTATAAAGTCGGTAGTAAATATTAGATACAGAAACTTCTGCTTTAGTAATTTGACAGATAAAATGGTAACATTCATAGTATGAATCAGTACAGACTGTCATAATTTTGCTAACTGCTAATTTAAAGGTTTCAGCAAGAGTCAGTGTCTTCAACTGAGTAGTGGCCAGGAAGAGGACTTAAGGACAGACCAGCATGATAAATAGCAAATAGCACATAGTAACATGGTTACAGTCTGTGTCAGGGATAGAAGAGAACTATCAACAAACAAAACCAATCAGAATTTATAAGAAGTGGTTCCTGAAGAATATTGCAAGATTTGACAGTGATGTTAGGTAAGTGTCATAACGCAGTGTTTGTAACAAAGCTAATGTGCTGCTTTTTTTCTTTGAAACAAAAATCGTTTACATGAAATGCAAGAAGGGTTGGATCAGAATAACAATTTTTTGTCATTCTGTGTAAAATGACATGTTGGATCAGACAGACCTAAATTGGGAGTCGTCTGTAAAGAAAGTTTCAGATTAGTGTAAGATTGTTCCGCATCAGGCACTGAGTGGTGCTTCCTTCTTCCACATACTCCACAAACATTATTTTACTTTTCACATTGTTGTTTCACCATTTGTTTTCTTTCCCTACTTTTTCTTGTCATCTTTTGCCAACTCAGCTCATCTCTTTCACACTAAACTCTTTGGCCCATAGGGTTAGGGTTAGGAGGGTTAGGGTTAGGGATTGAATTGATCCATCATAGTATTTTGCATTTATTATGTCCACTATGGGACTAGGAGCTTGTTCCCCTCCTACTTTCTCTCTCCATGGCAAAAGACCGTGCATCGTTACTACAACGAAGATGTGTCCGTGAAGTGTGGTCTATTCTCACCACCCGACCACAGAGGAAATGTGGGTTATTCCCACCCCAACCACTCGGGTTTATTTTTATAACCCTCAAGTGTCCGCAACCTTTGCAACAATAATCTCAGTTATACTGACTGTTATTACCCCAATCAGACAGGTTAGGGGCTCCGAATGGATCAAAATGAAGCCAAGTCAACACGTGATTTTCAATCAGACATTTTCCCTCTTTCTTTTTCCCTCTTTTTTTCATTTGGGAATCTGCTGATACCAGACACAGAAAAGGACAATTGAACCTTGGGAGGAAAAACCAAGGCACATGTTGGTATGTTGCTACAAGGCTTATATGGAGACATTAGCTCATACAGGCCAGCTTACACTGTAATTTTCCCATCACATTTACTCATGTAATACAAAGCATTTTTAAAATTTTGCATCTTCAACAATGCAGTTTCTTTTCAAGCTTGTCTTTAGTGAGTTTTTTCTATCACATTATTGCATAAACCTGTGACTCCTGTGTGCACTTTATTCTTAACAAGTCAATCTTTTTTTGACAATTGCACATTGGCAGATTTTGTCTGAAAGAGCTTGTTCTATGGAAGAATATTTAAGGACAAACATGTTAAGCCTGCGTCTTCACCCAAAAAAACATTCAAAAAGTGTCATTTACACCTGTCACAGCACGGAAGTACTGCTGTCATATGACCGATACAGCGGATGTTTGGTGTCTCTGAGTCGCCAAACTGTGTTTATGAGGTAGCGCATCTGTCAACGGGATGTATCTCTGCCAAAAAAAAAATCATTGCATTTTTGACGTACGACTCTCTGTTCAAGCTGTGGTATGGCGCCATCAGAAAGAAAGAGAAAGGTGTCCACCGTGTGCTATCATTTTGATCTTATATCGCCAAACAAGGTATTTGTTTTTATTTCATCCTGTTCCTCTCAGTTACCACTTGATCTATCAGAATTCAAATCCATTTCGAAGTGACTCTTAGTTTAAATTATGTAATGATTGTGTCTGTGTCTAATGAATGAACCAGCTCCAGCGGAAACGTGATCGCAGTGGCAGGCAGTAGTATTTATTAACTCAAACGGGTGAACAAAAGGCGAGGAGATGGACCGGCAGCTGGACGGGAGACCTCCGAAAGAGGAAACTAGGAGAAAAGGAAAAACCAGAATTACTTAGGCTGGAAATGAAAACGGCATGAGTGCAGAGCTAAAGCATTTCGTCCTGTGATGATCGTTACCACTGTGCATAATGAGACGCGCTGACACCTGCTGCAGCAAAGACCAGAGCTTAAATCCGTGGAGGAAACAATTAGGAAGATGAGGAGCAGGTGTGGGAAGGAACGGAGGCTCCGCCAAGCTGGCCAGTCATTCTCCTGAAAAAAAAAACAAAGAGCTGCACAGGAAGTGCAGGTTAAGAACAAATAAGGGGGCAGGAAGAGAGAAGCCGGACCATGACAAATTACTCAAAAGGGGCATGATGGACGACTGGGCCATAACTAACAAAGTAAAGTGTCTTGTGACCGACGCAGCACCAAACCTGATAGCATCTACAAATATATTCGGCATTCTGTTTGCATTGCACACACTTTAAACTTAATAGTAAAGAAGTCATGTGATCAAATCCCTGCACTTACATCAATAAGACACAAATCTAGGCAAATTGTAACATACTTCAGATCTAGCACCACAGCCAAAGAGAAGCTTGCTCAAGTGCAGCAACAGATGGGACGCCCAACCCTGAAACTTATCAATGAGGTACCAACACGTTGGAACAGCACATATCGGATGCTGGCAAGGCTAAATGATGAGAAGGAACCAGTGTGGGTATCTCTTGCCTCATTAACAACAGACATAACTCCACTTACGGCTGATGAGCTTAACATCATAGGAGAAGCACTTCTTGTGCTTGTTCTTATCCATCAAGCCACAGTGGAGTTGTCTGAGGAAAAAAACGTTTCAGGATCAAAGGTCATCCCCATGATGAAAATGCTAAATCATGCTTAACACTTCATCCTTGCACACACAGGCAGCAATACACCTCCATGAACAGCTTAGGCGTCGCGTCTGGAGTCATTAAGTGTGCTGACCCTATCAACACCAGCTGATAGGGTCAACCCCAGATTTAAATCACTGGGATTTCGGAGTTCCTCTAAGTGCAGTGAAGCAGTCAACAGACTAAAAATGGAATGTGCGGCTGCAATTAGGCGCACATCAACAGAGCCACAGCTTGGACCGTCTTCATCGCCACCCACTTCAGGCATGTTATGTTGCAAATCATGTAAGGATTTGTATTTGATGACTAGAACTAAAATGGCAATTTGTTGTTTTATAGATAACCTGTGATACAGTTTGGCAGTGTGTCGAAATGCTTCATGACGCCTCATCTACCCATCACTACTGGGCATTATACGGCCCACGGGCCATATGTGGCCCTTCCACCCTCCCTGACTGGCCTGCATGAGCTTAATTAGAAATAATAAACGTAAATAACAGGGCTCTGGAGTGCACCTAATGTTTCCTGAGTTTCCCATACACTGATCGATACGTGGTGACAGAATCAGTGCTCATGTATAATATTGTTCCGTTTATTCATCTCCCTGCCCCGCAGCTTTCTCTCTCTCTTTTATACACACAGAGATCAGCTGATTTGTCTGCTCCTTCTATCCACACAACTGTGCAGCTTATATCAAATGACCACACTAAGAACAGTATCTCCCTCCGTGTGTGTGTGTGTGCGCGTGTGTGTGTGTGTGTGTGTGTGTGTGTGTGTGTGTGTGTGTGTGTGTGTGTGCGCGCAGATGCATACCGCGTGGGTGGCAGCTGTTGGTAGTGTAAGACAGTGGTGTAGCCTACGTGATACGCAGGTATATGCCCACTAGGAAAGCTCCAGGATTTCCGTATACCCACTTAAAATGTGCAAAGATCCATAACAATATAGTTTTGTGGCAGAACTTTAACTTAGGTGATTTTGTTTTGCAAATACCAGTTAAATAACTGCAATAAAATGCATTTCACAGGCGAATGCATCTTCTCTTTTTCCCTCCATTCATAAAATTCAAAATGTAGCCCACTGGTCTGGCCCTCAACAATATTTAAAGTATCTTCTGTGGCTCCTTGGGGAAAATAATTGCCCACCCCTGATCTAAAACATGCAGGACAGTGTTCCCTCACGACCAGGAGTGGAAAACACTGCATTAGACACCACACTACATGATAGTGAGAATATTACTATATCACATTAAATCTTTTCAAGTGTGTTTTTAAGGATTAACTGATTTTATGTTCCTTTCTTACTAGTGTGGCTATCGCATTTTGAAAGTGGCATCATATAATTAAATCAATTACACTTCCATACAACAGAGTTGACTGGCACTGTCATGGACGCGGTCACCGACGACACATTCGACCTCACGGTTGACACGGACGACGACACACTCGACGACAAGCTGCAGATTTTGTGTCACACTCACTGACAGGAGAGGAACAATTTTTTGTAAGTTTTATCATTAAGGACTGTCGACCCCTCCGAATTTGTTTTGTTTGTTTTTAAAAGTAGATTGATGAAAGGTAAAGAAGGATATATTGTGTAAAAGAAAGAAGATGCCATTGTCTGTAAAATATGTTTTTGTATGATTTAGTTTCAGAGTATGCCTCTGTGAAGCATAGTCAAAGGTTTAAGTAAAGAACCTTTACTGATACATCACCCTTCACAAACACTAGTTAAAATCAAGGAAATTAAATTCACCAGAATCAGACAGAAACAAAATGGGTTGTCAGTCAATAGCTGGACCTCACAAATATAGCAAAACCAACACACACACATTGGTTTCTTTGACTTCAGAGGACACTGCATTGACTTAAATTAATTTCCTGGAGACCTACTCTAACCTTAACCATAATTACTAGTGCCCTAACCCCTAACCCTGATCCTAACTTTAACCTAACCCTAACCTCAGCCAAACTTTAAAACATGTCTTCTTTATGGGAACTTCGTTTTTGTCCTCATAAGGAAGATAAGTTCCCATTATGTGACTGTGTAAACAGATTTAGGTCCCTACAACATCAGGAATACCAGACACACACTCTCACACACCAAACTGAGAAAGTAGAAGCCAAAAGAACCGAAATAACAAATTTGGCTTCAGTTTTAATGTTCAGCTTTTTGCCAGAGATTGTTGTTTGATTCTGGAAAAGTTCTGCACAGACATCTGATTTTGGATCAAACCACAAATAAAGCAAAACATAACCACGAGGTGAAGTGACAAAACTGACTTTTAAAAGTTTTAAAAGTTCAGTTTGAAACAAAAAAAAAAAAAAAAAAGTTTTAGTGATCGATATTAAATATATATAAGAGGGTATTACTAAGTTACGACAGCTTTGCATTGTGTGGGTGCTTGTATGTAAATCACTGTGAGGATCGAAAAAAGTTAGGATTAAAATGTAAATTGCGGTTAGGTTAAGGATAGTTTAAGGCATTATACAGGTTATGGTTAAGGGTAAAGTTTTGGTTAGGTTGAATGGAGAGTCAGTGCATAACAAATGATATTATTTTGTTATATGGAGCAAAGAAACTGGAAAATATTTGTATTTAAGAAGCTGAAAAATCAGCAAACTTGTTTTAATTCTTTAAAAAAACACTCAAACCAATTAATTGATTATCAAAATAGTTGATGATTAATTTTATAGTCGATTAATACAAAAATTTGACACATAGCATTAAGCATCACAGTGTTCAGGTGGTATTACATATATTCATTACAGTTCAGGATATGCAGAAATTAATTATTAAATGACCTTGATCTGGGTTACAGGACAGTGGCATTTTTCCACAGAGCAGTTCTTGATGTAAGGGTTCAAAAAATACAAGGCAAAAAAGTTGAGTGATAGATTTAGACACAAAGTAACAGACAAAAAGTCAAAAACAGCTGAAATATAGGGAGAGAGAAGAGCAGATGAAAAGGGTGCTGAGAAAAAGGGATGATGGAGCCAATCGCCATCACCTTAGGTCCATCAAAAGCTCAGCGGGCCGTTTTTCTTACTGCAGTCAGGTCAGACAAAAAGAGAGAGAGAGCGAGGGCATCTCGGCGGAATCTGATTCATCCACAAACCTCCATCCAATAAAGTAGACTGACAGACAGACCGACAAAGATGGAAGGAACAGACAAGTGCAAGGACAGTCACTGCCAACAACAACTCGAAAGAGAACTAAGGCGTTCCTGAGCAGTTCTGTTGTCTGTTTGTGGCCTGTTTCTGTGAGCAGCACATGGGCAGCACGAGAAAGAGACACGGACAGAGAGAAAAAACACCTCTTATCCCTCTGACTCTGACGTTCACTCCTCACCATCATGCTGCCCCATCCTCTCTGTCCTTGTGCATTATTTCTCAGCTTTAATTATTCATTTTTGCACACCTTAAACATCTTAAAATTATTGGTTTCACTGTTGAGTAACATTATAAAGAGTGAGAGGAAAGTTGAGTTGAGCTCCACAGATGTTGTTCTGTCGAAACACTTGTTTGAATCGAGCTTATATGTAACTACATGACCTAGAGCACATGAATGACCTGCATATCTCCAGAATAGACCTTATTTTTTTTTTAATGCAAAAATATAGGGTCTGACTTCATATTTTCATGCTGCACCTCCAATATTAGATTCCTTCACATATCAGTGAATGGAGTGAGTTTGTGTTCTGGGAACACTAATGTACAAACAATCCATGCACTGCAAATTAGATTTTCAAGAGAGTAAAATAAGCTTTGTTTCTGGGAGATTATACTTGTTTACTTATTTCGAAAAAGTCTTGGCAAACAAGTTCTGCTCATGAAAATAATCAAATTCTACGAAAAAAAAAAACACCCATTCTTAAAACAAGAAAAAATAAATCAATGTAAGAATATTTGGCTCATTTCTAGTAGGGCTTTTTTTACCATGTAAGAAATCAAAACGGCAAGTCATACATCCGTGTAAAGTGGAAAAGTGGAAGGACATGACTGAGTGGCTTCATATAACATATGAGGATAGTTTTAATTATAAATAATTATGGATGAATAAAATGAAATAGTGAATTAGTAAAAGTGGCCAACATAACCTGGTTTAATGACGCAGCTATATCAACTGTTACTTGGAACACCATCTCAAAGCACTAATGACACTATCACAATTAGCTGTGGTCGTACCTATGGCTGCTGATGTTGCCTTGGAAGTTTTACCAGCGCTTCATAGCCCAGCCACTCCTCTGCACTGGTTCTGTAGGTTTATTTTCAACAAAGTAAGATAACCTGACATAGCGACACCTTGATGGGTTCCTCAAGTTTATGGATTTAAAATTTATTTCCTTGCTTTTGGCACCCACAGTCCTGTCTTGTTTGCAGCATCTGAACAGTCACATTCCATCAAAGCATCTTTTTCTACCAGTTGTTTTTGCTGTTGTCCTGCCTGCTGCGTAAATCTAGCCCCAACTACAAAGTGGAAAATGCCAAACCGGGAGTAATAGTGGACATTTTACTAACTTTTTCTGCCCAAAAGTGAAATACTTTTAAGGACAATTTGCATTAGTGAAAGATACAAAAAAAAATGGCTTCCACCTTTATATTTATTTCCTCTCTTGTTCCTATTCTTTCCCTTCATAATCATGCATCAGCAGGAACACCTCTAGTAATCCAGACCATAGGATCTGAATATTTATCAAATTTATCAACAAGGGACAAATGTTAGGCTAAACAAGTGAAGTAGAGCAAAAGTTAAGGCTGACTTACAGTGACATGTTGCGTCAATGCTTGACAGTGGGTAGGCCTATGGAGGCATCTATAGGGCTCTAGTGCAGCAGCAAATTGATAATGTTGCTAAAGTGATGGAAATGTAATGTATGACATGTCCGTTGTTGCAAAATGTGTTGTGTCAGGCAGAAAACACAGGCTACTGGTAGAATGGCCGGGTTTCAGGGCTCTGTTAGATCTGTGTAATGTTTGACCTTTTGACTTTTGAGTATGATGCATTTTCCTAAAAACAAATTGCTGTATACATATAAAGCCAAAAGTAATGTGGTGGTGTTTTTATCTGCGGAAATGCCGCTCTATTCTAACATTTACCATATTCCCTTTGGTTTTTTTTTTGGTTTGGGATGTTTCTGGGTGGCACCGATTGGCCAGTGTGTTTGTATCTTTCAGCCAATAACAGAAAGGGGTGAGGGCTAACACTGCCTTTAATCTCTTTAATGTGATTAAATCGGTTAGTTTTTTTTATTATTTTCCATTCATTGTTGTTCATTATTGCATAACGTGATTTATTTGGCTGTTTTTTTTGTGTTGCTGCTCAGAAAATTATTATTATTATTATTATTATTAAAACAAAGCAATGGGACAGTGAGCCTGTCCCATTCAAAGGAAATGAGAAGCTTTTACATATTTTTATGTATGTATAATACAGTCTGAATGGTAGGGTCCAGTTTCGCACTTCTTCCTTTCCCTTATTTTGAAAGATGTTGTTGTTTCCTGTGCAACCTCTCCTTTGTTTTGTATTTTCAGGTGCTTGGTCTCACCCTGGCCTTGGTCTGCTATTTGGTGAGCTTCTCACTTCTACGCTCCCTCATCTCCTCCACCTCCTGTGTTAAAATTTTGCTTCAACTGCTTGAGAATGTGAAAAACTATCTTCCAAAATTAATATTCCATCATTGTTTTTCCTTTAGAAAATGTACAAAAGTAACATAACCCATGGGAGGCATGGAGTCTCCCCTACTGTTAAAATCTAATAAAGTCTATATTCAAAGTTTTCCAATACTTAACATTTAACTTTATTATGCTCAGTTGTAGTTTTCATTCCCTCTTGGCTCCTGTTATGACTGCTTCTGTGTATTTCTTTATTTTCCTCCTTTTGTGCTTGATCGTGGCTTCTTCTTGTGTCGACCCACTCCTCTGTTCTCACCTTTTCTTCTGCATCTCTCACTACATTGATCAAGAAGAAATAAAAACAAACATCACTGAGAACAAAAGAGCCACCAGGGAGACGTACTGAAGCCCAGCAGCAAAAAACAAAGGAGATGCAACCTTATTTGAAGAGAAGGGTTCAGCAGGGAATAACACACTTACTGCAAACAAACACACACACACACAGGTGTGCTATATTTCTAAGGACACTGCATTGACTTGAGTCATTTGGACAGCCTAAAAAGCGTTATCCATAATCTTACGTATAACCAGTTTATGTCCAAGCCTAACTTTAACCTAACCACAATTCAAATCTTAGCCCTAAACTTAACCAGTTCCTCATATATGAGGTTAATGAACGATGAATGGAAGTCATTGCAGTGTTCTATGAAGAATAGCTACATAAAGCTGTGTGTGAGTGTGTGCGTGAACGTGCTGACAGTAACACTAAAAGTTTGTGCTTCACTGATCAGTAGTTGAATGAGAGGAAGTGAAAGAATGATGGAGTGAAAGGCTGCAAGATAAAACACACCCTCCCACACACAAACAGGACAATATGAAGTCAGTGGTGTCTGCGACTCTTCAGGGAGATGCCACAATGTGTTTTTCCACTCGCCTTCCGCTCATCTTTTCATCTCTCCACTTTTTGATTTCCTCCAACGGAGTCTGACTGTGCCCCCAGAGTGAATATGAAATCAGTCAACTTGTCAGGGGCCCATACTCCTCTTGTGCAGCTGTCACTGCACGCATGCACACACACACACACACGCACTTACAGACACGCGCACATTTTGCTCTCACTTTCTTCAACAAAAAATACACATAAAAACACGCACTACATCCATCAAGCATTTATGTCTAACTGGTAAATCCATCACAATCCTCCCCAGGTAGTATGTGTGGTGGTGTATTGGACTGGGACACTCCCCATGGCCAAAAGGTAGAAAGCTGTTTGCAGCAATCTTACCTGTATTTAACTTAATCGGAATTCCGACTTCACATGATTATGGATTACATCGCTTGATTTTCACAGATGTCTTGAGGCCTACTTGACAGAACAACTGGATTTCATTGGGAGAAATGGCAAACGTAACTTCTGCTGTGAAGATGGTTAAAGAATAAAAACTTTCCCTCGGATCAAGGATCTTGATTCTTGAATCCCTTGAATTTGGCGATGATGACACAGGTGGTTAGCAAGTTCTGTTTGATCATGGAACTTCCTGGGACAGCACAGGCAGGGAATTGAAGGTGGAGGGGTGGGAGCCTCAGCTTTGTTTGTTTTTTTGTTTTTTGTTTTTTGCCACGTTTCTCCTCGTCCCTTCTGTCCTGTTTCTCTTCAAAATGATCTGTTCCCATGTGGATGGAGCAGTGCCCGTTGGATCTATTTTGGGCTGCGGTCTCCCAGGACTTTGGATTCAGTATCGGCTTGCTCCAGGGTATTAGTAAAGTTAAAAAAGTAAAAGACTGTACATGTAGGTTTCTGCTATATAATGGCAAGTAGGAATCAGTGATATAATAGCAGAGCAAAAGGTATTTACATATACCTGATTCAAAATAATAAATATAGATAAGATTTCATAAAAACCTCTCAATGTTACCCCATCAATGCATTCATTTTAATATCGGCCAGGCCATTTCTTGTCATGTATGATTGAAAGGGCTTTCCTGTGTACAGCTGTGTTGCTAAGCTAATCTGAAAGTAATCTAATCTCAGATCTGATCACAAATCTACGATCAGAGATGGTTTGAGGAAGCATGTGGCCTCATTCCTGCGCTGCATGATCACAATACGTCCTCAGGACAGATCACAGAGCAACTACTCAGCTGACATTGTCTCATTCACAGCTGCTTACGTTTTTTTTTTTTGTTTTTTTTTCACCCTAATTAGCTCTTATATGTCATCCTCACAATTTTAATAATGATCAGCGTATGGTTTATTCTTCTGAGAACAAGTAGAGTCACTGGAGCTTTTCACACACACACACACACACACATTCACGCACCCATTTTGACATCAGACACATTTATATAACCCAATAAAAACATAATTTTGTGTCCACAAACAGTTGTCTGAGCAGGTCAGTTGATAAGAACGCTGCTGTGGAGTCCTGATGTCGAGGGTTCAATTCTTACTGGCACCCCATGGCCAAGAGGCAATGAGTTGAGCTTGTAATCAGAGGGTCACTGGTTTAAACCCAGGAAAGGGCCAGGGGTGGGGGTACCCCTAAGCAAGGCACCCAACCCTCAATTGCTCCCTTTGCTAGAAAAAGCATTTTTCCCACTGAAGTGAGACGGATATATTGCGAAGGATCAAAGTCTCACATTATGGAGACTTACCATGGAATTATTGATCTGTAATTCCAAATGTACAATGTATTGTGCAATGTGCTATTGCTTTTTATACCAGAATCTCTTAAAAGTCCTTCATGCTTTCATTCATCACAATTTTTACACAGCAGTGAGCCTGTATTCTTCCTGGACATGTTTTTCTAGTATTTGTAACACAGATAAACACACGGCTCTTCACACCTCTCCAGGGGTATGTAGGTGTTCTGTACACAGAGTTCTGTGCACAGAGAGTAGTAAGAATAACGTACTAAGACTTTACCTGAATAGGAATATCCTTTCACCCCATCTTCCTCCTTTGCAAGCACCTCCTTTTTTCCCCCACTCTGACTTCTCTAAGTTGACCCAAACTCTTTCCATAATTCACCACCTTGGTTTCCTCTGCAGTACTAAGTGAGAGCAGCATCAGGTGTTTTTTTCCCTCTCGTCACCTTCTGTACATTTTCCCTGCACCTTTCCTCTGTTTTACTTCTGACTCTCTGAGCTTTGTCGAAGCAGGTGTACCAACACTGCCAGGACAGAGAATAAATATTTGCTCTGATATATTGCTTCCACTAACGACATCTTTTTTTCTCTGGAAGAAGGACCAGTGTTTCTTATTATTGAATACTTTTTCAACAAAAGACATACAGTGTTAAAAAATTCAACAAGCATTTGATTTTTTCTTGTATAGTGCACTGCTTGGGTTCTTTGAACCATATGAAATGACTATATTTACATTTTGGAATTTGGAAGCAAAGAGACCCAGTTTCATGACCCACTTGAAACAAGGGTCTTTCTGTATGGAGTTTGCATGTTCTCCTGTGTGTGCATTTTCCACGGGTATATGCCAGTTTTCTTCCCTGAGCCCAAAAATGTGTAGAGGTTAATTAGACACTCTAAATTCCCCGTAGGTGTCAATATGAGAGTGAATGTTTTGTTTCTCTCTGTGTGTTGGACCTGCAATGGACTAGTGACCTATCCAGGGAGTAGCCTGCCTTTTGACCTGTATCAACTGGAACTGGCTCCAGCTCTCCTCAACCCTCATATGGTGCTTAAAGTGGTAGACAATGGATGGACGGGATGTTATTTATAGTGGCCTTGTGAATCGTCACCTCTGTCACTCTCAGAAGTTGGAAACAGGTTGATGATATGTTACCACAAAACTGAAGGATATGCAAAAAAGAATAGCCTCAAAATGAAATGATGAAAAATCCCAAATCTTATCATTCCCTGAATATATTGCTTTTCATAATGTATTCATGATTCAACCACATGCTGGGCATTTTCTTTCTGTCTACAGCCACCACAGGCTTAATTCAGCTCACTTTCAAGTCTACAGTTTAACTGCTGAGCTTTTACTGTAAGTGTTATCTGTGATATTTCACTCATATTTGTCCACTTCAAGCTCGTGCCCACTAAGTACCCTTTCCAGGATACCAGGGTACTAAGTGGGTACAGAGTGGGCATTGGCTTAAAATGGGCAACATCAGCAAACATGAGTGGGGCCACCATGGAAACTGAGACCCATATTGTCAGCCCAAATGTAACCCTTATAACCCACATGGACATGCTGGGATTTGTTACAAACCCAGACTAGAATCTTATTTTTCTTATTGACTACAGGCTTAATTCAAGCTTCTGACTGTCCAACATGGCTGCACTGGTTTGGCATGCTTTTCAGAGCATAGAGGAAAACAGATGTCCATGCATGGATGAAGCTTGAATGAGAGACAATCTGATTAAGTGAAGGTTTCTCTGTTTCCTGGTCCTCTGCGTTGTCACATATCTGTGTCAAACCCATGTTAAAGTTCAGTGAAATGTGTGAATCTATGTGTTAACACATAGATTCACACATGGATTCTTTTTCAGAGCTGAGATGCAGCGGAAGATTATTGTCCTGGACAGAAGAGTGACCATAAATGTACCATTTGTAGTTTGACATTATCTTTGGATGAACTTTGGAAATGGTCATATTTTCGCAAGGTAATCACTCTCTGATAAACTCTTCTTTCTCGCTTAACTCTGTGACGTGTCTCTTAACTGTCAACGTACACATTTTCAGCTCCACTTCCATTCCGTCCTTGTCCTCATTTGCACCTGAATAATCTTTTTTTTAATTATTTTTCAACACATCTATAAAGCATCAGGATTAGCCAAGGACCTCTTACCTGTGTTATCAACTTTAATTGAAAAGTTCTAGTATATGGAATCATTATCAGATATTTGTGAGGCTGTGAACAACCCTTTCAGAAAGGTCTACTTTAATACGTTCTTTGCATTATCAGCACATAGAGGAGGGGAAAGGTATTTGAATGTGACTATGGATTTACTTTTTATTCAATTAAATGAATTGAACTGAGGATCATGATTTATTGCAAGTGCTGTAAAATGCCATTTACAAGAGAAAATTCTCAAGTAGTATTGCATAGGAGCTTTTAGAGGAAAAATAGTATACCAATGGATGTATAGATCAGACAATTATTTGAGCTACATGATCAATGGAATGGATATGGATTACTTCCATCCATACCGCTACATTTTCAATCAAAAAGGACCTGAATCCAGATGAGTGATTCTGCATCCATACTAACACGCCTGAAAATGTACATCACATGACCATTTATCTATACTTGATGTGCCATTGTTTGCTTAGTTTTACAAAGGTTTACCAACAAGAAGCAACACTGTTGAAAAGAAGGAGGAAAGAATTCTCATTTGAGACCAGTAAGATCAAGATGAAAATCATTTAAATGGAGATTTTCATTGACTGCTGGTTGAGTTAGGATTGACAAGAACCACTCAGGAAGTATATGTAGATAACTGCATCATGGTTTTCAAGGTCTCACTTTCTGCCTGTCCAGACTAAAACATGGCCCTAGAGTCATTTTCTACCATCGTACCCTCCACATGAGGGTCATAGGGAGCTAGAGCCAATCCCAGCTGACATAAGCTGTTTCCACCGAGTGTCACGGTTCGGTTCAGCACTGTACAGTATGCAATTTTTTGTATTTTCATTATGAATAGTACCAAAATAAACGCCCCCAATGGTGCAATTTTTCATTCCCCTTCTCTTGGACGCCCCAGAGTAAAATGGTAGACCACCTCCACCCACGACAGTCAGCTGGCTGGGCAACAGAAAAACATAACTCCTTTGCAACCAGCGTTTCTTTGACGTAGTCTCAAAGCTTGATGTCGTGTTGAAACAGCCACAAACCGAGCAGGAAAAAAAAAACAAGCTGCTGGATGTCCTCCATTGTTGTACATTGTGGTATGTGCTGTCACGTTCTACTATGTCGTTTGTTGTCGTCTCACCAGTACATTGTCTCACTCTCACAAAATCAAGCCAACGGTGTTTTTAAACCTCTCTGTTTTCATTGGTAGTGAAGGAATTCAAAAGAAAAATAGGGTACAATGGATGAGGCCTTAATTCTAAACAACCTACTGTATGTTCCACCAGTGACTGGCCATGCATTTCCCACCTAGGCCTTCAGTGATTACCTATTTAGTCCGACCTGAATTAGTGCACCTCAGAATTTACCATCATTTATGACACCACGGCACGAAAAATCATATTAGCTATACAGAAGCACACTTGCACACTATTTCTGGCCTTTATATCAACACTTATTTTCTTGGAACTTAAAAATCAATAAGCCCGCATCAGCAATTCAAAGAAGACGTAATCTTAGATCACTGTGGTACTATCAAAATTCAAAAATTCAAATTCAATTTAAAGGTATTAGTCCACAAAGTTTCATTCATTCATTGAAAGTAAAAGTAAATAATAATTTTCATTTGTTGTTGAGAATAGATGCGATTGCATTGAAGAGCAAGAATTGTTTTTTTTTTTTATTTTTAGTATATTTGTCAGTTTATTTCATTACCATTGATTTAATATAAACAAAATAAATATACAAAAACATAATAAACTAAAAAAATAAATAAATAAAATGCTCACCAAAAAGGCTGTCCCCAAAGCACAAAATCCATCCTCCTTTCTTCCCTCAAGAAGACTTGACTCGGTCGTACAGTTTATCAGTGGGTTTCAGTTCCAAAAAGAAATCCTTATCTATCGACATGGAGGCTAATGCTGAAAGCTGTGTCTGTCCAGTCGTGTTTCTGGCGTATGTTTTAATTCGTTTAAGGCTAAGAATGACCAATCGACCGAAGCAGAGGACACAGGGATAGTCACAGCCAAACAAGCCAGTGCCTAAAGTTGTCCCATACTCGCACTCAGTTCTTTTTTAATAAGAAAATCAAGGAGCTCAGCAGGACTTTTCCCTTCAAAATCAGTCATGGCATACATAACAGTCCGTTCTGTTTTAAGTTGGGGCAGATCCAACAGTGCGCTATGACTCTGTGTTCAGTTGAAGGCTGTTTGCAGGAAATTTTCTCCGGTATGTCTGAAAGTGCTGGGGGTCATGGAGGGAGAGAAACAGTAATTTTTTTGTGATCTTGAAATTGATTCTCTATCTGGCAAAGAAAAACATTGTTTAAACTTTGAGTCCCCTTGAGTTGGTACTTAATTAAGATGATGTGCATAGCAGTGAATGAATAAGGCCATAGGTGCCCTCTCCTTAAATTAGCCTGCACCCCATTTAGTCCAGATGCCATTACCAATGTGCCATCGTAACACTGTACCCCAATTTTGTCCAGACAACATTCATATTCCTCAGAGAAACAGACAATAAGAGTGTCAATGTCCTCAGCTTGCCTTCTACTAGTTACTGTCTATCTTCATATTTGACACCTGTGGTCGTCACATAGCACAGGACAAAAGCGAGCTGTGACACATTACCCACTTCTGTGGTCTCGTCCACCATTACAGTGACGGAATGTGCTTTTTTGATCTCTTCTCCCATCACTTCAGCATGAGCATAAATGAGGTCATTTTGTATTTTGCCAGATGTCCCAGTAAACACTCTGTTAGTGGACAGGTAGTAATGCAAGTCTGTGTCATGCTCAGCAAGAAAAGAAGCTCCATGTAGTTGACGCAAATAGAGGCAACTACATGGATGCCCCTAAATCAAACTTCCTGTTTATCCAAAAACATGAGACAATCAATCAATGAGCCTTTTCAATATCTCTTTATTTTCTTGCTCCTTTTCCCTGCGCACCAGCTCATTGGGCTGTAGATCCTCTTGGGTGTCCCCAAAGGTATAGTTTGGCGTCTTGTTGCTGCCTTTGTTAAACAATTCAAGTTTGCAAACCCAGTATTGCTCCAAACACCAAATCGATCGGTTGCAAACAAAAGGCATTCCCAGCGGAACAATTTGCAGCGCCCCTCGGAAGCCATGAGCCAGGGCTACTGCTCATAGTTGCTAACAAGAGAGTGTGTCATGGTTCTGCTCTGCCTTCCCCCTCTTCTCCCCCTCCTCTGCTGTAGTTGCGCAATCTACTCACCTGCGCTGGAGCGCACCTGCTGGTGATTTCCTCATCAGGCTTCCTCCTACTTACACTCCTGGTTTCCTGTGACTCGTCGCCAATTCATTGTCTTCACTACGTGTGGTGACGTGTATTGTCTTGGCCTCGGCTCATGTTTTGTAAATCTCGTATGCTTTGGACTAATCCGGATCTCTCTTTGTTAGAGCCTGGCTGTCTTTCTCCGCCGTTTGGATTCACTGTTTGCCTGTTGAATCGAGTCGCTGCACGGTTGGGACTGAGCTCACTGCCACGGGAACGGTTACCTGTCTGTGCTCTGCCTGCACTGCACAACTGTTTAAACCTTCTGGTGCCTCGACCGTGCCTGCATCTGGGTCTAGCCCTCACGGAGTTTAGTTTGTGACAGAGTGGTGGACAAATCCTTTCCCCCCCCCCGTCTGGGACAGGTTAGTTAACGCGGGAGATCTAGCTTCTTTTGAAATGTCCGTCTTGAAAATGTCCTAACAAGTATATCTGCAACCAAATTGTCTTCTCCTGCTTCTTCAGGCATTGCGGGTTAAAAATAGCAATCAATTTGTTTTAATTTGTTCGCTGAAGGATCTCTGGGTTTGGTTTAGTTAATCTGCACAGTGCTGCCTAATAGCACTGCTGCCTCTCAGGCCATGATAAGCGAGTGTCCAGTCACTGGTCGCGCACATGTCACGTTCAACCTGAGGCCTCTGAGTCTTGGCCTTAGTGTTGCCAACTTAAGATCTGATTGGCTCCTGCAACTATCTGTGCCAGTTCACTTACAGTGCACAGACGCCCACACTGTTGATTCTGAAGGCCTCGGGCAGATTTCATACAACCTTGCGAAACAAGCCAGCTGAATCCAGTTTGGATAAAAACTCTATTCTAAAATCACTGAGGAGAGGAGAAAACGGTTAACCAGGAGGCTGGACACACAGAAATACATAGACTCCGGCCAGGATGATACGTATACCACATGTAAATTTGACAACGAACTGGCGATGACTCCTGGGAAACCTGGAGCTTAAGAAGGCCGTCGCTGATTGCCGGCAGGTGTGTTGCAGCGCAGGTGAATGAAGGAGTCACAGCCAGGGAAGGGAGGGAGGAGGCGGAGCATGCTCATGACAGTGGAAGCCACAGGGAGAATCCTTTTGTTGATTTATAACTTTATTTTAAAGCTGGATGACTTTCTCTCTCTCTCCCCCCCTCTTTGAGTGTGTGCAAGTGTGTAAACATGGCAATTACATTTTACAAAGGTACATTTTACAGACTCTCCGTGCCTAAGAAAATGCCTTGATAATTTCTTTGGTGTTTGGTGCAGATACAATGAGCACTGAAGGGATAGTGAGCAGGCAGTTCTATGATTCCATGCAGTTATGTGTGCTGGAGTCTGTAGCCCCGTAACTCCTGCCAGACAGCAGAGTGTCACATCCATTCCCCATAAAGTTGCTGACTGTGTCCAGACTATAAGAAAAGTATCTACAGGCTTTATTGCACTTCTGTATCTTTGAGCTCACAAACCAATTTGCTCAAAATCAAAAGCATGCAGCTGTGACGCTGCACTCACATGAGCAAAACACATAAACGTGATTTGATTGGCTCTGTTGGTAATTTTGCGTAACATGCTGCTATGCGAAGCAGTGAAGTCTCAATTCATTTCGGAAATGCTTGCTGCTGCTCCATTTAAAGTAAATTAGAAGCTTTTCAGTTGACGCTTCCATCGCATGTGTGTGAGTTTGTTGTGAAGCTTAAAGTGATGTTTCTTTCAATTAGAAATTAATTAAAAATTGAATTATTATTTTAATTACATTTTTATTATTATTAAGCTGTAGCAATCAAGAACACTAGGGAAATGGTTTAATTTCAATTCTCCATCTCAGAAAGTCTCTGCCTATATATTTTGATTGACTGAAAAACCGTGGTATGGTTTGGAACTATAAACCCTGATGTGGGTTCTAGACTACACAAATGGAGTTACATATTATTGTAACACAGTGTAGCTCACGATTAAATTCAACAGAAAAGAAAGCAACACTGTAAAGGACGGGCACAATGGAGGTCATACAGCATTCGATGTTCTTTCTTCTTGAATAGAATACCACGAGCTATATACTGTATATATGACATTATATAGTTGTTTCCCAATCAATTACCATTGGACTGCAGAGTGTCTAACTCCACCCCTTAGGTGTTGGACCACTATGCGAGGTACACCAACAGGATGCAGTGGCCTTATTTTTGTAGCTGTCACTACTTTTGGCAACAAAAATGCAAATAATATTGTAATGTACCAAACTAAACCAAACTACTGCTTGGTGGAAACAGGGTTTTGCAGTATATTGTTTGGATTTTGTAAAGATGTCTTTGCAGTGCAGAAAAGTTGTTACTTGTGCAGAAAAGTTGTTACTTGTGCAGAATTATCATCATTGCCCCAAAGGCACATTTGCCAACCAACAGCCAATCAAGCTTCAGATGTCACATGAATCAATTTGTTTACACCGCCATGGTGGTAGGAAAAGCTTCTGCAAAAAATATCACAGCCAGTACTGGTTTCAAGCCACCAGAATTTAATTTTCTCTGTAAATCCACACAGATTCACGGAGCAATGAGTATGGAAACAGTTGCACCTGTACCTGCAGTATCTCAACATTTTCAACTTTCTAATAAATGTCCCTTTGTCCTACTCTAGAAATCGCTGAGACATATCAAAAAGAGCAGGTGAAATAAACAAGATATTAAAGTTGTAAGCACTGGATTCTGCCCCTCTGTCTTCTTTATGTCTTTCTCACCTCCTCTGTCGTCTGTCTTGACCTTCCCACATCTTCTTCTCTCACCTGTGTTGTATTAGTCTGGAGTGTATCATCTATTATTCCCATCTAGTCCCATCACCACCCTCATCTGTTTTCATTCCAGCAAAGAAGGGGAGGTGACTGAGTCTGAAGTCATATTTTCGCAAGTATTTCAAGGCTGTTTTTTCAAGATGTGAGAAAATGTGGGTGTTAAAAGAAACGAGAATGAGTAACACGACTTCAGTAAATACAATGGAAGTTCCCTTGAACACAGATCCTGACCTTTCCCCATCTGAGTTGATCAGAAGTCATCAACAAGAGACTGTTTGTATTTGGCAACTCGGTGAATGTGTGTGAATGCAAGGACTTGAGAGACAACAATCCTGGATTTATTGAAATTTTAAATAGAAATCGTGTGGTGATTCATGTGGAGGAGCACATTGAAATGAAGCATGTATTAAAATATGAGATTGACCATTCAGGAAATTCCTCTGCTGCATAAACACTTCAGAGCCAAGGAGAAAACTAGTTATACAAAGGAACCCCTTGTCAAATTGCAAGAAAGGCCGTGAGCCGAAGATAAATGGAGAGGAAGAGTGATGTAAAGTACAAACAGGGCAGATAATGTGCTTCTTGCAAAACTTAACAAGGCCCTGCTGAGCATAGAGATGGATAGAGAGGTAGAGCTTTGTGTTTATCCCATGAGGAAATGAGTGATGGCGTGATTCCATGCTGAACATACCCCATCACTGCACAGCAAACAAACAATAAAGCACTGTTTTAACCTTTCACCATAAACCTGTTACTGTTTTTATGTATAAAAGAGGCTTCATTAACAACAAAGCAGGGAAATAGTTTCGCAATTGTGAAATGAAAACCATAGATGTGTTTTCATGATTTATGAATATGTTACATGAGATTAATAAATCAGTGAATAAATCAGTTTTTCCCCTCTTAAAAATACCATATATGCCATATTAAATTACCTCTCTTAGTATATCACATTGGCGCGGGGAAATAGCAGTGAATGTTTTAAGGGAAACTAAGTTGTTGTTTGGCCTATCTAGAAAGAATGTGGGCTGATACACCGACAGCACAATGATTCCAAATGGATCTTTATTCCGAACGGGAACCATGATGCTTCTTGTCAGTGTGAAAGTGCATTGTGGGTGAATGTGTTTTGTTCTAGATGACATCTGGCATCCATACTCTGGAGTGCAGCTGCTACAAATTGCTGGGGACCTTCAAAAATCCTCCTCACCTACTTTTAATTAAGTTTGTAGTGTTTTATTCTGGACAGCAAGAAACTGACCTGTTCACATAGACCGTAACGGTTGAACCAAAACGAGGCAGTGTTATTTTTTTTGTTTGTTTGTTTGTTTTTTTTATCATACTCTGATGTCACCTGGTCATAACCATATTACTTCGTCTCATTATTTGCTGCCATCTCTTCATGATAACTTATTTGTCACTGGTGCAAAATGTATCAGTGGGATATGCTGGGCCTGGAGAGATCAACTTTTTTGTTATGGCGCAGTTAGCCTTTAACAAAAAAGTAGATCTCTCCAGGCCCAGCATATCCCATCGATACATTTTGCACCAGTGACAAATAGGTTTTCATGAAGAGATGGCAGGTTTTGTCATCCTGATTTGTTGCTCCCAACAATGGGATGGTCTGCGATAATTATGGTATGAAAACCTTGCACTTCACAGTTCTGAAATGCCACCAGTGAAAACACAGCTGACTAACTGTTCGCATCATCTCGCAGAGGAAGGGGTCATGTTAATCAGTACCAAACACAACCTGAGTTGTACACTTCTACGAGTTTTTGACAAGTCAGGAAAGACTCATACTGTAGATATAGTAGAACAGAACATTTAGGCTTTGATACTTTGACTTTTTTAGTTTGTCATCTCGTGCCAAGCCATGCTGCAATCACATGACCCACCAGCGATAAATGCAGCATGGATAACCAATTACAAGCACTGCTGCTCATGTTGTCAGCTCATGGGAATTATTCTGTGGACCTGGTCAGTGTGTGTGAAAGTATTGTACAGTGTAATATGTTTTCATGTGTGCTGGCATCTCCTACAGATTTGAAGTGTTTGTCTGGAAGAGTGGCGTGAGTGAGACGTGAGTTGGTGCAAATTTTGTCAGTTGCACGTGCTGCAACGTGACTTGCGCAGAGGTGGAAAATGTGCCTTTTTTTCCCCTTTTGAGTCGAAATGTTTGGACTTGAACAAAAAATTAACAGAAATGGAGGTGTGTGAACCCTGAGTGAGCAACCCTGGTTACAGAGGTCAAGGGTTTGGCCATATCGAGCAAGGAAGTTGTTCTACTCAGTAAATTACAAAAATACGACTGACGTATATATTAGCCACAGGTGAGTTGTCACTGGTTGACAAAGTGAGACTGTTGAGAACAGGTTGGAGGTGACTGAAAACACAAAGAAGTGACCATGACAAGTGAATTCTGCCACTCAAAACACCTGGCCATTCGGCAGTTCGAGGGTATAAATGCTTTTTTGCCCACTCTGTGCTGTGTACCCATAATATCATTCCAGATGAAGGACATACCATACAAATAATGTTACAGAGACAGAGGCAGAATAACCTCAATCGCATCAAAAATCACACGGCATCTTTAAGTAAAACGTAAATTATCCAGCGAATGCAGCATGAAAAATGGCTCCAGCCTTTATATGATGTTGGTTATAATCTGAGCAGTTCGATTCACGCAGTACCTGGAATTTCTGGCCCTTTCCTTTATTTTTTTTTCTTACGGCCGCGTCCACTGCAGTGCAAAGCTGCAGTTTTCTGGATTCAAGGTGTATTTATTGGACTTAAAAGAAAACTGCTTCTGAAAGGGAACACAGCAAAAATGTTTACCCCAGCACCGACTGACTACATTGTGTTAAAAGAGATTGACCTGACCTCCCAATTCCCTCTGGCTCGAGTTCATTTCTTATATGCTCCCAATACTACTGTAACTGTATCCCATAAACATTTTATTTCTGCTAGATGCTATTGAAACGATAAAAGTTACTGAGGTAATTTTCAAATGTCGAAAGCAATCCTTTCACTCTGTCACCTCTTGCCCTCCACCTATTTTGGTACATTCACACATTCTGTGTGAGCATGTGCTGCTGTGGTGCCTGTGTTCTTATCTTTTTTAATTATTGTGAAGTGCTGTCGTCCATCTCCACCCAAGCCATCTGTGTGTGTGTGTGCCTTTGAGTTATCTGAAATTATCTTTTTTTTTTTTGCTAAATGTGTACCACTAGAACCTTATCCAGCCCACTATTGATTTTATGTCTTCCACACTTAGCTCCCCATAGCTTAGCTCATGTGGGGTAAAGTGTGGAGAAACGACTGAGCAAGAGCAGACTATGGTTTTTTTTTTTGGGGGGGGGGGGGGGGTAAATACCTCAAGGCCACTTAAATTAAATAATTCCTCATATAGCTGTGGATATTTCCACAGCAAGGGCTACTATTAAAATCTTAAAAGGTTTTTTAAAATGCCTAATAGCCCTGCCTTAGTTCAGGGCATCATGTTTTATCTTGGTGTCTGGTGCAGCAAAATTCCCAGCACCACGTTGCCTGGTTTAAGAGCCAAGGCCTGAACATGCATAATTTGTTTCCAAGAGTATCAGTCAAGCAGGTATTTGTTTATAAAAGCATCTCGTCGGTGCGTGCCAACAAAATCTTGTTATGAGCAGTAATACATTTATTTTACACAGTGGTATCATTTTAAGCAGTTTTTAGTTATTCATCCTTCTGCCATTGGAGTTGCAGTTTCTCCTCTCTCCTGTTTACGTGCGGACGCATGGGTCAGAGATTCCCGTCAAGTACGTTTTTATAAATCCCAAGCTTTTGGTATAAAGTGGCGTACGCTTTCTTACGTGTGTATAAACGAGGCCCCAGATCTTTAGCAGTTTTTTTGCTGTACAACCTGAGTCTTATTTGTGTACACATGTAAGTCAGTGCTCCTGGTGAGCGGACAGAGAGGAATAGATTTCTGGTGGAACGGGACAAGAATAAGGATTAAGAAGTAGGCAGCATTGCAACACTTGAGATGCCTATGGTGTGAAACAACAGGAGATGGGGAAAAAAAAGAACAAGCAAGGGGAGAACACTGAGTTTGGACACATACCCGGGGTGCTCAAAGGAAAGAGATGAAGTATATTACATATGCAAGGAAAAAGAAATGTTTTGAGGAGAAATAGAACGAGAAAAAGGCAGAAATGCAGCATTTCATATGTCAACTGCCGAAGATACCAAAGACAAAAAGGATGAGGAAAGAGAAAGGAAAGAGAGTAAGGCAATAGTGCAACATATGTAGGCCAACTGCCATAAAACACTAAAACATGAGAGAGAAAATACTGACTGTAATACTATGGGTGGTACTTAGATTTAATAAACTCAGTGTTGTGCAAATAATTATTAACCGTAGTAAAAGCCTTTTACTTACTCACGTTTACTTGTTCTTTGATTACTGTCTTGGAAATAAAGTAATTATAGACCAGTTTTGCAAGTGGACAATGGATGGATACATAAATGGATTTTTCTGTTAAATCAGTGTCAGAGGCAGTAATTACATGCTCAGTGAGTGTTTATTAAATAATGAAGGAGTCCTCTCTGTGTTATACCTTTATATGCTGCTTCATATTACCATCTAGAAACACATCTATCCTTGTTGGTCCGGTTTTCTGAGTCATTTCTTTCCCGGGCCAGCTTAAACGTGACTCCAGGCCACCCGATAAGTGCTACTCATGAGTGTGTCAACAGACGAGCAGGAGGGAGCTGGTGCATGCGGGCCTTCGTTGACGTGACAGTGCATCAGCTATCACAGTGCAATCTTGACTTCAGTGGTATCAGCGGTGCATGTACTACAGTGAAAAGGTTCAGTTCTGACCTTGAGCTTGACATGTATGTACACGTACTGTATGTAGTGTGCACACATCCATTTAGTAAGAGTTGTAAGGTACTGCTGTAACACATATATTTCCATGTTTGGGATAAAAAAAAAAAGTATACCTACCTTCCTTTCCTATCTATCTATGCACTTTACCTACCAACCTGTCTGTCTGTGTACCTATATCCTCCTCATCCATACATTTCTCAAACATATTAAACAGTTCCCATATCTTGTCAAATATTCCTTTACTTCTTCCATCTAAACATAGAGGTATCACCTTTTGCTTCACCCAGTAATAGGCACTTGGCTGACTGGTCTTTTATTCCCAAACACTGCACTTGCTGTTTTTTCATGCATTAGAAACACATCATTATTCCTCATGTATTTGGTTTTTTTTTAGATAATTCCTTAAGATGAAAAACACTAGGTCCCAGGTTTTTTTTTTTAGATTATTGTACTTATGCTTTTAAACCCCCTCTCAAAAGTTGTCCACCTAGCGGCACAGACGCACACCCACTGAGGAGTCTTAAGAAGTGAACTGAATTATTGTTTATTCCTACATTTAAGCATTTGTGCTCAGTTATGACCGTCAGACTAGATAGTAAACAATGTTCTCTGTCTTTACGCTTTGTTCGTGCTTTCAATGTTTCAACCTGAGCCAGGCCATAAAAGAGTAATAGAAATTCTTCCTTTACATACAGGATTGGTAGCATACAGCTGTTAAAATACTGTGTGTTATGTTAGACTGATATACTGTCTGTTAAGGTCATGTGTTGACTGCAACCAAATCATTTTCAAACAGACTGTCTGCACTGATAATTGGTCCAATCAGATAGATACAGAAACATTGAGGGACTGGTGCGTGTGTGTGCATGCATGTGTGTGTACATATATATATTAATGTGCTATAGCGGTGGTGAATATTTAATGTGAAAGTAAAGTATCTCCTATAGTGTGGGAAAACAGTTTTGAGGTGTTTGTCCTTGACTTCATGTGTCTTTAAAAAAGCTTTTACTTTGTTCTCACTTGGTCCATTTCTACTACTGTCCTTGTCCCAGGACACAAGCACTCATTGGAAATCCATTTATTGAATGAAGTGTGTCCGCTACACTTCCTAGTCTTCATCCATTCATCCATTAACTTTAAACTATTAAATTCTTTAAGCCAGGGGCTTTCTGTGTCGAGATGCATTTCTGTGTCTGTGTTGATATACAACGACACATAGTTCACATTAACAATGGATGGAAAATTGATCTATCACTAGAAAAAACATAGAGAAATAATTCCTTTAAAGCTTGATATGAAAAGGCGGGCCACTGATTGGAGGGCCACATGTGGCCCGTGGGCCAGAAGTTTGAGATCTCTCTGATAGTGCAGAAAATTTTTACTCCTAAGTCTGAAAAATGTGCTGACCTGAATTTTGCCATGTTTTTGTCACTGATTTTAGTACAAAAACATGGTTGATTGGACACTCTCAATGGACTGTAGAAGTGAATGTGAGAGTGAATAGTTGTTTGTCTGTAGGTTTGACCTGTAATGGACTGATATGTCCGGTGTCTACCCTGCCTTCTGCCTGACGTCAGCTGGACTATACCCCTGTGACCCTCCTGTAGAGGCGTTAGAGAATGAATGAATGCAACAGGTTTACATGTAATACATCTAAAGTCTGGTTTTGGACAAAATAACCCAATAATTCACTTTTTTGTAATGTCGTAAAAAGGTAAACTGTTAGTTTACAGATAAACGCATGAGTGACAAATACAATATGATGCACTATTGCACAATACATATATACTTTGGGTGTCGCCCAGGCAAAGACTCAAGGTTGTACTGTGTGAAGCGTGAGATCTGTTATGTTTTCAGCTATGACTCTGGGCAGCTTCATTGTGAAACAGGCACATGAATATGTTCCCAACAAAATCATGTTTGTGAAGGCAAAGCCATAGTTCTGTACCAGAGGGAAGGACACTGGCAGCAGACAATGTACTGCTCCACTGCACCAACACCAGGGCATATACTAGAGTCTGCTACTGACACACTGTAATAAAGTGAGCAAAGAATGACGGATGCAGTGTGTTCAGACATTAATATTAGTCTGAAATAGTCAGACGCCATAAAAGCACAATTTCCATCCACTCAGCTCACTTTTTATATTTTATGTCCGAAACATACTAGTGTGATGGCTCACAGCTCTGGCATCAACCTGCACTTATTAATGCATATTAACTACACAACTGCTCACCATTAAACTCCCTCCAGTGTTAATCTCACTGATTTTACAACTTAACTAAAGCATAAATATCATCATATTACCTCAAGACCTCATAATATCCTCCACACTTAGCATCTGAACAACAACAACAACAACAAAAAAGCCGATTATCACTTTGATTGACTTTTGAGAGGCTAATTCAGCTAAGTTTCAACGTTGGTTTTCCCAAAAGGGCCTACTTCAGCTTATGGAGAATTGGAGAATTGGAGCAAAAACAGAAGTGTTATGTTCCTATTTTTGGTCACCAAACAGATGGAACACACACTCTCTCACACACACACACACACACACACATAAACTCACCCACACATTTGCAATGCTACTCTGATAGTATTAAAAAGTACACACAAAGTAGAAATTATTTATTAATTTAGGTTATTATAACTGCAGTTAACATTCACTGGTCACGTTAAACCAAAAACACAATTATAATGGCAGGCACACTTATTTTACTGGGGTGACAGAAGTGGGGCACTGAGAAATGCACGGGTGGCAAGCAGGATTTAGTGATGTATCAATCACCCGACTGTGATTAGTCTAAAGAATACTTGTGTATGCATCAGCATAGGATCAATCTTCTGCTTTTTCTTTTGTAATTAATTTAATTACTCAAATTACAGTGTTTAAATTTTTATTATTTTAAAAAAATAAATAACCTAAGTTCTCATGACAGAGTGACCAAATAAAATGGCTTTTATTTGTGCAACCAGAAGCGCTAACAAAATAACAAATAAGATAAAATAAATAACTTAAAAGTTATCAACATAATAAAATCAAATACATTTAATAAATAGTCCCCCAACCAAACCTATGTAAATAGCAAATCATGCCGGCAGTGCAGCAAGCAGGTGGCACCTGGAGTGGCCAATCAGATTTTAGAGGTGGCACAGGCCACGCCCTTGACACGCCCATGTGTAACGGAGGGAGTGACTGTAGGCTTAAATGCACCCGTTTGTGAAAATAAAAAAAGCACACGTGTGGGTTTGAGCGCTCTGTGTACAGTAAAGCTCCTAATAACGGGGACAGACAAAGCAGGCCAGACAGAAGAAGCAGCCAGGGGACTTGGACACGGCCCCAGCATCAGAGTGGCTATAATTAAGCCAATTAGTGCATGGGAACAATGCTGAAAAACCCTGGGGATGGGGTAAGGGTAGGGGATGCTTAAAAAACACGGCATCAGTCTACAAACACAGTGAAGCACATCACAGCTTGTTGAAGTATCTAGGGAGGACCACGCAGAAGGCAGAGGTGCATTCATGTAGATGTACAGCTGTTTTGATGGCTTGAACATGTCAGGCTAATTAGTAGCAATTCAGGCAGTCATATGCAGTGGGTGATTCAGTATGCATGTGGGATTTTTTGATTATTAAGGCATGTCAAAATATTCTGTAATTATTATTGTTATTATCCAGGGTGACTGGGGTTGGGGGGGAGTTCGATCCTCAGCTCTTCTCGTCTTCCTGCTGATGAGTCCTAGGCAAGTCACTAAACCCCAATTGCTGTGACGGATGTGTCACAGAAATTAAGCTGAACATGACACAGACAAAGAAGACAAGTAAATGTGCATAATATAAACTTGGACAATTTAATTTAGTGGTTGCAGAACAAGGCATTTGTATTTTGTTGCATCTGTGGCTGCCAGCGAGCAGGACCTAGCACTTCTTGTATCCACCATCTGGCACAAGGAAGCAGAAAGAGTCATAGTCTTGTCGTTGGGGACTGTTCAGCGATCAGTCCAGAAATATCTGGAGTCAGTGACGAGTCAACGTGACACAATGTAAGACTTCAACCCTTAAATTATGCCTCAAAGAATATTCTGCTGGCACATCACCTTACAGCAGGGAGAATGGCCTTTCTGTCAAAACCCGAGTGGATGTCATAGCAGAGGCAGCAAAAAAACCATAGAGGGTTAGGTGGAGTGATAATAAGAGGCTGGAGAATATTCAGTCAGTTGAGGGACACTCAACTGAGGGCAACCTGGTCCTGTTACTGTTGGACTAATTTAAATAACTTTTTTGCATTTGCCATCAGGAGGTCATGACAGAAAATGACACTGAATCCACATTTTTGCAAAGATTTGGGCTTTTAAATGCTGTGGTCATAAACTTTTGATCAGCTGATGAACAGCCTATTTCAGTTTAATGGTTGTTTGCAATAAATTGCTTACTCAAAATTGTTTATTGACTCACACCCATTTCTTCTTTTTGCATTTTGAAGCACTAGAACCACTAGAAGATCCAACAGTGCAAAATTTGAATTCTTGCAATTTTTCAACTGGTCTTAAAGTTTGGCTTGTGATCTATATAACATACATCGCTTTCATAAATCAAGTGATTCTAACACTGGATCGACCTGTTTGAAAACACAAGCCACGGACACTGAAGCACTACAGTTCTTTTTCATTTCTAATACAGTATATTCAAAATAAATCAGTGTCACCATATTGGTATAAAATGCTATAACATAGACCACTGTACCCGTTCTGAAGGCATGGTTGTGCGTACATTAGAAGTCCTGCCTGTCCTGGAACCCAAGAGCAAATCCAACATTGTGTTACTTTAATTTGGAAGAATTTATTGAAGACAGTTCAATACCGAAAAGAGACCAGCGGCAACATCACAGTCTGACGAGCAGCTTTCCAGGGCCGATGCATACTGTATAGTTTCTGTGTCTAATCGTCCCCCTTCAGTTGGAGCTACTGTGGATTCTCTTAGTGTCTCAGACGAGCGAGAGGCCAAAGAAAGACGCGTTTGTTGTGCCTCATGAAGCAGTTGCCATTTGCAGGTGTTAGAATGAGCTAGGAGTTGTTGCATCCATGTATTTTTCCTCTCCATATAGTCCAAGTCTCTCTCTAGGCTTTAGCTCCATATTGTTTGCTTCAGTCTACAAATGTCTTGTTCCAGTATCATGCTGCCCTGGTTCCCTGACCCCCTCCTGATATGTACATGTACAGTGTGATACTGTACATATGTTAAGACAGTTGTAGAGCAGTAGAAAATGTATCTATCTTGCAGGCATGTTCTGTTTGTGTGTCATCATGAGCTAGAACAGACTTCAGTCCCACTTGACTATGAAAGAGAATCATACATTATGTCAACAAATTCAGTGCCTGGAGATGTTGGTTCATGTGCTGTACAATTTACAGCATTCTCCCCATCGATTTTGAGAGGCCTTGACAGAATGAAACTTTGTTTTGCCAACAGGCATAGTGCACATTTTGCACTATATACTGTATATCATTTCAAATGGTTAACATGAACTGTCTACTGTTAAAACATGGTGTGGTGGTGTTTTCTGGACTGGTAAATATTTTCAGACCTTGACCCAGTTATGAGTCAAATCGTCCTGTTCGTCTCATCATCTCGCCCTGGGAGCCAGGCTCATTAAAACCTATTATTACTACGGTCATGTGCGAACCCAGCTGCAGCACACCCACAAACTATTCTGGCTTTATGAAATACTGTCACATTCCATTTGCTTCCATCATTAAGAGGTTTATACTACACTGCGTTGCAGCTCTGGTAAAGTCAATGTGATGTCTCACCTTTATTTGTGTGCACTGTTGAAAATCTCCGATGTTGTCACTTCCCAGGTCCAGGCAAGGTCCAATGCATTAAATTTGGAAAATTGAAATTATTTCCATGCATCAGATATTGAAAATTAAATAATGGTATGAATTGCTGTTTTCCATTAACCTAGAATTTTAGATTTATATCAGGAGCTGGGTCGGGTCGACGGAGAAGGCCATTTTGGATTTGGTTTGGTTTTTACAAGAAACAAAACATCTTTTGAGTTTGGATGTTAACTGAAGGCTACATACGTAGGTTCTCCAACACACTTGAAAGGAAAGGGTGAGGTGAGGGATATTCAGCTGCAACATGCAATTTCGCCAATAAATGTTGCTAAATTTTACACACTGTACTATTATAGTACTGGAAATACTGAGCAATTTTTTTTTACACAGTTTTATGATGTTTTAAGGTCAAAATAAGTAACCACTAATGAAAATAACTGGTGCAACCATAACTGTGATGCTTGAGAGTAAAATAATGTGAAAAGCTGGAAAAAAAAAAAGTGATCAGTGTGTCCATGATCCTGAATGAATGTAATTAATTGTTAATCCATGAGATGCATTACCTGAACTCACATGTGTGCAGGCTGCTATTGTCTATGAGAGACAAGTCTTCCTGTTGGTCCCAATGAACTTCTTTGTCTTGATGTCCAGATAATAATAGATTTGCCTTATACGTGGTAAAAGGCAAATCTATTGAATTGAGGCACCTTGCAACACCAATTTCAATCTGCAGATACTTTTTATGTTCTGTTATTACAATGACAATGCAATATGCGAAAATATTATCCTTCTGGATTATACTTCCACATATATATTTTAAATGGTTAAAAATGGTTAAAAAAAAAGTAGGGCCGGGTGATGTGAACTAAAAATCATATCCCAGTATTTCTGAAAATAACCCCCACAAATGCACACACACACGCGCACACACACACAACCATTGCAGATTGCTTGTCTGATTTCCTTTTTCTGCTCCAGCTAATTTTCACCGTACTCCAATGAAATTGCTGAAGCACTTTTAAAGTGTCTCACCGCATGGGTGTCTCAATTTGTGTGTCTTGGTCTTTGCGTGCACATGTGAGCAAATGACAGTGAGAAGAGAAAAAAGACTGGGGTAGTCGAGTGAATGCTGGAATTCTAGCTGCTCAACTGTCCTGGGCCTTTGTTGTCGGATGTTTTGTTACATGATGCACCAAATGTTTTCTATTGGTGAAAGGTCTGGACTGCAGGCAGGTCAGTTCAGCACCTGGACTCTTCTCCTGTGAAGCCACGCTGTATGTGTTTTAACATTGTCTTGCTGAAATATACAAGTCCTTCCCTGAAAGAGATGTTGTTGAGATGGGAGCATACGGTATCTTCTGTTGACATTATACACTGGAGATGGTGGGATCTTCAATGTCTTCACAATGTTGTGTTGAGGAGCATTTTGTGAAATTGTTCCACAATTTTTAGTCGCAGGATATCACGGATCACAACACAACTGGATTGAACTTCTGCCCAAGTGTGCTGGGGCATGTACTTCACCTGTAAAAAAAAATGTTGGAATTTCGTAATGATTCAGGGAGAGACAAACAGGGACAGTAATAGCTTGTGAGTGTAACCTTAGGCCACTTGCATATGTTAATACTGCAGCTACACTTGGGATTGATAGATGATTAAAACTCTATATATTTCAGTCCGTATCATTTGTTGTGTATTGAGAGTTGGTCTTCTTCATATGTTAGTGGTAACAAGTCACTGTGGCCTTCCTATCATCTTGAATCAGTCCAACCATTCTCTTCTGACCCAGGCATCATTAAGGCATTTTTTTTTCTTCCAGAGAATTGCTGCTGACTGGATATTTTCGCTTTTGCAGATCATTCTCTCACTGTAGAGATGGATCTGTGTGAAACTTCTAGTACATCAGCAGTTTGTGAAATACTCATAACAACAAACATGGCATGTTGGAAGTCAATTAAATAAGCCTTCTTCCTCACAAGCATGAATCCTTGAATGTATTGTTGGTCTGACAGTGAAAGCATTTATCATCAAAATATTTCTTTGAGATATCAGTTTTGTGGGCAAAAACTGCTTTGCTTGAACATCAGAGTGATCTGGAAATGTGTGTGTGTGTGAAGAAAGGTAACAAAATCCACACCTGCGACAGAGGATTGCAGCAAGCTTTCTTCCCATAATGGATGTTTTTATTTTTTTATTTTTTGTCCCAGACAGCTTTATTTTTTGATGGCTATCTACATGTGAAGAGGGAAAAAAACAAAAAAAAAACATTTTATTTTATTAGATGAGCCTTTAATTAAGTTGCTAATGTAAATTTTTTCATTGTGTCCCCGCTGGCATAAAGGACAAATGTAGTAAAATGTGAAATAAAAACATAAAAACAAGTTAGACATTTAATTGGAACAAATGGTGCTCAGCTCATAATGATTTAAAATCTTTAAAAGGAAAAAACAAAAACAAAAAAACAAAACGGGACTTTCACACAAAGAACTCATTTAACCACTGATTGGTAATTAATTTTGACCACAGGGGGTTCCCGTACACAAGAAGTCCACCAAACAAAATAAAAGCAGAGATGTGATTACTATGAAAATGGGTAGGTCTTATTTGAAAACAGATAAAATACCCATATAAATAAGTGTAGTTTTTTTTATTTTCAAACAAATATGAGCCAAACACCATTTGCTCTGGCCACAGTAATTGGCATTGGCAGGATCTGTGATAATAATAAAAGAAAATTGTCCCTCTTCTGTACGCAACATTCCAGTAGAGTGGCACAGACAGAGAGGCACAGCGATCTGTGAGAAACATTTTACTGAGTAAGACACAAATGAAAAAACACCTGTTGAAGCAGCAGAGCAGAACCATGCAGAGTGGAAAAGGGAAGGAGATTGGCTCCACACTGGTATTTATTTTGGGGGGAATCAATTGTAATTGGCATTACTGTAGGATCTTAACTTGGCAGTTATATCTTGGTAACTAGTAAACAGGCTCAGGGGGTGCACACTATCTGTCAGTACCTCATGCAACTGTGCTTCCAAAATCTGTACTCTCCTCTTTAAGATCCAACAATGTTCAGTTTGGTGGTTTAGTTTCTATTAGGAATAGAATCAAAAAAGTCAGTCCCTACCGTTCTATTTCCTGGCATTCCCTTGGGTTACCAAAGTAAAATGGTGCGGTAAGGTCAGACTGGAGCAAGACTGGCTCCACCCATGACAGTCAGTTGATTGGGTCATAGAAAAACATCACTCCTTTGTGAACAGCGTTTCTTCAGTGCCCACAGTCTATTCTCATACCAAGCTTGATGTCTTGTTGAGACAAACAGCCAAAAAAGAGCTTCACCATTGTTGTCTGTTGTTTCACCTTTGCTGTTGGTCGTTGTCGATGCACCGGTAGAATGTCACACTGTGCATCTCCCTGATGTGACCATGGGGCACAGCCCACGCTCCACCTACCAAGTAAAGGTACTATTTTCAGTCAAAAAAACAAACACAAAATAGGACAATCTTCTTTTTTCTACTTCGCCACAGCGAACCCAACCCTTTGGGCCCTCATAGACAACAGAATGTGAAATAACTTGCGACAAATTACTTTCCGACACATTTTATAATCGAGCTAAAATATTGTAACATGGCTTGATTGGTGTTTAAATTAGTGTTATTTTATTTTAAGCAATAAACAACTTGACATCTCTTAGTATACGCCTTGAGATTTAAGATGTTTGGAAGGACACAGCAATGAAAAGAGCAGAGAGCTGTCAGTGTGAGAGACGCAGAGATATTTGAAACTCAAGAGAGAAAATCAATCAGAGCCGCTGCACAAACATTGGCCATGGGACAAACAGGTCACTCTAGGACAACACAAGAAGCTGATGAAAGGAAAAAACCCACAAACAGCAATCTGTTTTCACTAATGTTCACATGATAAGGATGACGGTTGCATAATATACAGAAACAGAGAGGCTAAACCAATGATCAGCAGTAGTCAGAAGGTCTGAAAGAAACAAAAGTCCTAGAAACAAAAGACACAAAAAGTGATGTAAAGACTTGAGAAAGTGGAAATGGGCTGCTCATGATCCAGATCATACAAGCTTACCTTAGCAAGAAGTCACCGGATACATTTTATCAGCCAGTTCCCAGAGATATAATTAAACATGCAACAACAAAATGGAAAATATAAGAGGCTGAAGGGATGTTAGTGAGTTGCTGATGCAGTTGTTGAGGCTCGATTATTTTCTTCAAATATTTTGACTTAATCAAAAAGAGCATCTTTGCATTGTTGCTTTGTATGAAATCGCACTGTGAGAAAAAAAAGAGTAGGTAAGCACAGATACTTTATACAGCTCCTTTCACAGATAAAAATCACAAAGTGCTTTAGAGTAAAATAAATACAATAAATAATAAAAGAGACAGAATAACATAAAATGGATAAAAATATGGACATAAAACACATTCAAAGCCATAAAAACCCTCATCTAACTAAAAACCTGCTTGAGTAAAAGAGTCTTTAGCTGCTTTTTAAATGAATCAACACAATTTGAGCAACATAAAGACAGAGGCAGTGCATTCCACAGTTTGGGAGCCACTAAAGCTTGTGTGGGAAACAACTAACAGCCTTTGACCTGAAGACCTCAGGGTGCGGGCAGGTGTTTGAAGTAAGATCAGGTCAGAGATGTAAGAAGGAGCTTGTCCATGAAAAGCTCTAAAAGTAAGGGCTATGATTTTAAAATGTACTCTAAAATGCAGGGGGAACCAGTGAAGTGATGCTAAAACTGGTGTGATGTGGTCTTTCTTTGTGTGTGTTGGTTAAAAGCCATGCACCAGCGTTCAGAACTGCCTGGAGATGGTCAATCTCTCTCATTAAAACAAGTAATAAAAAAAGGCCATTACATTAGTCTAAATAAGAAAATACTGTTTTGCCTCCGACACCAGAAAACTTAATTTGACAATGTTCCTTAGCTGGAAGAAGCAGTTTCTCACTAGTTGTTGAGAGAGATTTACAAAAGACATCGCTGAGTCAAAAATAACACCTACGTTCCTAAGGTTCTTCTGGACGAATGAGAGTAAAGCTCCAGTATGCTACTTTAATATGAGGGACTTTATCATAATGTGCAATAGTCAGAGTCTCAGTCTTGTCAGAGTAGTTGTCACTTAAACACTGTTTGATGCTAGTCAAGAATTTGATGAAGGAGGAGAATTTATGGAGCGCCAAGGCTTTGAATGAATAGTACGGCTGAATATCATCAGCTAGAGATGGTACAATACATTGCTGAACTGTCTGATTATGGAACCCAGAGGAAGAATATACAGGAGGAATGAGATAGCTCCCAAGACCGAGCCCTGAGGTACCCCACATGTCAGTTCTGTATAAAATGACAAAAACTGTTGACGCAGACACTTAAACTTTTGCCTGACAAACAAGATGAGAACCACTTTTAAAAAAAGAACCAGACATCCCCACTAAAGCTAGAAGTCTTTTGGTAGGGTTAGAATATGATCAACAGTATCAGAAGCAGATGAGCGGTCCAATAAAACAAGACTCTATATTCTCCTGCATTAGCTGACGCCTCATTGTCCTAATGTCATTGGAGACTTTAAGAAATGCACTTTCTGTGGAAAACGCACCACTATTCCACCTAGGTAGTGATCATCATTCCAAAGTGCTTCATTTGACAGCTGCAGCTTCTTTCTGTGTATATATTAGTAACAGATCGTTACTAAGTGAACCAAGAAGAACAAAAAAAGATGGTACCACAAACAATCCATAGCAGGTAGATTGGCAGGGAAACTGCCAAATATTTGTCTCCTTCGAGTGTCTCTACTGTCAGTGTCAGACATCCAGAGCTGTTTCCAGGGTCTCTTTCAACAGTCATAGACCACCCAACCCAGGAACATACAGTATATTGACAAGAGAGCGGGGCCTCCTTTAGGTGTTATCTCCATGCTGGTTGTCCTCTGTACTTTACAAATACCCTGATGTCATTGCTGTGGGTATTTACCAGTTGTCTGTTGAGGCCCTCTCTCAACTCGGGGGCCATAGGCAATGGCCTTGTTTGCCTACCCATTTGCTATAGCTTTCCCCAATACAGACATCCCCAATATTTCAAGACAGAGTTGCTCAAGGCTGACCCTCTTCATGAGAGGTCACCTCTGGAGAAAGAGGTCAGGGGTTTTAACCCCAGCCACGTCATACCAAAGACATTAAAAATCACTTATACAGCCTCTCTGCTTACCACTTAGCATAAAGAGAGTAGCAAAGAGTAGCATCCCATCCATTGGGGATGAATGTTGACTCCATGTTGTTTTATAACTGAAACGGGAGATAAGCATCGGTGAGAGGCTCCTTTATGGAGAGTATGAGCTTGTCATACAACCTATTACCTATCATACTTGTTATCACATTTTTACCAATACCAATACCAAACAAATACCAACTTGCTTTCCAAAGCACTTCAAGGAACTACAGAGGCCTTCAGACAGGACGTTGTTCTTATTTTACGTAGGAAGCCTTCTCTTCCAGGCTCTGGCTAATTTAGCTTGATGGTGATCCCATAAACCAGTTTTTTTTTTGCCTAAAGCACATAAAAAGACATGCAAAAGCTGTGAAAACCCAAACAATTTTTATTTAAAAAATAAATTATACATTATACAAAAGGTAGTATATTCAACTTTTTGCAAATAAACCCTACCAAATGTTAAACACTAAACCTATAAATGACTGAATCGTGGGTAATGAAAGTTTATTCAATACACAATGTGCCATCATTCTGTAATTACCACTTTGTACATGGAGGCAGCTGATCAATAACTGTTGTAGGCTTGTTTAAAAAATAATTTAACCCTCCTGTCATCCATGGGGTCAATTTGACCCCATTCACTCACATCTCTAAAAAATTATCTTTTTTTTTGCTTCATATTTAATGACTTTTCTTATGTCAAAGGGGGGCAACTGGGTAAACATGAAAGCAATGCAGTTATATGTTTTCAACCTACTGTTTGCATTTGTACAAATCAGTGTTCCTTAGTGTCAATTTGACCCGAGGCTAGCTGTGTAAAACACGCATGAAATATCGTCATCATAGACAAATTTGTATTATTTTTGGATGATATTAAGGTGACTATAGTTTTTTTGGATGATATTAAGGTGACTATAAAATGCAATTTGATAATCTTCAAAAAAATTACCTTCTGCTGTAGAGCCCTAAGTTTAACATAACCGTACCTGTTGTACTGCGAGAATCACTGATAGGTCACACAATACTGAAAAGGGGAAAACATAATTCCCACAAGACCTTTGGTATGTCCCATGCTGTGGGTGCTGTGACATTGATAGGAGAGGAACAAACATATAAATGGTTGCAGCTTTCTAAACCGTTTTCCTTGCCACAGCCCGTCGACAGTGAAAGCGACATACTGTAGAGGAGAATGTGTCTGAGACAGAGGATAATGTTGAAGACCACCATGGCTTTGAGGTATCCTCCACTGATGAGAATGAGACCCTGAGTGTTAACCCTCCTTTTGTCTCTCAACCACCAGCAGACACATTACCCTCCAAAAATGGATAGTTATCATGGTTTCACTCCTGACTTGAACAGTGTAGACTTAGTGCTGCTAAAGCAATCAAAGTGGTTCCAGGGCCAACCAGATACGCAGCACAGCAATACTGTGATACACTGTCACATGTGTCCAAGACAAAAAAATCAGCATATGAGCTATTTATAACACCAGCTATTGAATTTATTGAATTTATTATTACATAGTACGTGTTACTTTCTTTCATACCAGACATGGTTTTTATTTCCAAACCTTAATAACAAAAATCTGTACTTGGAATTAATATAAAGTAATTAAACCATGGTATCTAATGTCTTGTATAGTATTGTGATGCACCTATGTGTTTCATATAGTCAACATGGTTGATTTGTCATCAAACACCATAAATCTGTTTGGAGCTCAGTGAACTGTGTCAAAGCTTTTCGGGGTTCAATTATTATTTTTATGATTTAAATGCAGATGTTTCAGTGAAGCATGAAAGTGTCCGCAAACATAGAAGCAACATACAGCAGGCTGCTCATGATCACATGTATGTAATGCCAGCACATTAAAGGAAAAAATAAATAAAATTCAAAGCAAATGCTGAAAGGATGTGCATATTTAAACCCAGATAGATTAAAACCTGTGTATGCTGTTGCTCTAATGGCCATTAAACACCAGCAGCTGTTCAGCTTTGAGCACAGCAACATACATGCTGATACCTTTTCAGTAACAGCTTCACTTAATGGACTGTTTCTTAGAACTTTTCAGAGGGATGCTCTTTTTTTGTCTGTGTTGTTATATAAATGTAAAGCTGTTTCATCTCTAAAGGCGTGGCTCTCTGCCCTCGTTACTTGTTAAAGTAGGCCTCATTGTTTTGGTGTAAAGACAGCAATCTGCTTTTTTCTGCCCTGTCTCAAATTGTTCACAATCTTATCCAAACTCTATAGAAGGGCTGAACCATTACTTGTTTTCAAACTGCGAAGATGAAAGAAGAAGACGATGAGGTGTGAAGTGAAGGCTGCAAGTGAAGCTTAAGAAAACGGAAGTCAGACACTGAAATGAGGTGGTCTGTTCTCCACACCAACCGATTCCCCTTCTTCTTCACCTAATGAATTCCAGCCAAGAGGCTAAGTCCTGAATTACAGTTCTTCTGCCCCTAGAAGTCTGACCACTGATTTAAGCCTTAATCATCCAAAACATCCAAAAAATCTGATATATTTAACCATAAATGATGTAAAATAAATATGTCTAAAATATATTTCATTTTTAACATGTTTTTAGTCATTTGTATTTATGTGATTGTACCAGTTTTGTGATTATTTACAGTTAATAATAATTATTATTATTTAATATTTCATGTAATACTGGAGTAAATGTAGATGATTCTGGTGTGTGATGTATCTCAGGCTGAAAAACAAACATGAACAAGAAAAACTATTTCCCTTTAATGTAACTAACCTGGAATGTCATTTACAAATATAACTTATCCTCTCAGCTTTATGATTTGAACTGATGGAATTTGTACAGAAATAAAACATTATTTCTACAACAATAGTTTAACAACAACATTATAGATGTAAGTCAACTAAACCAATGCCATCAACTCTATATCTTTATTGTATATTATTCACAGTAGATAACTTTGGACATGAAATATCAGAACTAACACAGGTTTGACCAGGTTACATTAACTTGGTCAAACTCTTAATATTAATCCTCAAATCCACAATGCTAACTTTAATTCTCAAATAATAATTAAAAACTAGTACTGCGAGCGGTTCTGAATGGGTCCTCGCTCGACCTGCACAATTCGAGGTGTGGCCACCATGATGCGCATGGGCTGAGCTTGGCCCAGTGCCGTCCCTATGCACTATGTATTTATTTTCTGTCACCACCAGGAGGCACTGTTATCAAACAACCATTTTTCCATAGACGTCTTCAGCATCAATCATAGCAAGTTTTGTTCGGATCTGACCTGCCATCGCGAAGTTAAAAGTTTGTTGCCTGTGGCGAAAAATTTTCTCAAACTTTGCTGCCCCCTATCTCGTACGACATGCAGCATTAAGAAAAACTTTCAATTAATTTAGATCCTCAACTTCTCCACAGTGACCTCACTGTTGATGGCACTAAAGCTCTAGGACAAGTTTGTTCAAATACCAGAGATGCAAAACCGGCTCTGAATCGGTGTTCAAACCAAAACGGCTGCCTTCCTGTTGGGTTTAGACCATAGGCCCACATTTACTTTTTCGACCGTCCCTACCTAACGAATGCATGTACCAACTTTCGTTCACATACGTTAAACCTGGCACCACTTGACCTGATGAAAGTTTTTTGCGTCAGTTGATAGCCCCTCCCACTTTCATTTTTTGACACCCATTCACCAAACCACTTTCAGACATAATTTTTCACCAGGTCTGACGCGTTTGCAAAATTTCATGAGTTTTTGAGCATTTTTAGTTTAGGCCCTCAAAAATGCAATCAGAGACGGAACAGAACAACAATAATAATTCTAATAGGGTCCTCCACACCTTGTGTGCTCAGACCCTAAATATAAGGAAAGAGTTGAAATTATCCCTGTCAGTATTAAATGATAAAGACATCTGCCAATTTATACCTAAGCATACCTTATTTTTTATATTTTAGACATTTCTCATTATATATATACAAGGTCACATAGAATGGTCTTTTTGAACCAAAAATCGAGATTACTGATGTCTACTTAGATAAACTAAATAATATTTATGGTAAAAAAACCTCATAGTCTCTTCAGATTAAGTCAGTTTATTGCAGCCTCCGAACAGGCGCTCTGTTTCTGAGCTAATGCCCGCCCCCCAGAACACTGACTCTCTTGTGATTGGCCAGCTACCGAGTGCATTCCCACTCGCTTGTGATTGGTCAGCTACCAGCTGAGTGACTGCTCTGCGGCGCTTCTTTTTGTTCTTCTGGTTGAATGTTCACGCCCACGACCAGGAGTAACTGTTGGGGGAGGGTTCATTGCACGTCAAATGTGCTAGTTACGTAACTAAACTGGTCTTTTCAAAACCGCTTGCTCGAGCGCAGGTAAACAGAGAAGCCCTTCTTTCTCAGAAGTGTTTTATTGTGACACTTTAGTCATGTTTACATACGGGAAGGACACGGGGACACACCAAAAAACATCAGACATTTGATTTTCCAATGAATGTCCTCTCTAAATAAAGCAGTAGTGCACACATTTTTGAGCATATTCACATTGCTACCCTGTGCAGTACTTTTTACTCTAGTTACTCGACAACTAATTTTGCTGTCCACAACAGGAAAAACAATGAATGTATTTTGGTACACTTCACATATTCCCTCCTCATTAACTAACTCGGTGCATGTATTGGCCTGTTTATTTCATAGAAACATGCTGGGCCACTGTGCAGAAGTACTCACACAGCTAATGTGATGACAGTGACTGTGTCACCTGTGTAGTTGGTAGTCGCAAGAAGACAACACCAAAGAGTCATATTACAGCCTAATGCCACACAGGAAATGGGGAAGAAAGGTAAAAGTTGGAAAACAAAAGGAGAGGAGATGTTGGTAAAAAAGAGGGAGGTACAATAGAATCAGTACCACAAAGGTACGTTACATATGGAGCAGAGGGAATGCATTTTCATTCAACAGCTGTCTACACAAACTCATGCATGACACTTTAAATGATCAAATAAGTGAGATTCAATTGAATGCTTATGTACTGGACACCCTTCCCCGAGCAGAGTGCCACTCAGAATGTTTTTTTAAAAAAAAAGTTTTGAGAAAAAGTGAGCTAAAGGCAAAGGAGGAGGAGTGACAGCAGCCGAAAATCAATGTGACAGAGTACATGGCAAAGAGAAGAGGTGGGGATGAGAAACAGAGGAACACGAAGGGGGGAGACTGTGGTGGAGGTAACATTAAAGAGGGGGTGACAGAGAGAGTGGGAGTGGTAGTCCCGTCATTTAACTGCTGCTCTGTTGCTCAAGCCTGACGCTTGTGTGTGTGTGTGTGTGTGTGTGTGTGTGTGTGTCAGACCGACTTTCCAGAGTTGGACCTGACCATTCAAAAGGTCAGGTCATCTCTCTCTTTTCTCGATTTCTATCTTGCCATCCTGTACTTCTTCTCCTCCCTCTCCATTCTGTCATTCATCCATCTATCTTTCCTCCAGAGTCCTTTCATTCTTTATCTAGTTTTAAAGGGGCAGGGGCGTACTACGCTGTGTTTCCATCATGGTGTGGTACAGCTTGGAACTGTAAAGCCCTGGGTCAGGCTTGTGTTTCGACAGAGAGCAGTACCTTCACGTGGTAGGCGGGGCATGGGCTGTTCCCGATGGAAGCATCGGTTAAATAAAACAAAACTACGAACAACAACCTCGAATGCAGCACAAGGGACAACAATGGCTGGCTACTGTTTGCTGGCATCTTCTTTTTCGTCTTCTTGGTGGTAGAGTTCTGTTTAAAATTGCCTCGACTCCCATGAGAGTCTTAAAGCAGTCACAGTACTATTTTATTCTGGTACCCAAAGAGAAGGGTGCCAAAAAAAATGGAACAGTATGGGCTGATTCATTTGGTACTATTCCCAATGCAAACCCCACGGCGGCCCCACTGTTTGTTGAACAGGCTGAGAAAATGTAGCTGTTGCATCCAAAACTAAGAGCAAAATGGTTGACAACTATCTTGGGCCCTTTTTCACTCAGCTCATGTGCTGTACTGTACATCAGCACATGGGTGTAATAATGGAGGGAAAACCCCGCCTATTCCTCTTCTCTTCATTCATTCTGCAGCCCTCTGCAAATCATGTAGCCCAACAACAATGGAACTAACACTGCCTTAATATTGCCATTTTCACTCAACTGTGCCTCACTTTAGAAACCGCTGGTAATTAATAATGAATCAGTTGTCGTGAAATTGCAGCCTGTTAGTCGAGGCATCCATTCATTATTATTCATACAACTGCAAAAGACTCCGAAATCAGCCACAGCCATTTGTTGTGTTTACTGATGGAATATGCTTCATTTACTCACAGTCTGACACTGTTTTCAGATGTTTGTGGTGAGCCTGTGTGTGTGCGCGTGTACATCCAGTGTGAATGTGCAGGACAGCAAAGTAGCTTTGTGACGTTCATTAGCACCAACTGCTCTACAGCTGCTGGTCTCATGCAAACATATAGGCGCGTGCACACACACAAACTAGTTATTTCACAGCACGGAAGCAGTTTGATATATTAATCCACTAATGTAACAAGACTTTGTGATAATTCTACAAACAGGCAGTCAACTAGCCGTGGACACACACACAGGTTTGCACAGCTGTTCATCTACTTCTATTCATTTGGACAGCCTATCAACAAAGCCGTATCCCTAAAATGAACCATAAACTGTTTATGCCTAACCCTAAACTTAACCTAACCATAATTCATGTGGCTTTAATATTAATGAAATCTCATTTTTACCTCAGCCAAAGAGGTTATGTTTTCACCAGTCTTGTTCTGTCTGTCTGTCTGTCTGTCTGTCTGTTAGCAAAATAACTCAAACATATTTAGATTTTCCAGGAAAGGTGTGGAATCAGACACAGAACAGATGATCAGGTTTTGGTGGTGATCCGGTTTGCTGGGACTCTTTATCATTGCTTGGTGTAGGGCAGAGTGCTCCTAGTTTTAAAGAATGTTTTCAGCACGAGTCAATATCATTTATTTTACTTGGATTTGTGCTGGATTTGGAAATCATCTCGACAAGTAGCATGTTTGCAACCACGGCACTGGTTTAAACCGTGTTTCTGGCAGATGTAAAGAAATCTCTCTCAGCCAATATTGTTTGCTGTTACTGGCTCTGCACACACACACACACACACAGTACATTATTGATGGAGACAAGAATGAAGTAATTTCACCTTGAGTGTAATGGTTTAACCTCCTGCTTTTGGTATATCTGCTATTTCAATGCTATTACACTCTTTAACATCTGTTGATGTGACTGCTTTCTTGCAAGGATGAATGCTGCTTATGTGTTTGAGGATCTTGTGTTGGTGTATGTTTAAGCCTTACCTCACTCTTGCTTTCACCCAGGTCAGAGGCATTTATTCTATTTAATGCACATTTTCTTTCACCCTTTTGACCAAGCCAAAGTCATCCATATTTCACCATTGCCATCTTTAATAGAGGGAGGTTAAAGCACTCCCATTAAATGGTTAGTCCAGGTCATTTGAGGTGCGGTTGTATGAGAGACTGATGTACTCAGTGCTGTTACTTTGAACTAACCAGAGACACGGATGCTCACCTTCAATGAAAACATCATTGCCAGTGGGGACACAAGAAAAAAAAACTATTTTAGCCACTCAACAAAAGGCACTTAATCAAATCTACACATGTGCAAGTCTAGAATATCTTAACATTATGTTTGCTGGTTTATCTTGCTTATTATATGGCATTTTCCTAAACAAACAAAGTTTCTGCTACACTGTCCATCAACAAAATCCATCAAAAAAAGTTTTACAGTATGGCACACAGGAGTTGTTAATTCACTACTGCCTCCGTTAGTAAGTTGAAAGGTGTTGATTTCTGAACTTAGCGTTTGAAATCTCTTGTTTGGCTTTACCTAAGGGATGACACTTATCAACCAAAGCAAGGCCAAACCAGCAGGTCATGTGTCCGCCAAAGCGAAAAGATTTTATGTATAGATTTTGGTGTTGGGAAAGTAAGTTTACAAACATTAGTTTCCAGCCAGAAAAATCGGTCTTAAGGTGAGATAAACCAGCAAACTTTTCTTAAGGTATCATAGACTTAAGCAAGCATATATTTTATTACATGTTTTCTTATGTGTCTTTGTCTGCCATTATTTTCAACTTGAGGCCATGTGTCCCTGTCATAAGACCATACTTTGAAGTACCTTTTTACTTAAAACATGTAATGTTCACACAATAACCCCACATAGTCTCTGCAAATGTGTCTCTGAGAGAGAGTCATCTTCTTCGGTAATAGCCTTGTCTTTACAGAACTTAGCTATATGTGTCTTCGTGCATCGCACAGGAAGTCTTATCTCCACATGGAGGCTATATACAGTATAAATACAGAATATGCATCCCATACCTGTGCTGTATACCACCCATGGCTGCACTTTATGATAGCGATCATGTAATCCTCACTGTACTTTGCAGACATACTTTAACCACTGCCTATTAATGTTTTATGAATGCTGCCAATGTTCTAACTCCCACTCAGGCCCTTTTACGGTGACCTGAAATAATACCATAATAAATAATGCTTCCTTTCAACTAAAAAGTCCTTTCACAGGTTCATATATTCCCACTGGTAATTCTTGCCAAACCTTTTAAAAACACCTCATAAAATACCAAAGGTATATTTACCCCCCCCCCCCCCTTTTTTGTCACCATCTCTAAGTTGTTACTGCTGCTGGTGTTTTTACTCCCACTACCTACCTTCATGCCAGAGGATGTTTCTCACAACAAAATACAAAGCCCTCAACCACCACTTTTATATTTTTTTAGTGAAGTACAGGGAGCACTAAAATATAAGTGACTGATACCTCAGTATATAACTGGATAGGTGAAAGTAAACATGTTGAGATAGGGTAACAAACTATATTTTCCGGTTGTTCATGTTACTGGTACTACTAACACGTAGCAAATTAAAATGTTGTAACATATTTCTTAGCCTTTGCAACAGAGGTTGTGAGCACGCAGGCAAGCGTGAACCCACATATACACAGTCATGTCCACTTTAATGGAAACGTGTCAGCCCTTCCCTTTAGGTGTGTCAGTGCGACGGATGCTGTTGTCACCGAAGATGTTACGGAAGTTACATTTTTTGAAATCATATATTTACCGAGATTTTTGACAATATGCAATCAAATAATCGCAATACACATGAATTTGAAATAAATACACTGATGCCCAACACCTCCCCCCCTCCTCAAAATAAGAGAGAAAAAAAAACAAATAAGGATAATGACAACACATGTGAAATGTAACATAAAGTCATTATTGTTCACGAGGAATACACCACTTTTAAGTTAACTTCCTCCCATCCCAAATTGCCCTGAAATGTAAGAAATGGTTTCCAGATCTCATGGAATTTCCCTTCCCTTTTCTTTTTAGCTTTGAAAAACCAGGCAATGAGACAGCTCTTTAAGCCAGCGATCACTGGAAGGGCTTTTTTACATCTTTTCGAATACATTCCAAAACTTGTGTATTCCAGGACAAGTCCACAAGCAGAGCGATTAAATACCTTTCTCTAAACTGCGTGCCACACAGATATGAGTAATATTATTCATCTTATTGGATCTTACTGGAGTGACATTATACACTCATTATCAGTTTATATTGAATTAACTCGAGATTAGTATTTATTGTTACAGTACTTGTTGAGCCTGTAAGCTTATCTCATTCCATTTTTGTTCCTCAGAGATTTCATTTAGCATTCTCTGGTGATTTTTTTTTCAGCAGTATGTTGTAAAGTTAAGAGTAACATAAACCTTATTTTGATTGTCCATTGTTGACTCTCTTTTAGTAATCAACAGATATTCAGTATCATGTCAGCAGATAATCAGTTGATGCTTATTCAACTGATAAGTCTAACCATATACGAAAGCGCCTCTTGACTATAAATACTATTGTTGCAATGTTATTAAGCATCATTTAATGACTTCTCTGTATATGGTGTCAGCATCTTATTACCTGATGATCTGCTTCTGATTAGTCTGTCACTTGCAAGGTAACAAGATCATGTCAACTGTCAACATGTGATCACACGTTTGATAAATTCTTAGTTGATTATCTGTTGACAACCTGTTTATTGTCGAGTAGACATGAAATCATAGAATAGTTACTTTTGACACAGTACTGTCCTAGAGTTGACAATCAACTGATCGTTTGTGTGGATGCAACACATGCATCTGTAAATGTGGGTCAGGACTATCTAATTCAAGTGAAAAACAGTTGAGGGGAGTAAATATAAGTATTAAAGGAATACTAGTAGTATTTTCTAATTTCCCAGAGGGAACCTCCCAAGGAATCAGTAAAGTTCTCTGAATCTGAATCTGAGTAGAGTCAACAGTTAAGCATAAAAATAAAGTGTTACCATATTTGTCCCCTTACTGTACAGTTATATCTAGTATGTGTAATGTGGTCGTTAAATCCGACTTTTGGCTTCTACAAGAGCATATAACATTATTTTGGTCTCATAGCTTTTGTTGAGGGCCACACGGTTGGTGCCATTGCAGCAAGAGGTCCCAGGTTTGAGACCCGGTCGGAACAAGGGTCTTTCTGAATGGAATTTGCATGTTCTCCCCTTGTGCGCATGGGTTTTCACCGGGTACTCTGGCTTCCTCCCACAGTCCAACACCTGTCCAGGGTGTACCCCGCCTCCCGCCCTATGTCAGCTGGAGTTAGGCACCAGCGCCCCCGACCTTCAGTGGAGGATAAAGCGGTAGAAAGTGAGTGAGTGAGTGAGCTTTTGTGAGTGAGCTTTGATTTTTACAGTACTGTGGTTTCCATGTCCATGCTGTTGAGCTCTGTTAGCAGGCAGGCAATCAATCGAATCCGAGTTCAATCACATTCAAGTAGTCCAACATTCAGTACATTGCTGCCATAGTGACATTAAAAAAGGACTATATCCAAGATTGACAGCTGCCACTCACTCAGCTGTGATGACTCCAACCACACTCTTTTCTCCTCCTGTTGTCTCCCATTTTCTCTCAATAATTTCCCATAATTTTCATTCCAGGTCTCACTCGCAACAAGATTTTAATCTCAGTCTGACTTCCGAGTGAAACAAAGGTTTAATAAAAAAAAAAATTCTTGACACTCCTTCTCTCTTATCCTCCCCATCAATGTTTTTTCCTCAGGAGCCAAAACTTTAACTCAAAGCAAGACAGCGATAAAAATCTCTTAACTGGGAGGAGAAGAAAACATAAAAAATAAAGACCTAATATCAGAAACATGGAGGGATAGAAGATAAAGTACTTCAAATTAATAGTGACAAAGTACTACAGCACTAGCGAGCACAAAGAAAAGTGTTAAGTCAAGATCATTTTACATTAGAACCGATGAGCACCAAACAACAGGTAATTAAATTAGATTAATCACTGTGTTGTTGATTTATAGGTTAAAATGGTTTAACTACTGGGGACTGGGATTAGGCTATTTGAAGTCTACAAACACCTTCACCTGTCACCCGAGTCCATATTTATTTTGTATCTATCAGTCTTTCAAGGCTCACCACGGTAACCCAAGGTCATCGCCGTAATACGTGATGTTCAACATCATTAAGCAGAATCAGTGTCCACTTCTCCAGAATCTTACTTCATCTGCTTTCCACACTCGCCTCCTCTCTGCCTATGCAATGTTTTGCCTGACTGAAAGTGAAATATTATTCTTTTTTTTACCCTTTTATCACAGATGATGTAAATCAAGTGGCAGAATAAACCCATAGAATTTTGCATGCACGATTTTTAAAATCGTAAGGGTAAAATCAACATCAGAGTTAACATGGAAAAACATCCAAAAACGGGGTAGAACTCATATTCATGACACATGAATACTATAACCTTCCAAGCTACAAACAAAAAAGCCGGATGATTGTGTTTGAAAGAAGTGGATTAGTATGACATCTCAGGCTATCCGGCATGAACACTAACACCATAAAATAAAAATGCACCTTTTCGCGGATACATTTAGCAGACACATCCTTGGTGATCTGCAAGATGAGTAGGTTGGAAGGAGCCATACAATTTAGGGTCTTATAAAACAACAATAATACTTAAGAGTCAATTCTGTGCAGCTCTGGCAACTAGGAAAGTGTTTTCACTACAGGTGGAATGTGTTAAACTCCCTTTTATGACTTTAGTAAGAGCTGCATTCAAATGAGTTGTGAGCCAACCTCCTGTTTTTATGGGAAAATACTGCAACGCAGGGAATTAAAGTAATCTGCCAGAGATTAATCCATGGAGCAATGTTTTAAAGTCAGGCCAACACTGATGTCTAAAGTTTGAGTGTGTGTGTGTGTGTGCACTTGTTACTTTAGGACTTTTTTCTGGCATAAACACTGACCTTTCTCAGGACCAGTAGTCCTCATGGAGACTAAAACCTAATGACCTTATTAGGCAGAACCTCATTTCTGAGGAACTGGTTAAATTTAGGGCTTAGATTGGAATTGTGGATAGGGTTGAGCAATAACTGGTTATGGTTAAGGTTAAGGAAAATGCTGTGTTTACGTTGACTTAATGAATGGAGGTCCTAATAACTGCCACACCCTGTGTGTGTGTTGTAGGAGGTTATTGTAGTGGTGCTAATAAGCTGGTGGAAGACCAGTATCAACACCACCACTCTGGCCTGTACATTTTATTCCATACTTGTTTTTTTTTGTTGTTGGTGGTGGTGGTGTTTTGTATTTATTGCATTTAAAAAAGAAAAAAACAAATGCATTTAGAACTGTACTTTTCACAGTGAAGTTTGCACACATTTTTGTACATTGCACATTTTGTTTTTTTGTTTTTTTTTTTCAATATTTATGTTGTATTTAGGACTAAATGATACGACAAAATGTTCCAATCCCAATAATCACTAATTATCACTAATTATTGTGATAAATGTCATATTGTTAAACGTTGATTTTTACTCCTGAATTTAAATAGGGGGAAATAAAACAGCATAGTTATGTGCAGTTTCTATGTTTAACATTTGTTAAAACAGGGAAAACTGTTTGCTCATTTGAAATAAAACCTTCCATGTGATGGTTTAATGTCCTGAAATATGTTTTTACAACCACGGACGTTTTAATATCCTGCATATTTACCCTTAGTTATATTGTGATAGAATCAAATTATAATGCGGCTAATTAACTGGATTACTGCCCAATCCTCTCTGTATTTATTGAATCCCTTTTAACCTATGATTGAGTTCTCCTCTTGACAGGAGCTGTGGTGTCCACTTAGTTCCACCTGAAAGCGAGTGGAGTTAGATTAGACTAATGACACAGTGTGCATTACTTTTAGTTCATGAACAAAAAAAGATTCAACTGGGCTCTGTGATGTACATCTGTGAAATGTGTGAGCAAGTAAAGCAATTAGCAAATGCTTAATGCAAAAACACTTACCCAATTAATCTGCTCCAGGACACAAACACCTGTTTAAGGTTCTGGAAGAAACAATGAGGGAGGATACGAGAGGGGGATTTGTTCACAGTAGTGTATCTTTTTATTATTATTGTGTATTATTATAATTTGTAATAATATTTTTGAAGATCAGGCTAAAAAGAAAAACCTAATATGTGGAGGTAATTATAATTGGAGTATACCCGCTAATATAGTATATAGTATATTCCAGTGTTTGTCATTAGGACACAGTATATAGGCCACCATTTTGCATTTACCTGTGTTGCTAGACAAAACAGGATCATTGATTACATTATATTCATATGGTGGAACAAGTTGAAAAAGTGACCTTGCAGTCACTTGTTTCTGTATCTTTCATTCATTCATCAGCATCACATTCTGTGTCATTCATCTGGCAACAGAATGTGATGCTCACCTTTCGAAAATCCCAGAAGGAAACATCCAAAATCGACCCAACACCTCCAAATTATGCACTCATCTCCATAATTTGTCTGCTCTATTCAATGAAGTTCAGGTAAGGTTTATTAACTAATGTCATAAAGATAAACACTATATGTTGGATAAATAACATTTAACAAATTAATTACTTTATTTTTTCAAATTATAATGCAGTGTCACTGTTGATTCATTTAGCCAGTTAACAGCTGATTTATTTTATGCTGTGTGTAGGAAATATTGAATTGTACAGGACATAAAAAGCCCTGGTACTCCTCTCAAAAATGGCTCTACCAGAGAAGAAAGACAGACATGGGTCTGCAGTGGGGATTTCTTTTAAAATACTAATGATTGAAAATGTACACTAGCAGTCAAAAGTTTGGACACACCTTATTTTTCTTACTATTTACATTGTGGATTCTCACTGAAGGCATCAAAAATATGAATCAACACATATGGAATTATGTAGTAAACAAAAAAGTGTGAAATAACTCTAAATATATTTTAGATTCTTCAAAATAGCCACCCTGCAATGAGCAGTCTCTGCACTGTCTCAGTGAGCTTCATGATGTAGTCACCTGAAATGATTTTCACTTCACAGCTGTGCTTTGTCAGGGTTCATTTGTGGAATCTCTTTCCTTCTTAATGGGGTTGGGACCATCAGTTGTGTTGTGCAGAAGTCAGGTTGGTACACAGGTGACAGCACTATTACAACTGTTAGAATTCATATTATGACAAGAACCAATCAGCTAAGTAAAGAGAAACGACAGTCCATCATTACTTTAAGACATGAAAATCGCAAAAACTTTGAATCTGGTACTTGTTGCCAACACATGAAAGTTGACCGAATAGGTTCAATGTTGATAGTAGTAAAACAGTTACATAATAGATATGCTCCATATATGAACACAATGTGATACCAGGAATGAATGTAGCATCTTACTTCCAATTCACCCTCATTTATTTCAGTTGGTTTTGCAGTATTTTTTTTTAAACCCTTAGGGTTGTTGTTGTACACATTTTGCATATAACACCTTATATAACACTTCTTTTAAATGCAAGTACCATATTGTTATTCATTGTCAAGTTTCGTCAAGAATAAAAGCTTTTAATTTCAGTGTTTATTTGCTGTTTGTCCACAAAGTGGGGCAGCCCCACTGACTGAGTGGAAGGGAATTGGATCCCCACCAGGTCAATGACTGGGATATCCTTGAGAAAGGTACACAATCCCCATTGCTCACTGTTATTTGGACACCCTAAATTGACCCCAGCCATGGGGGAAGGGGCCAGTGTACTCTTAGTGCCAGCCCCAAGCCCGGATAAATGGGATGGTTGTGTCAGGAAGGGCATCTGGTATAAAAATGTCTGCCACAACAAAGATCCAGATAATCAACTGTGGTAACCCCTAGAAAATGAGAAGCTGAAAGAAAAAATGTACCCAAAAAGTCCTTCATCTGACTATGACAAATTTCATTGAAGGTACAGCAGGGAGGAGCTGTGGATGAAACAATCAACTAAGATTCTAGCAATTCTGATTAATGGAGCTTTAAGTTATATTATGACTAGTCAAGACCAAATATCACTTCAATAAAACAGCAAAATACATAAAACAATACAGCAGCAGACAAGAAGAAAGCCATTTTATATTGCACCACTTGTTATACACAACACTAGAAAATACACAAAAAAAGAGTAATCTATCAGCCTGAATTGAAAAAGGCAACGGTAACCAGTAAGTTTTTAAAGAAGACTTAAAAATCCCCAGATTCTGGCTGAATGATATATGAAGCATACAGCAACAAGTCAGACCTGTCCAAAGTTCCAAACATAAACCTTTCTCACTCACCACAAGGCTTTAATTTTCAGCTTTTTCGCATTAGAACTTGCTTAACAACCACTTTGTGGAAACTTCAGCCGTGTTCCGGGTCCCATTAGAGTTTTATGCTCCACCATCTGTCCACTGAATGTCAGCATGGTTGCCCACATGCAGGAAAAGCTTGATGATTCTGTAATGAGCCAAATAATTAAAAATAACACTGTAAATAGAGAATAAAAATCTAGCTATTACTCTAGCTCTCAGATAAAGGCCCCTCTGCATGATAGTGACAGAAATATTAAATGTTATTCTGCTGTAATTATTTAATATCACCTCCTCTGTACTCAGCTCAGAAATGGCCCTGGGAGTGGGCTGGTGCTACAAAATTACAATGGAATCATAAGTCTTACGCCTACATTATTTATGATGGTGCATAGATTAGGTTGTTAAAGAGACTGCAAAACATGACGCCTTCCAGAAAACTGGACCTGGTTGTTGTATCCTGAGTGGCTTGTTAAGCATTCATTGGAGAAGGGGCCGAAGCTGAAAGACAATGTTTGCTATTTGATTTGACCTTCAGATTTGCCAAATCCCATTTGTTAAGGGCTAAGCAGTGATGAAGATGTATTCCAACCACGACCACCCCCACACAGACACTGAGAAATGCAGCTATCTAATCCACTTACAGGCTAAGGTTCTTATGTACAATTCTTAAATTATTCATAAACATGTATTCATTCAGCCTTGTACCTTTTAGAAATAGATTGATGGTGTGTATGTGTGTGTAAAAACTGTATATTTGTACATTTGTACAAGTAAATGATAATTTTTTTTTTCACAATTTGTTCCAGTTGAAGCATGAAATCACTCTAATATTATTAGAATTTTTAACCTGTGCACTCAGCGCCCATTATGAAGCAGAGAAAAAGGTCTAACATTCCAACATGCACATAAAGCTTTCATTCCCTTTGTTCCAGTCTCAGAGTCAAGGCATTAATGCAATTTGTTGCTGAACAATACCCTGATTCTTTTGGTTTGCTTTAAAAATACTGCAAAGCAGCTTCAACCTTGTTGTAGGTGATAAATTATCCACAGGAGTAGAATTTTACAGTTTTTCTTTTCAGTGAAATGAGTAAGAACACTGCAAAGCTCAGGTTTTCAAACATTTGTTCAGTCCATAAAGAAGTCGATGAAGGCACCGAGTATACATTTTACAATAAACGCAGATGTTCTTAGAGCTTAAATTGTCGAAGCAGAAAAGGCCAACTGTCTTTAATGAAAAATTATCCACCACAGCAGGGAAGGGAAATGTATGGTCATGAAATATAACTTCATGTTAGTAAAGACAGAGAAAACATTGCACTGGTAAAGTGAGACAACTGCAAGAAAGTTTGAAATATGACTAAAAATGACAAAAAGTTTCAACTGTGAATTCTACTGCTCTAAAAACATTTGCAGTTTGACAACATAAATTACTCTTGCAGTGTCCACCCATGGAATGCTGCTGTACACCCACTAATGCTCCCTCAGTCAGGTCTGATAGTATTGTTTGACAGAGCTGAGATGAGATGAAGGATGCAGCAGATGAACAGAGGCGCCATAATAACAGCAACAACAAAAATCAACAAAAGTTACTCACTGCAGCGTTAAATACATACTGCGATCCAGCACTTCCAAATCTGCTCTTCGCCTTCTGCTCTTGCTTTGATTAATGAGACAGGAGTGGCCACATGGTGGAATAGTAGTTCACACTGTGGCCCTGCAGTGTGGTTAATTCAACACTCTAGACCGTCATAGATGTGAATATGAGAGTGAGTGGTTGTGTTGGCCCCATGACATACTGGCGACCTGTCCGGGTGGTACCCCGCCTTTCACCTAGTGTCAGCTGGGATTGGCTCCAGTGGCCCTCGACCCTTATGTGGAAGATAAAGCAGTAGACAATGGATGGATGATGAGACAGCCAGTACTATTATGTTTATGCCTCCAACAGCTCTTTTGATAGCACTGTTTACAAATTACAATCGGGTATCATTGGCCCTTCAATGCACTTGAAAGAGTAAGGTAGTTTGGAAGGGAGACGGAGACAGTGGAGAAGGGTCGGGGAAAGGATTGAGTAGAAAGAGGAGACAAGTGTGAGTTCTGCCCTTTGAGGCATCATGTCTGAACATGTTAAAAGAAGTTCTACTCTCTGTCTGTCTGGGAAGGTAGCTGTGTTGATTTCTACCATCGTGTATGATTCTGTCTGTCTCTCCTTTTGTGTGTCTTTTTATTCTCCGTCTCAAAGTATGTTTGTTATCCAGACTCATGCATAAACTATGTCAGTTTGACATAGTTTGAAGTACCTTGAATCACATGCGTCAGTGGGGAAAAAAAAAAATAATCTTTATCTTCCAGTGCATACTGTGTCACATCAAATACTGTAAAACTGCTAGAATTTTAATGTTCACCCATAATTCGCCATAAGTAGCTAAAATGCCGGAAAGAAGATGGAGTGGAACCAAGCTAACAATACCTATCAAAAGTGATTTGTGACAAGACCAATCATGTAAACTTGTTTTTTCTCCTGTCCAACTTAAGCACCAGCTTGTTTTCCTTGCCAAACACTTACAGATGTGTCTTGATGTGTAATATTTGTGTGCCTTGCATTTATTACATTTATGTTAGGTGTTCAAAGCCTGGGGCCACACGGCGGATTAGTGGCTAGCACTGTTGCCCTGCAGCAAAAAGACCGAGATTCACAACAGAGCGAACTGTTGTTCAAGAGGAAGCTCAACCATATAGACAATGAATGGATAAATGGTTTAAGCCTGTTTCAAGCCTTTTTGCATTATCAGTGCACATCAGTGCCTTTAACCATTTGCACGCAGTGGTAAGTATAATTGAGAGTGTGGATACCGGACGTGAGCTTTTCAGGACCTGATGGAAATGGAAGGTTTGGGACACTTTTAGACAAATACTTTGTCTAAATTGTTTTCAGGTAAAGTTCCATTGCACTGTCAGGGTCGGCCTGAGTGTGTGTGGAAATATATACTTGAATTTCAGTCGGGTGAGACTGAATTAAATTCAGACTGAATGGAACAATGTGTTGAAAGGCTTTGAAAGGTCTTTGGCACTCAGGCGCAAGGTGACTCGGAAAATCCCCGGAAGTCTAGACACTAGTAATGATGGTGGTTGGTGAGACTAATGGGGAATGATGGATCAGATGAGACTGTAAAGACTTGGTGGTGGTGGGCAGGGGGAGGGAGACTGAGGCAACTAAGGCAGAGAGGGAAAAAAGACACTTAGCAGATGATTGACTAATGAGTTAGATCCATTGCAACGCTATTGGAAGAGACAAGACCAGTTGATGAACAGCTGACTGTGACATGGATGATCTGGGAAATAACAGCCAGGAAGTGACAGAGCACATGCTTGAGAGTAGATGAAAACAGCAAGTGTGAGAATGAAACTCTGATTGAAGAATTACAGAGTAGTCTTCTGACTGAAACTATGCTCAAGCGACGTTTTATGTCCACACGCTCATTTGCACTGTTTGTGTCTGTAAGCAAAACAAGCAGCAACCATGGTGACAGCAACTTTGTGGAGCTTATATCCATTCGGTTGGATGGGTTGTCTCAGACCGTGCCACGCTTTTAAATGAATTGTCATTTATTTATCATGGAGCTTCCACCTTCCACAAAAAAATCTGAAATTCAGTGATCATGGGACTGAAAATCCTCTCAGCTCATCTCAGCGGTCTGTGTCGACTGCTGCTGTTCTCACCACAAGCTTCCACATAGGCAAGCAAATTGAGATTTTTCACCGCAAAATGGGTATTTTTTTTTATGACAGTCTATTTTTCTGCAAATATTTAAATGTCCACACTTGAATCACTTTAGTAACAACAGTGTTGGATGGAAACATTGTGAAATTATCAGAAAACCCCCATCTACACATTTAATGTCTAATAGCCTGAGGATTACACACAGATCACACCCTCTCTTTGGATAGACACATTATTCTGCATACAAAGATTGCTCATTAAGTTGATGTATCACTCCAGCTTAATGAATCACTACAGTCTACTTCATCATTATCATCATTGGTTTACTGGGAAAAGGCTTTATCTATGGACCTAGAGTAGCTATCCTGTGGCACGTCCAAGTGGAGAGACCTGGGATCATAACAATGACCTAAAATATTACCTACCAGCTGCACCAGTGAACAGGGCCCACCTGTCACTATGTATTCCCTTAACTTCAGCCAAACTGAGACTGGCTCTGACCTGACCTCTTCAAACCACATGTGAACTATGTTTGGGTCAAAGTACTGAAACAATCCATAACTTCATTCCAGCTGTAATTTACTTATGTTAACCCACGACAGTCAGTACGCGTATATGACTTTAAAAAAAAAAAAAACAACTAATATTGTGTTCGTCCTTCTTCTCATAATAGCTATCAGACTATAGGAGTAGTGCTGTCCTCTACAGTTTGAAGTTTTTCCACTTCAAAGTTCCTCAACGCAGCTCTTCAGCCCAGTCCTTTAACTCAGAATCACAGTTCAAAATTATCCTCATCTCCCCATCTCCTCAGTTTAATCCTATTCTCATTCTCTTCCACTTCTTTGTCAGGATCCGGCTTCCTGACTCTTATTTTGTTAAGTTTTTGTACTTCCTGTGCAGGTTTTCTTGTGCTTGGTTTTTTCAGGAGACTTGGCCGTGCAGCCCGACTGAGTCTCCTGCCTCACACCTGCAGTTCATTTCCTGATGAGAAGCACACTACATATCGTGTTTTTCATTACTGGTTTTTTCCTTTCCAGTTTCGTCCGGAGACCTCTGCCCAGCCAGCCAGTCAGTCTCCTCGCTTTTTGTTTGCTTCAAGTATAGTTTGGTTTCGTTTTTGTAAATAAAGGCTCATTACTCATCTTTTAATTGGCCTGGCTTCCACTTCCTTTTGGGTCCATATATGTCCTGACACCAAATCATCGCATTCTTCTTCTTATCTGACAGTGTAGTAGTTGGTTTTAAACTTTAAAGAGAGCAACTATGGTACAGCTACCTCTGGATTTCCTGGTTAGCAAGGACATAATATTGTTTGAAAATAAATGAAGGCCTTAAACACTAAATCAAAAGTTCATACTAGTTCAGTATTTCAAGGTTTAAAGTCTGTCAAGCAAACTTTTGGACAGATATGTGATTAAGACATTAACCAGTGACATTGGTGTTGCGCAGTGTAGATGTTTTGGAGGGTTTTGTTCTGTGTGAGATGAATGGCTCTTCTCGTGATTGCATTTCTATTGTTATCTCTTGCATTTCTTATCCAAAGTCTGTCAAGTGAACTGCTTGACATTTATGAGATTGAAAGACAGATATTCCTTGCCTTTATAAATAGATGGAGATAATAAAATAGAAGCACTGCTTTTTGTGAGTTCATGGAGTTAAGTTGTAAATTATTGATTTGCCCCATGAACTTTGTTTTACTGTAGAACAATCTGTATATTTCCAGGTTTCAACCCCACAGTTTGTACAGCAAGTGCCTGCTGTAATTGATTAAATCAGTGATGACCAAAGTGTGGTCTGCAGGCCCCTAGTGGGCTGTGAATGTACTGCAACTTAGCCATGACATTTTTTTTCTTCTAAAATTCAGCTTTGTATATAAGGTTGAATTTTCCCATATGTCCTTGTTCATTAAAAAAAAAATAATAAACGGTGGAATTTGTATGAGTGGTGTGGTGAAATGCATAGATCCACAAGGACATGCAAAGTCTGAAAGGTCATCGCGACTGTTACATTTTGGAATGCCTGCATAGTGTTTGTTTATTTTGTCAGAGCAGTAGAGACACAGTAATGTATTCATTCATTTCACAAATAAAACCGGGTGCAATCATTGCTAAAAAACAAATTATATTTATTCTGAGGGAACAACTGACATTTCTAATCTCCCCGTAGCAGTTCTAAGTGGTATTTTTTCCTTTGGTTGAACAAATACCAACAAGCTAAATGTCTGCGTTTTAAAGGGATAGTTTTATTTTTATTCTCTGATTATTATCTGTATTGGGTTTGTGGCAAAAATAAATTAAAGAGCTAGTTCAAATGTACAAAAATGTCGTTTCATACAATCATGCTTCACAAAACCTGAATATCACTTAAATATGGAGGTTTGTGTATTATTTACAAGGATCTTGAATGTCATTCTTGAAGCATGTCAAGTCTCACAGCCCTCTCCACAAAGTGATTAGCCATTTTGTTTTTTTTTTGTTTTTTTTTATTATTATTATTTTCTATCCTTCCTCTATCACCTCTATTTGTTTCCCCTTTGGGTGTCTTTTTCTCCTCAGAGGTTGACTTGTTTTTGCCATTTCTGTGATACCAAGTGAATACTATTCTTTTCCTTCTTTTGATTATTTTTGTTTGTGCCTTAAATCAAGCTGCCATTTCACTGTGCAATTTTAACATCATAATAACCAGTTCAGGACAAAACCTTTTCTATTTTAGCTTTTAATTTATTGACAGATTGCAAATCAGTGACATATGGGAACTATTGTGAGCAAGTGTAAATGAGCAGATGCTTGCTGTGAAGACAGTCATTTGTTGTAGCTGCTTAATGATTTGGACAAGAATAGACTGTGCGTTTGGTTTAAAAGTCCCGGGAAAATTGTTGCTGCAAAATTATTCATGCATTAAATCTCAAAATATGGCCCACGATGGAGCTTCACAACTGTGTTCATGTTGCTCGTGTGGAATATGAGTGCCATTACTGCGCCCATATATTCACATTTTGGCTGGATATTGCCATGAAGCGTAAAATTCTGGTGGGGAAACCAAATCACAAACAAGGTAAAGGAAATTTTAACAAATCTTTATTCTTTTTTATTCTTATTATTATTTCCTGTTTACATTTCCTCATATGTTCAATTCTGTTCTTTTTTTATGTCTCCAATTCAGAATATACACTGCTCAAAAAATAAAGGGAACACTAGAATAACACATCCTAGATCTGAATGAATGAAATATTCTTATTAAATACTTTACATAGTTGAATGTGCACAACAGCATTTAACAATAGATAAATAAATACTCTAGACCCTAAAAACAAATAGTAGACTCTCGAGATAATGGTTGAATATCATATAATGCAGCCTGGGAAATGATTAATCTGGATCATAACAATGTAACTGGCAGATAATCTAAACAGAATAGCAACATTGTGTGAGTAGTGCTGGTATGCAAATAAAAATGCCGGTACTTGAAATTGTAAAAGTAAGAAGTGAAGAAGCCATTAGCGTCCAACAGTAACGGCCCACTTCAAGCATGAGGAGGGTGGAAAGGAGATGCAGTAAGAAGGTAGAGGAGACATAGAGATAAACAAATGTATTTGAGAATGATGTCATTCGTAACAACAGTTATCATCACTATCATCTTCTTCATCTAATGGTGGGTGTAACACGCAGCAACCTTCAGAAAAGGACAAGCCGTAGATGAAGGAGGTATGAGAATAACGTTAATGTTTATAGTAATAGTAATAGAGCTTAAAGCTCTGGAAATGGGGATACCTGCTAAATAAGAATGGGGAGGCAAAAATGTACCACTGGTGTAAAATTAGTCTATTGAAATTGTTGTGCAATGGGGATTTTCTGCCCATCAATAATAACATTTGGTTTGAAAAATACTCTGTTGCCCAGGAATCAGATCATATGTGTGATCTTAATTCATCCCTGTGGTGCAACTTCTTTTATATACATAACATTCAAGTAAAACAACCAATAACAAGAAAAGTGTAGATGTAGGTGATGTGAATCACCACAGAAGGGGCCAAAAACCAAAAAAACTCAAGTAGTGCAATCATAAATGCTATTGCACGATTGTGAGGTGAGTAAACTATTTGCTAATGGTTTGTTCTACAAGCAGGTGTAATTGGTATATCCCGACTCCCTGTGCATCAGTGTAATCTATATTTTTAGAATCCTATGTAAGTGTGAATGATTGACCTATGTTAAACTGATGGAGTCATATGTGCCATGTGTGCCGTGTGTTTGGTGTGTGTGTTGCCTCAATTAGCTGAGGTAATGGTCTGAATAATGATGTTGCTTTTTTCCCGTTGCCATCTGGCCTCGTGGATGCTCTGCTGTTTCTAAAACACACAGGGGAACACAGGGGTTATCTATCTATCTATCTGTGTGTGTGTGTGTGCGCACCTGCTGGTCCTCTGCTTCTCTGAACAAACGTCAATGACGCAGTGAATCTGTTTTAAATCATCGTCACTGTACTGTTGTTTGTCCCACTCTCTCCCCCCTTTTATTTCATTTCCCTTCACTTCTTTCTTCCCTTTTCTTCACTATTTCAACATCTGGCCCAGTCGGCCACAAGAGTTTTTGTTCTTCTATTCAAACTCACATCCACTCATATGGACCACGAAGCGCCATTTGTTTTAAATTCCCCTGCTGTGCAGAAGAAACTTGTTCGGTACAAATTAAATTTCCGGTCTCACTTGACTATGCTGTAGCTCCTCAAGCAGTGCAGGTTTTATAAATTGTATGCAATTGCAGTCATACTGTTTTTAATCTGTATGACAAATACACAAAGTGGAAACAAAATCATTGTATACTGAGCTGCAAATGTACAAAAAAAAAACCAAAAAACACACTTTTCATTTAGTTTCAGTCTTGAATGAGTCTCCATTTTATTTCTGCTAAATCTGCTGTTTCTAGTAAACAATATATCCAATCTGATACAGTGTGTTCTGTTGACTTTCAGATGCTCTGTCTCTTGAACAGATCACTGCCTTAAGTTACATAAGAAACTCTTTTCTGCCACTGTGGAGTGCCAGAACAAGGTGAACTCAGTGAAGCAAATGATCTCAATTGATGTGGCATAGTTTTAGAAAACTATTCTTTTTGTTTTTGACTTCTCCCTTTAGGGGTCCCCACAGCTGATCACCTGCCTTGCCATCTTGCCATATTCCATTGTTTTCAGTGACATATTTGATTTGGCTTTTTAGTTTTTATGCCAGATGATCTTCCTGATGCAACCCTCCCAATTTATCTGGGCTGGATTATTTCTATAGCCAGCTATACCTTCCTTCAGATGTGAAGTGTAATGAGTATTTGATTTTCTTTTAGCTGTTGTTTTGGTCCCTCAGTGAATATATGTCTACCAGCAGTGATACAACAACAACAGATTTTAGGCACATGAATAGCTCACGTTATAAAATATACAACTAATCTAACCGCTTTCTTTCTGCACCATGACTTCAGTGTTGAAGTCCTTCATTTAGATTAACTTTATTGACACAAACGAACAAAGGAGGCAGCAGTAGACCATTAACTCACGTGTCCCTATGAATTAAAAATGCGGATTTTCTATACAGACTTTGGTACTAGAGTGAGCAATTTACAAATTCTGTTCAGGAAACTTGTGACATTAAGTAGCAAACATACCCTGAAGTTATCATATACTGAAGCAGACACTTTATCAGGTGAACCTATTGTGAAGGGGTTAAAATATGTTTTTCATTGGGAATGAAGATGCTCACACATTAAACCTTTGGCTTTGAAAATGCTAAAACTTCTACACAAGACAAGCACTAGCCTCCATCCTGGGAGGAAACTAAAATAACGGAGCCTGCTCTGTGCTGAGGATTGTATTGTGTCTTTTATTGCATTCGAAAAAGACACTATGACGAATCCAAATTGGCTGATGACTGAATGATTTAGCTCCAGATTGCCTCTCTTATTGAAGTCACTTGTCTCAGAGAGGCAGAGTCTTCTCCCCTCTCAGGCCCACTCGACTTATTCCAGCAGCGTGGAGGAATGCATATTCGCCACTGCCGTCAGTTTTCAGTCTATTAATGGAGATACACTACTTTACTGCACAGCAAATCTGCCGTGATGTAAACATCGCTATCTTCCAATCACTTGACTTGATCCCTTACCAAAACATAGCTATAATTGGCGGGTGAGTGTTGTTCAGACTACTTCTCGCTAACAAGGTAGCTCGATAGCAGAGTCCTGGATGAATGGATGAAGCCAAGTCTTTGTGATCAGTAGAATGCAACTATCCTTCATGCTGTTATTAGTCACAACCTGTGGCCTCACTTCATCCATTTTGTTGGCGATTGATCTGGCGTTCATCAGAAAAAGGCTGGGAAGCGGTTCAAGGTTGAGATGGTTTGGTCACGTGCAGAGGAGGGATAGTGATTATAGTGGATAAAGGATGTTTCCCTAGGACATATGGTGGCCTTCACACACCAGAAAGGGTATCCTCCTTCATTTTCTTAGGCACTGCTTCAAAATTAGAATTGCAATAGGCTAATTTGTCCTTTTCATCTGTAGAAACATGATGGGTCAAGATGGCAGCCACTGAAAAGCAAGACTGCTGCCTGAAGTTCATACAAAAGGCAAGGCCAAAATGTTTCTTCTAAAGATATTATAAAGTTCTACAAACATATTTCAAGATAATATAATGAATTTCTGCCATTTAAATCTCCTACAGTTTGCACATTAGATCTTCAGGGCTACGGATTACAACCATTTCGTACATACTTGAGCATATTGGATTCATAGATACTGTATGAACAGAATCATTTATACTTGATTTCTAGTTATGAGGGTCCTCATGAAAATTACTATATGTGTGGAATGGATGCACATATATATACGGCACCTTGTATGTTGGTTATGGATAGGATCTCTCGTATGTTTCTAGGTTAACAGCATCTTTATAGGCATGCACACAAGCTCATAGCTACCCAACTGTGTCTCCTTGCCTTACCTATCAAAAATATCTCTTTGTCAACAACATTCAAAGTGTCTTCCAGCTAAAGGTTTAAGGTTCTTATGCATTAGAATTTCATACCAACAGAGCTCAAATCAGCATTCCCACTCGCTTGTGATTGGCCAGCTATGAGCGGACTAAATGCTACGCAGTGCTTTGACCCCCGAATGGCAGGAGCGTCAGTTTCAGTGCCTGCATGGTTTAATTTACATGTAAAATAAACCATTTTAGTATATGTTGTTCCCTATGCACATGGTTTCTCGCAGCTCATGCAGTGGTTCGTTTTTAAAACAGGGCTCAAATCAAATCAATTTGTAGTGACCTTTTTACATTCTGGAAATTGCAGACAAAGATGTAAACCATGTCTGTAAACAAGGTCTCTGCTATCATTGCACTATGTTAAGCAGCCAGTATGTTCAAAGCTGCTGCATTAGAATCCTACTCAAGTATTGTTTATTTTATTTGTTGTGACTGGCTATGCTGGTGAGATACATAAACTGGTCAGCAATACCCCTGTGGCTGGGGTCAATTCAGAATGTCCAATTAATCCAAGCAATGGGGATTGGGAACCTTGCTCAAAGGTACAGTAATCCTAGCCCTTGACCTGTTAGATTTGAGCCGGCAACCCTCTGGTTTCAAGTAAGATCCCTTTCCACTAGGCCATGGGCTGCCCTGGCCCATGGCTGACATATGAGGCAAATATGTTCTTCTTTTTCTCCACCTTATAAAATAACACTTTTATAATTACTAATGAGACATAAAATTGCTTAACATGAATAAGAACTTATTGAACAACCTTTATGGTTTGATTCTACAACCTATATATTGTGACTGCACTGCAGTGTTCTTATATTGACTAATATAAAGAAATAATAATATCACATAATTTGGATGAAAAAAAATAATAGGACTATTAATTAATAATAATGATCAGCCAATGCTGATTATTTAAAGGAGACATAGAATGGTCTTTTTGAACCAAAAATCGAGATCACTGATGTCTACTTAGGTAAACTAAATAATATTTATGCTCAAAAACCTCATAGTCTCTTCAGATTAAGCCAGTTTATTGCTCATCTCTGACAGCATCTAAACTGGCAACTCTGTTTCTGAGCTAATGCCCACCCCCCAGGACACTCTTGCGATTGGCCAGCTACCAAGTGCATTCCCACTCGCTTGTGATTGGCCAGCTATGAGCGGACTAACTGCTGTTGTTCCCCATGCACACGGTTTCTCACAGCTCATGCAGCGGTTCGCAGCGAGCGAAGACAAACAGAAAGCACACACAATCTCTGCCTGCCGCACAGTAGTTAGCGTATGTGCTAACCCGAGACACTTGCAAGCCGACACCAAAATACACACATTTCCACACAAGTCATGCAGCGTTTTGCTTGTAAACAGTATCGTGGAGCTGAGACAAACAAACACTCTCACTCATTTTCTACCGCTACTGAGATAATCAGAAAAAGCGAACACACACGCTGCCTTTCAAATGAGGCTGCAATTAGCCGTCGTTAGCTGTTGTATTGCCCAATGATTGTATAACTATTCACTTCAAAGTGACTGCTACAAACAAAAAAGCATTTCAGGAAGCTTAGCAGGGATATTACTATCAAATATGAAAGATATCCACTCTGCTCTTTTTTCCTCATTAGAAGGGAGTCTATGAAGTGTCTTGTTGCCACGGTGACAACCAGCAACAGAGCAACAATGAACTGAAACTTTCTTCTGAGACATGTTGCTCTCAGCAGATACAATAGTTGTAATAGCGGAAGTGATTCAGCTTCTTCTTCTTCAGGTTGAATGTTCACGCCCATGACCGGGAGTAGCTGTTGGGGGAGGGTTCGTTGCACGTCAAATGTGCTAGTTACGTAACTAAACTGGACTTTTCACACTTTAGTGATGTTTAGATATGAGAGGGACACGGGGACACACCAAAAACAAAACATCAGAAATTTGATTTTCCACTGAATGTCCTATTTAAAAAATGTACCAGAATAGTTGGCCATACTGATCAATAAGTCTACTTCTATGTGAAGTCCAATTCTCCAAACTTGGTCTTTGTCTTAGGATTAGACAATATTACCTGTACCTGAGTTAGCTTTACCTGCTGGTGATAATGGATTTGCTCTTCACAACACAGATGACGGTATCCTGGATATTTTCTCTTCATGTTTTTATGAGTTGCACATGATAGACTGCTGCAGGTATTCTTTCAGGTATTCTTTCTTTTTCCTCCTGATCCTGCCATAAGTTAGAGAATTCCTGAAATCGAGCTCTGGTAGCTGACATCATGCAACCAAGGTAAGCCTGTTGTGGCAGGCAACAGCGCTGTTCACATCCCACATGTCACAGGCAGGATATATACTATACTTGGTAATAGTTCAGGCAATTTCTCTCTTCACCAGCTGTTTTCATAAAAAGTGACAATGGTGGATAGAAACAGTTGGGGATGGGCAAACTGTAACTTACAATGATTGTCATGTTTTTATGCTTCTTATTGATGTGAAGGTGCATTTAGGTAAGGCTGTACTGTATTTTAAGAAACACTGATATTAATAAAGCATTTAAATTATTTGGCAAAGTTAGGGACATAATCATTGTAATTTTCCCCCTAAACTGCCAACTGGGAAGCTGTGAATATGGATGCCAACTTGAGCGTCTATATAGGCTACTATCACTTAAATATCTTGAGTATTATACATACTTTCATTGTGATATGTAAGTAATTTCTGGGGTAGAGTGAGGGAAAGTTGAAAGCTGGAATGTTGCAGGTCTATGTAATATATAATGTCCATTCTTGATGTTTTCATACTTGTGTGAAAAGCAGCCAGGGTTATTGTAAAGATCAGATATATTCAGTCTTTCAAGTTTTTTCGATATCTTGCTCAATCTTTACAGATTTAAAGTGAACTCTTAATGCTTGAAACCAGAACTGGTACTGGTCAATTTACAAGAGCTTTTCCAGCTAACATGGCACTGTGAGCAAACAAACTCACTTGACGTCCATGCTCTGTGGTCATAGAAGCAGGGAAGATATAACATAAAAAGTGTAACTGGTTGTCTTGCCTGTGTCATCACCAAAACAGGAGGCAGCAGAGTGAGAAATATAAAAACACAAATTCATTTCTCCACATTTAGGTGAATTGGGTAGGAAACATGCTCAAACACAAGCTTGTGCTTGCTCTCTCTTCTTCCCTCTCTGCATGTGTGTGGAGGGACTAGAGGAGGAGACTCCATTTCTCTACCAAGAGACGGGGAAAAGCAGCTTCAGGCTTCAAAGCAAATTTACATCAGAATCAGAACATATCAAAATAATATCAAAAATGTATTTTTGATATTAAATGTCATAAATATCAGAATCAGAATATTTAATATCAAAAATGTATTTTTGGATATTAAATGTCATAAATACTGTACTCAGCAAGCTATAAATGTACTTTTGATCAATAAATTGTATTCCTAAGTATGTATTAACATACAAGGAAACAAGAACAAAGACTGCTCAGGATGAATTAAAAAAGCAATTGTTGTACACAATATAGACTTAAAGTCTTAACTTCATCTAAAGAGGAGTAACAATACAGACAATATATACACATTTCACCTGGAATATCTGCTAATAGCACATGGCCTCTTAACATTATGCAAGTACTTTACCTCAAAATAAAGGCTATGGTGTGTAATAGGAAGAAGGGAGTCTGTGTCATTCTCATGCTACAACCTGAACACCTATTCTTCCACACTGTCACTTTGTTGAGTGTGAAAGAAAAGAAAAGAAGTGCATTACACATAAATGACACTATGGCACACGTCACCAGATATTGTTCCACACTGGAAGCACAGCATGCTCAGTGTGGGCATCATAGCAAAGCCAAATTGACTGTGGTGGAGAATCAGCAAATCCCAGTGATCTGCTGGATCATGAAAACACCAAAGGTGTCAGCAGGCTGCTGTGTCTCTCTTTGTGTGCCTGTTGGTGAGAGCTGCTTGCATGGCTTCTTTTTTTTTTCCTTGAGGTTAATTTCCTTTAATTTTCTCTGCACCATAATTCGCAGCCCGGATCATGAGCCAGCTACGAAAGCACTGCAGCAGCTGTGTCATTCTTGGTGACGAATTAGCTCTGATTGTTTTGGCTCGCCTACAAAGCTTCGAATGACACAGTCAGAGGATCAGTCCTCGTGTATAAGCCCAAAGCCAAAATGAAAGGATTTGGTTCGGAATGGAAAGATGCACACTTTAACAGGGTGAACAGCAAGGGGAAATTGAAACTGACAAAAGCTGTACTGTAAGTGCATCTGAAGCAAAAATATCATATTTGTATAATTTCCCAAAATGCCAAAAGAGAGCTAAGCTCTACCAGAGTGGAAGTAACTTTGTGATTTTTACTGAAGCGTTGAAATCTTTTTATATTTATTTTGGTGGAATTTAATTTGTGGGGCATGCAGTGGAGTAGTGGGTAGCACTGTTGCCTCACAGCAAGAAGATTGCTGGTTCCTAATTTGGGCTTTTCTGCGTGGAGTTTGCATGTTCTTCCCGTGTGTGTGACCGTAGGTGTGAATGTGAGAGTGAATGGTTGTGCATGTTGGTCCTGCGCTGGACTGGCAACCTGTCCAGGGTGACCCCACCTCTCACCCTGTGTCATTAAATTTCTCCATACAGGAAGTAAAACAAAAGTCACACCAATATATACTTTTCAACTTCACAATCAACGGAATGAATCTTGTTGCCACGGTGATTACCAGTGCTTCCCAGCACCAGATGCTTCTGTGATTGTGTTTTCTTGTCAAATGTAAGAGAGAGCTGTGACCTTGGACAGTTTCTCTTCGCTTGACAATGGCACAGAGCAGAATGAGAGGGTGGAGCTGGCAGTGCGCAAAGTTCCCGCTTGTTTTGATTGCCGTTGCCTTTGTGATGCGACAATGAGTGAAACTCTGAGCCAGAGCAGGTAACTTACAACAAAAGTGTCAAGAATGAGATTTAAAGTAATGCAACAAGATTAGATTACATTTCATAAATAAATAGATCTCTGTGTGGAAATTGGGTTCCTTCAGCTGTAGCTGTAGAGCATGTGTGTCAAACTCAATGGCCCGCGGGCCATATCCGGCCCATAATACAATTATATCCGGCCCGCGAGATCATTTTACATTGATCTATTATTATTGTTATTAATGGCCCGGCGATATGAAGCGTTGATAACACACAAACTACAGATCCCATAATGCAGCGCAGCAGCTGCCTTCAGAGCGATAGGTTACCTGGGAACATTCCCGCACAGCTAGCCTTCTTCGTCCTTGGAGTGGACTCGGATTTGAGCGTTACAGAGGGAATATTGGACATTGCATCGATGCACGGGACAACGACAGGAAAAGACATTTTTGAAAACGTGTGTCAAAGTGTAACCGACGTGAAACGGCCCTGGGGCAAACTTGTTGGACTCGTGGGGAGGATGCGAGTAAAGATGCAGGAGGGGAAGTGACCTGGTGAGTTGACGGCGTGTCACTGCATCAAACATCAGCAAACGCTGCGTGGTAAAGTGTTGAAAATGGAACGTTTAATGAGCGCTGTAACGCAAACCGTAAACTTTATCCGAGTTAAAGGTTTGACGTAACAGCTGATCTCAGCGCCTTGAACCCTCAGCTCCAGGGACGTGACCACATGATCACGTGACCACATGATCACTGCCATGTATGATGCAGTGAAGGCATTTCAAGTTCTTTTTTTTTTTTTGCAGCATGTTCATAGTTGTAACTTTTATAATTTTGACAAGAGATATTTTTATAGAGAGCAAAGTATTTTAAGTTATATAAAGTTTAAATTTATTGTGGAATAATATTGCTGTCTGTTTTTATTCCTATTCATGTTCAAAAAAACATTTACTTTTAGTGTAATCAATAAATGTTTATCCTGTTCGGCCCGTGACCTAAAGTGTGCTTTGAGTTTTGGCCCCCGGTGCAATTGAGTTTGACACCCCTGCTGTAGAGGGTGGTCTAGATATATCATACATAGGGTGATCGGCAATCACCCTGATCACCTCTCCCCGATCCTTTACGTGAATAGCGCTCATTTCATATCACCTACAATGATATTATTGGTCCTGTTTTGATCTGCTTCACATCTTTGGCCTTCCTGCCCTCAGTGCTGTGCTGCACAGTGGACAAAGCGTGTGAACATACTGTAGCTCAGTTTTCAAACACTCATCAGGGTTTGTACGGAATGTAATTGTTAACACCACCTGTTCAGCAGACGTGTAAAGAAGTTATATTTTTACCATTTCCTTCACAAACACAGCACTAATTTAGCTACCAGTGACATCAACACCCCCGTGCTCCGTCAGAAGCCTCAGAGCAAACAGGTCCACAATGGACTGAGGATCCAATCCAATCCAAATTTATTTATAAAGCACTTTAAAACAACACAGTTGACCAAAGTGCTGTACACAGACATGAGGACAAATACAAAAGTAAAGCAATTTATATAGCTCAGCATCACAAACACAATTTGCCTCGAAGTGCTTTACAGTCTGTACAGCAAGTGACATCCTCTGTCCTCTGTCTCACATCGAGTGAGGAAAAACTCCACAGAAAACCCTTGTACAGGGGGAAAAAATGGGAGAAACCACAGGAAGATGTACATGTACATTGACAAGTTCACCAGATTATAAACAAAAAATCAAATATTACAGCGAGAGAAAAGACACAAAGACAGAGAAAAGGATGTTAAAGGCAGTAAAACAATAAAAAAGCAAAAGTAAGCATCTCAAACTGAGTTAATAGCCAAAGAGGAAAAATGTGCTTTAAGAGAGGGCTTAAAAACAGAAAGTGAGTCCAGCCAACCATTCACCAACAATTAGAACCACAGACTCACACTGTTTTAAATGCAGAGAAGAACAGGCGAGTCTTTAAAAGAGATTTCAAATTTGACAAAGAAGGGGTAATAACAGTCCATTCCACATCTTAGGAGCTGCAACTGCAAAAGCCCCCCCCAACCTTCAATCTTAGAGGCCGCACAGGCCTTACAGGATATGTAAGACCTATGCTTCTCAGGTGTCTCATTACATGTGAGCCATGTGGCTTTTGCCTATTTTTTCCTGTGAGCCAAATGTGTTTCACTGTGAAAAAAAGTGTGAAATTTTAACCACAGATTCAACGGCATGCTCTGTGTCAAACACATGTTCTGCACCAAAGATCTGCCTCAAAGCTGAAGCACTCTAGCATGTCAGTTCCCTGATTCCATTCTTTTTTTTTTTTTTGCAACAATGCTTTTATTGTGAAATATTTACAGGACTGACAAATGCATGGCTTCATACTGAAGAGTCCAAATAACAATAACAATAATAATAACAATGCTGCTGCCATCACACACTCCACTCACATCCACGTGGGAACATTATTACATTTACTGACGGTGGCTGCTCTTTACAATGTATGTATTTTGCAGTTATTATCCTGGCAAATACAAGTATTGGATCAGGACTCAGTGTCTGTAGATACTCAACTATGAAATGCCTAAATTTGCTGTTGTTGGTATAAACTATTGGGAAACACACTGAAGGGCTACCAACTAAAGATGCCTAGAGACATAACAATGATAAGGGGATAAATTGGGGATTTAATGGGTGGAGTAGGGGTAAGGCAGGCACAAGGGATGAACCAATATGATATTCAGTGTCAGTATCAGTCTGATATTGGTGAAAATCACCTGATCAGATGTTGGGAAATGAAAAGCACGAAGACCAATACCAAGCAAAAACGAGCAAAGTATTTGAAGTTATATAAGGTTTAAGTTTATTATTATTTATTGTGGAATAATATTCCTGTCTGTTTTTTTCCTATTCATGTTCAAAAAACATTTACTTTTAGTGTAATCAATAAATGTTTATCCTGTTCGGCCCGTGACCTAAAGTGTGCTTTGAGTTTTGGCCCCCGGTGCAATTGAGTTTGACACCCCTGCTGTAGAGGGTGGTCTAGATATATCATACATAGGGTGATCGGCAATCACCCTGATCACCTCTCCCCGATCCTTTACGTGAATAGCGCTCATTTCATATCACCTACAATGATATTATTGGTCCTATTTTGATCTGCTTCACATCTTTGGCCTTCCTGCCCTCAGTGCTGTGCTGCACAGTGGACAAAGCGTGTGAACATACTGTAGCTCAGTTTTCAAACACTCAACCCAAGTATCCCAAAAATGCTAAGTTAAGTACAGACTGAACAGACTTGTATGAGTAAGGGATTCACATGTCCCATTGGACATGATTTGTGTGGACTTAAAAAGAAAAAAAAAGGCCATATAAGTGTAATTCTGTAAAAAGACAAGAGTCATTTGATATAAACTTACCTTCTTTCTTGCACAACATTCAAGCACTTTCAGTGATCCATGTCTCTTTAGGGCGATTTTCCAAAACTTGACCTGTTGGAACTTTGGCTGTAGTTTTACTCAAGATAATGGAATTTGGTCACATCATTTTTATCATATCCCCCTGTACATATGTCAGTGTTATTGATGGTTGTCTGCCAGAAGTTCTCATTTTGTTTAATTCCCCCAACTATCTTTGTGTCTTTTAGCGACACTTTCACTAACTCACTGTGTTACACATATATTTACATACGATTGCTACCCCAGCCTATCTGTTAGCTGAGTTGTGGTGCTACCTGCTCTTCCTCTCAGTCTCATGTGGTGATAATGTTGCATACTGTGGTATTAAGCCAATTTAGTTTATCGTTTATTCAGTGTTTTAACTGGCTTTACTGACTGGGCCAATTTTCTTTGGAGAGGAATATACCTCTATGGATGCAAAATACTGCTGTTTGTCTGAATCCTAAATTATAAAAGAAGCAAACTGAGTAGACCAGCTGCAGCTTCTCTTACAGCCTCTCCTGTGTTTGTCACACAGCACTGGAGAAACTGAGCAAAACTATTTTTGGCTGTATGTGATAGTGAGAAGTGGACCTGTGTAGAAAATTCAACTCCCACTAAAGAAAAGCTCCCAAACAGTGAACATACTGTAGAGATAATCCTACCTGGCAGAAAATGACTGCAATGACGGCAACAAACCCCTAATCCCATGCCACTTTGAAATCACCCTGGTTCCAGGTTCCAGTTCCAAGTATACATTACAGAAACAGAGACTGAGTGAAGAAAGTCAAGAGGACGAAGAAAAGAAAATAAATGTTATCATCGAGTGAACAAACCAAACAATGTCCAAACACAAGCGAAGGAACATGACAAAAAGAAGATAAGCAACCGCATGTGGAGTTAAATTACTACTGCATGTCTACACTTAGTTGAACTCAAGCAAAATCAAATCACTGGCAGACTTCGATAGGTTCACCCAGGCTAATGGGCTGCCATTTTGTTAAGCCGTATTTGCAGAAGGATGCTCCACCTATACTCTCAAATCCCGAATGTGTATGAAAAGCATGTGTGTGTCTGTTTGGGTGTGTTGCCTGTTTAGGACCTCGTCTGGTGTAGTCGCAGACCTTGTCAGGACCAGTAATCCTCATGGAGACCAAAACCTGATCCTACTGGAGCAGAACCTCATTTCTGAGGAACTAGTTAAATTTAGGGCTAGAATTTGAACAGTGGTAAGATTAGGGTTAAGCAATGACTCATTATGGTTCAAGTTAGGGATAATGCTTTGCATAGGCCATCCAAATGAATGGAAGTCAATGCAGTGTCCTAAGAAGAATAGCTGCACAAACCTGTGTGTGTTTGTTTTGTTTGGGCATGCATGCCAGTTATTCTAGCCTTAAGTACATGTGGACATTCATGTGAGAGCACATGCCAGCCTTTGTTTGCATGTAGTGCCAGTTCCAGCGAATGCCAACACCCTGAATCCATGGAGTCTCATTTGGAATGAGTGAATTATTCAAACCTTCAGTCAGACCCGCATTAACACCTGCACACACCGACTAGTTAGAGTGAGAGAGATGGAGAGAGAGGAAGAGCAAAGAATGAGGAAAGCCGAAGGTACATGGGAACAAAGGAGAAGCTTCCTGTATGAAATAACCAAGAACAAAGTGGTTCAGAGGCATAGTTAGTTTTATAGTGAGATACAGTGTTTGATAATAGACATAGAGTGTGGAGACAGTAGAAAATATTCACATAATGTACATGTCAATAAGCATTCTGTCAGTAAGCCGATTAGTACATTCACTCTTGTTTTGGGAGGTGGATGAGGACATTGCCAAGACTTTACCATGAAAAGATGACTACCGTATTTTCCGCACTATAAGGCGCATTGGATTATAAGGCGCACCTTCAATGAATGACCTATTTTAAAAATGTTTTCATATATAGGGCGCACCGCATTATAAGGCGCATAGAATAGAAACTACTGTAGTGGCTGGCTGGGGTTGCGTTATGCATCCACTAGATGGAGCTGCGCTAAAGGGAATGTCAACAAAACAGTCAGATAAGTCAGTCAGTCAAACTTTATTAACAGAATACAAAACAACGTTCTGACAACTCCGTTCACTCCCAAAACAAGTTAGTGCATTCACAATATGGCACCGTACGTACCGGTAGCTCTTACCGGCATTTGCGCCGCCTTCGTTGAAAACAATGTATTTCCAACTCCATTTGTCACAGTTCAAAGCTACATGGACAGCTGTTTTATTTTTTTCCC
>JAFBJR010000167.1:110716-192342 GCA_016785285.1 Brachirus orientalis | reverse complement strand
TATGTGACAATTGGATCAAAAATGAATGAACACAACAGATGAATAATACAGTGGCTTTCGAATGAACAAAATTCATCTGCTCTTCTCACTGCTGCAGTGTTTGAAAACTCAGGGGCAGAGTTTTAGTCTGAACTGGCAGAAATGGAGACATTTAAAAACAATGATGCAATTACAGTCACACGGCAGAGTTGTGGCCAGCACCGTAGCCTCGCAGCAAGATAGTTGCCGGTTTCAGTTCTGGTTCAGCCAAAGGCCTTTCAATGTAAAGTTTGCATGTTCTCCCCCATGTGCGTGCAGGTTTTGTCAGAGATCTCTGGTTTCCTCCCACAGTGCAAAAACATGTAAAGGGTAATTGGACACTTTAAATTGACTGTAATGTTTGTTCATGGTTGGCCCTGTGATGACTGGTGACTTGTCCGGGGTGTACCCTGTCTTTCACCCTGTTTCAGATGAGACTGGCTCCAACAGCCCTGTTTTTGAACTGACAGAAGTACAGACATTTACACTTTTCACTTTTGGGTAATATGTTTTTGAATGACGAGAGAGTTAATACCAGGATTAATGTTAGTGAGGCCTTTCCGTGACAGTAAGCTCATTGGACTGCAAAGGGGCTCCAACACGACTTGGAGCTGGTTCCTTTCCTCCTGAACTCATAGCTTCTTACATGGCTGTATGTTGCTGAACAGGATTATTTTCTTAATATCACTCCCATTGAGATTTCTGACCTTTACCATTAGCTCCTGCGACCACCCGATCCTGCAAGGTTCATGTTAAGTTCCAAAATAGTCCTTGATGCTACATGTTTTTAGTGGTGACTGCAAGAATAGGCATAATAGCTTACTGAAATTAGCTGCCACAACTCAACACTCATATCTAGGGGCACTCAAGAATTGCATATTGGCACTTTAATGTTGTAGGGGTTGTAAATAGGCTTTCAAATGTGACATTGCAGCACTTTTGTTCTGTGTTGACTTCCAATGAAAACGCACATGCACACACACACACACAGACACACTCACGCACACACAGGGCAATCAGTATGACTAAACAGCCTGTGTGTTGCAGTGAAGGCTCTATCAATCACTCCTGAAGCTGAGAGCAGGTAGGGACCTCTAATAGCCTCTGTGACTGTGCGTGTGCACCAGTGTACGGTGCATACAGGTAGTAATGAGTTGATGTTTGTGAGTGCAGGAAGAAGGAGAGATTACTCATCCCAACTACTGTTTATGTGTATGTGTGTGTGAGAGAGAGACAGGCTGTGTATATGTATATCTTTTTTCTCTGTAAGGAGAATGTCTGGATGAGCCGCACCCCTATTTGGCCATTAGTCAAGTCACTACGGGTAGGCAGGATATCTGGCAGTATGTTTCCAAACTTTCCTAGATTTTGTATTTTCTTCATTTATCTACTCTCATATATTAGTCCATTTTACCTTATCCTTTTATTAGCTTAATTTTATTTACACGGCTGCTATTATTTATGTATTAATTCGTTTATATTTTTCTTCTACTATTCCTGCTGCTTCTTTTGGTCATTCAATAGCAGTTTTACTTTTGCGGTGTTTGCTCATTGCTGATTGTTAAGATCCGTGGTAGTGTTTCCTCACTTCCATATTTTAATTTTATGTGTTTGCAGGGATGGGTGAGGAGTGTTTTGTTTCATCCTGTGAAGCACTTTAAATCATATATGTTTGTACGATTACTGCTATATAACATCTGATTCATTGAGGGAAGTGAAGCTTCCAGCCAATGCAAATTTTCATATGTATAAATACTGACTAATAGCTTTTGTCCACCCATCTGGATGTCATGTTAGTCCATCGGAGTTTCCCTTTACACTAAGTAGCGAGCTGTGAGGCTGTAAATACATATATTTTTCTCATCTTTGGCATGCTGTGGTCAGTTTTTTTTAAACTCGAGGCAACCACTCTGCTCATCCAGGTGATCAGTAGTTCTTTTTATGAAACAGCCTAAATTTAGATACACTTCACTACATCTTCCTCCTTTCAACCAGAGTCAGTTAGGAAACCTCAATTAATGGACTGGAGACCTTTAAGGCTCAATTAAAAAGAGAAAACAGCAATGGTCAAGTGAGCTGCTGGCTAAATGAGAGTTGGTAGATCTGTGATGTTTTGAAGATTTTTTAGTCGTAAAAAAAATAATAATAATCATCATCATCATCATTACATCTAAGCACAGTCCTGGGGGAAGGATGTGAATGCTACATCATAGTATAGACTTCATCCTCATACCAAAAAAACAAAAAACACAGCACCTAGTCCAGGGGTTCTCAGAAAGGATTGAAACCATATGGAACTGCTCTCTGAAAGGAACAGAGCCATATGATCTAGCTCCCTTCAGAGAGCCAGGACATCTGAAGCCAGCGAAGAGAAACTGCCTATATGAAAAGCTGCTTTCCTACAAAAGATGTGATTTCTGGTGATTGAAGAAAACCTAGCCAACAGGAGAAATGTCAGGGAGACAAGGTTAGTGGAAAACTGTTCACATTGGATGGAAGTCACTGCAATGAATTGACAAGGACAGATGTGCTAACCTCGCTGGAGTTAGGCACCAGCACCCCACGCGACCCTCACTGGATAAAGCCGTAGAAAATGAGTGAGAGTGAGTGAGTGAGATGTGCGAACCTGAGCTGAGTGTGTTTGCAATGGACAAACAAAGATATTGCATCTTGCTTGACATTTGAAACTAGCACACTGATGGAGCATTCTTTAATTTGGATTGTTTTGAAATTGTAATTACAATCTTTACCTGCAGCAACTTCTTTTTAGAACAATCATTTGCTTCCTTACATCCTATATCGACCTTATTTCCACCTGTACCTGCCCATGCAGCTCCATTGCCCATATCAAAAACCAAATACCCCAGCCTCTGAGCAAAGTTAAAATGGAGAAAACCATAAATTGAAATTATATGGCAAGCTGAGGAGAAGTTGATGTGCGTAGGTGGTGGGGGTGGGCATGATATTAAACCTTCAGTTTCAGAGGAAGTTTGAGGACAAAATGTCTTTCCCAAGATTCCCTCGGAGACTTTTCTTTGAAGGCATATTTTCTGTGAGCCAGCTGCTGTTCACCTGACGTATGATGCATCACCTCTTGCCTTTTCAAGTGTGTTCATGCAACAAACAGTGTGTGTGTGTATATGTGGCCTTTTAAGCGAGCAGCACTTGCTTATATGCTGAAAATATCTGCTGTTTCAATGTATTCGTCTTTTTAATGATTAGCCAGAGGCAGATATATTGCAAATGTGTTTCTTTTTTTGTATATTTATACCTTTTAACCCGTTATGAAACATCATGCATACTTTTCTTTGTACATTTCTAATTCAAGGTTTCATCATTTAAAGCTGCAGTAACGTCAAGCTGAGAAGCGTCTGTATATCTCCTACATCTACTGCACCCAAAATGAAGTCAGTCTGTCAATCAGTTACCGGAGGTTTTGCTCCTACTATTATTTCATGCACAGTTACGCATGCAGGGACGACTGTGGGAGCATGACGAAAGGCAATTATCTGATCATATACGCACATATAAGCACATTATAGGAAGGGTGAGAGACAGCAGCAGAAAATCAGAAAGACTTTGTGAGATAAAGATGAAAATGAATGACTTTCTGAATCATGGATACACTCAGTTCCACTTGGCGGGAATTAAACAGAGACACTGTCAAAGATGTATAGAGTAATATGTGATACTAATTTAAAAGCTGAAGCTCAACCGAAGAGAGGAACTGTGGTATTGTGTGAGGAAATCAAGTTTGGAGAGGTGGAGGTCTGCACTGGAGAGAAGAGGAATGAAGGTTCGCAGATGTAAGGCTGAATATCTGTATGTGAATGACATACGGTACAGTACGGTGAAGATGCAAGGAGCAGAGGTAGAGAAAGTGGTAAAGAGAGTTTAAATGATCTGGGGTCAACCATCCAAAGGAATGGATAGTGCACAAGAGAGGTGAAGCAGAGAGTGCAGACACGGTGCAGTGGGTGGAGATGACAAGTCAGGGGTGATGTGTGACAGAAGGAGAGCAGCACAAGTGAAGGGGAAGGTCTAGAAGAGGGTACGGAGACCTGCTATGATGTATGGTTTGGAGACAGTGCCACTTTCTAAAAGGAGACTGTCCTCCAAGGAAACTTAACTGTGGGGTCGTATGCGGGAATTATGACCCATAGCTATGTCTTCGAAATAGGTGCCCCCTAGTGATAGTATAAATGACAGCAATCTGGTACCCTGGGTGTGTCATCATCAAGTAACTTCACTGAGGTGTTGACCAGCAGTTTGCTTAGTGGTTTAAGCATTGTACTTTGGTGTTTACACATGCTAATTTTTACAAATGTTTAATTTTTACCTACTAACCCTGTCTTTTTTTAGCCCTAACCCTAACCTCAGTAACACCTAGTTGTGATGAAAAAGACAGGTGCACAAAAAAACTACCTATGGGTATTCAGGTGTTGTAAAAATGTATGTTTCAGCTGGAGGTGGCAAAGCTGAAGATGCATAGATCTTCACTGGGAGTGAACAGAAATGACAGGATTAGGAATTTGCATATTAGAGGGACAGCTCAGGTTGAGATGGTTTTGTTACATGCAGAAGAGGGATAGAGATTATAGTGGACAAAGGATGTTGAAGATGGAGCTGCCAGGCAGGAGGAAACGAGGAAGACCACAGAGAAGGTTCATGGATGTTGTAAAGGAGGACATGAGGACAGTTGGTGTAACAGAAGAGGACGCAAAGGAGAGGACAAGATGGAGGGAGATGATTTGCTGTGGTGACCCATGAAGGGAGAAGCCAAAAGAGGAAGAGAAAGGGAAAGAGTTTCGGTTTGGTTTCAGCGAGTCATATGTTGGTAGGTTCATCTCAGTTTGTAATTTTTGTGTGAATTAATGACAATTAATAGCAATTAATGACAAATAGAGATACCCAGCATTAAAATAGGCAAAACCAAGGTATTTAACAGCCCGCAAAAGAGGAGAGACAATTAAAAATACAATAAAGTGATCTGATAGATAATCTCCCTAAACTACTACAAATGATGATTTTACTGCAGAGAACCCTTTTTTGCCATATATATAATAGGCCATACACACATGGCACAGCAGCCCACCATAAACCATAATCAATGATCATTCTGGAAGGCCAGGTTTAATTGACTCAATCGGGCTGTTTGATTGGCTCTTGCAGCATAAGTTCACAACTTGCCAGCAGCTTGTTCCACTGTTTAGTTGTCCCAGTATGTCCCCGTGCCCCTTGCACCCTGCAAGTAGCCCCTAGGGAGCCTGTTCATACACCACACAGGCTCCAACACATAACTGGGAAGACTCATGGAGTTCAGTTTGCATTGACAGGTGCCCCCAATCTCTTACTCCATTCACCCATGTATTGGTATAGAGGGGTTGAAAATAAATTCTATAGTACAGCATAAATTAAAACTCTCATTCATGGGCCCTCATCCACACGGGCCCTGGTCTGGCTGTACCTGCTGCACCATCTATAGTTATGCTATTGCACAGAACCTAATGACAGTTTCCTCTGCAGCAATCTCCTTTAATGCATTTGATTACGCTGAAGCAAGCACCAAGTTTAAGTTGGAGTTCGTTCAGGGCAGGCTACAGAAGGTCAGTTGAGTTCTGTTTAATTTCTTTAATGGTTTGCTCACATTTTAATTTCATTGTCTAATTCTGTATCTTTGCATCTTTTTTTTCCCAAATGTAATACTATTGGATAAACTGTGTCATTATTATTAAAAAAAATAATAAATAAACCTGTCCAGAACAATGACAAACAGCTAAAAAGTGGAGCGTAACCGCTGAATGAAACCCGCTTTGGGCAGTCATGTGTTACAAAAGGTCTCAGAATGTGATTTTTTTTATGACCAGAATTCTTTTTCTCTAAGGACATGAACATTTTCCTTCTGGCTGCTGTTTTTTTTATGTTAACATTGATTGAAAGAAATGCTATACTGAAATAGTGAATGTAGGATGGCAGGGAGGGAGGCAGAGATGAGCAGAGTGAAGTGATTGTAAGTTTTGCCTGCAGAAATGTTTGTGAGAAGAGCACGCTCAACTAAGCCATATAATTAGGAAAAAGTTATTGTAGTCTTGCAATCAAACCCATTCACACACGTCAAACTACAGTCAAACCTGCCATCAACCAGCCTCATCCTGCTCTTCTAATATTTTCATGCCGTATTCTGGCAATTCACATTGCTTGTTTCTAGAAAACTGGGAGAAAAAACACAACAGAAATCTGAATTTCAGAGACAAAGTGTGCTTTTACATATGTAACCTATTGGCCAGCATTTAGTTGTGGAAAGTCCACTTTGGTCCTTATTGAATACTTTTAATATTCACTGGTGCGGAAATGTATAATTTAAGCGTTTATGTTAATTACAGACAGTGTAGAGTTAGCCCAACTTTAAAGTCTTTGTTTCCCATTTTAAAGGTATGCTCTGAAAGAATACTGGGGAGATTGTGCCTTTGCATCTTGTGTTTAAGTTAAGATCAAAATTAACCCTTAATAGGATATTCCTGCCTTCCGTGTCCTGACTAGACACCCTATATTGTTAACTAGAATTCAAAACCACAAAAAGGTTCATCACAGTGACGGCCCTATGAATGGTCAAGGTAATACATGGTGCCAGTCACTTTGTAAGTGTGAGGATGCTGTAGTCTCCCCAGGACATGGCTCTGAGGCAGAGGGTAGTTAGTCACTGCAGGTACAGAAAACTATGTGTAAGCAAAACTTAAATTGTACTGCAAAGCCCAGAGGCACTTTGCCCCCTCAGAATCCACTATATTTATATTCAGCTCACACAACAAACTTTTGTGCCTGGAAAAAACATTGTATAGAGATTCAACTAAATCAGAGAACCATCGGAGTGGTTATTTATTTATTTAGATTGAGTGAGTGCTAAATGATCATTGAACCAACTCAGTCATAATAGATTTGGTCGCCTAGGAGAAGGCAAGTAATATGTGAGGAAAAAACTCAACGATCATAGGCGTAGCAGCCAAGCTTCCTTTGCCTGCTGCTCACAAATACTTCTGTGAGATCGATGGGAGTCTGTGAAAAATGATTCTGATGCACAGGCCTGATGCCCTTCATAATCAATGAGGATTTTGGCAGAGATGATACTGACTGAAATAATTATAAATCAGAGATTTGTAATTGATTTGACATACAGCCGCTTCCTTTAAGATGACATGACAAAGGGTTTTCAGTAGCAGCCTTGATGCAAGACTAATGTAATGATAGTAGTTTATTATCATAGTTACAGATGGGTGTGTGTGCCAAGGCCATAATGGCAGTGATGCTGGGAATGTTTCTGTGTGTTTCAGTGCTTAATATCTAAGCTAAGACCATCCAGGGACTACATCGTTCATGAAATGATCTGCATCCAAAGAATCGTTTTAATTCTGTATCAGAAGCAATCTGCATCCATACTACTATACTTGCATATGGTCAGCAACTGGTGGCTCTTGAGTCAAAACTGCTCCACCAGTATTTATGGCTCGGTAGATGAATTTAACAATCATATTTTAAAAAAGAATGTGAATTTTCTGCACAAAACTGAAGTCATGCAGAATTGTTTTTTTTTTTTTTTGAAAAATAAATAAATAAATAAATAAATAAATAAATAAATAAAGAATTACCGAGCCAAAGAGCAGTTTTAAGACAGGAGTAACAGTAACAGTTCTTTTTTTAAACCAACACATCTCATGCATTTAGCATTTTTGTATAACATTGAATAGTTAAGATTTGAAGAAAAAAGATTAGTAGAAAAAAACGGATTTCCTCTGCATCTCAATCATTCACATTTTGTTCCATCTGTTGTGCAAAGAACTTTAGAAAAAAATGTCAGTGTCACCAAAAGTCTCTATAACACCAGAAAAAGATGATAAATTTGTTGCTACTCACTTTTTTTTTAAAGAGTCGCTAGAAGGTCAGAATACTTGCTAAATATAGCAACAAAGTCGCTAAGTTCACAACATGGAAACAGCTGAACTCAATGTTTGTCTATTTTTTTTTTTTGTGGCATCTATTTAGATTTACAGACAGACAATGGCTAATGCTCATTAAGGGGCCAATTTGGGGCCAAATGTCTCTTTGATCAATTTTTCGTTTTTGTTCTTAAAAGCAAAAATAAAACAAATTATTTGGTTCAGTGGAAACTGTCCTTTATTAACTTAACATATTATCTTAAACCGCTAACTAACACCCCACCCCCCGTTCATTAACACCTCCTCATCTCACTCCACACTAAGTTCCAAACTTGAGAGCCCTGGTGATCACTTAAGATGAAGTTAGCCTACACTGCTAACATAACTGAAGTGTGGATGGATGGCCAATAGAGATGAAGGCAGTGAGGAGTAAGGGGAAGATACGCAGTGTAAGAAACGGCAAAACGTGTCAAAAGTATGGGACCACTACAAACTAAACAGAGGAACAAACACAGTACAGATTACAGATTATCCCAGTTTTTTTAATCCAATTCCTCGATTAATCACCAGAATTATTGATAGATTACTCGATTGCTAAAATAATCGATAGCTGCAGCCCTACTTCAAACTGTGATTAAGAGAATGAGGAGATGAGAAATCAGTTGGGTGGAGACCTTTGGATTTGAAAATGTGAACTGGGAACTTTGGACTGTGCCACGGCACCATTGCACCTCTTTGTGTACAGCCTGCCAGAAGAAGAGGACGTATTGCTGCGCGGGGGCTACCTAGCCATGCGGAAACTTGGTGTTTGTCACAGTGGCCCCTAACTAAAAATTTTAGGAATGCAGGCAGGAAATTTCAGGTTGCACCCTGTAAACTGACTTGCAGACCAAATATTCATGTTTCCTCTCATTTCGACTGTATTACTGATAAATACTTTGATAATAAATGCAGAAATTACAATGTGCTGTTTCAAATTCAGTGTCACATTTTATTGTACACACTGGAAGAAGCAGCATCAACATAAGAGACAAAATATACAGACAGTACCATCGCTGTCATTATATTACACTATTAACAAATAATAAGTGTCAGCTTTATCTGCAAACTTCGTGTTCCTCGCATTTTGCGTTTTTTTTTTCAACAGCAGAATTTGCAGCTCATGGAATTTCCATTGCTCCCAGAAATGATAATACCTGAAATACGATGTGACCTGAAATTTAATTAATAAATAAACTATTTTTTTTTTTTCTTTTTGATATTATTAAATTAACTACTAAATTAATTAGACTCTTCATGAAAAATGTATTAATCAATGAACAATTAAATTTAAAAAAGTTGATTAATGCAATATTAATTACAAAATGGTCAACAGACTGCCTGGCTCGATTATAGTAAAATGTTAAGTTACAGGGCAGGTTTGTCTCCTGACATGTGCCCTAACATCTAGTTGGTGCTGATCCCTGTCAACTGCATTTGTTGAATACTTACATTTGATGTAGTGTGGTGGAGGTTCTAGGGACACTGGTTGTCTTGACATACTGTATATATCGAAATTCACTTTCTGTTTTATTTCTGCCCCAATGAAATTCCACATGAGCATAAATATACACTCCAGAAGCCAAGGGAATTCTAATGAAGTAGTTTAATCTCCAAAGACTTAATTGCTGCAAGCTAGAGGACTTGTTCATTTACATTTCATTGTTGTTGATCAATTGTATGTTCTGCACTTCACCATAGATGATTCTCTAAAGGTATTTAACTATCCACAATATAATAACCTGCCTGTGGGTAATTCGTTCCCAGCTGCACTTGAGTTTGTAATGGGGATAGAAGGTAAAATCTAAAGCACAAGAGCCCACTTTTTTCTGTAATTCAACCTTGGGGGCAGATTTGATCCTGAATGCTGATGATTTCCATAGTCCAACCTTATTGTTTTTATGCAGCTTAAAATGTTGAGCCGCCATCTGTACTCCCAGCAAAGCTGTCAAGATGGAGGTACATAGAAGCCTCCAGTCTTCACAGGAGGACTTGGAAAGGATTGTTCTCTGCACAACTGGAAAGATCCCGCAGAGACTGAATCTGTTTTTGACCGTGCTGAGGTGGACCGTGGCTCCAGGCTGCAGTCACCTGGGATGTTTGAGCAATGATAGCTTAGAGCCTGCTCTGAGGGCCATAGACCTTTATCCCTCCTGATGATAACCTGCCTTGAGGGCAAAGCTACAGGAGGTTGGAACAGTGCTGGGTTCAGAGAATGAATCTTAAAACTGCAAGTCGGCCCCTTTTTGACATTTTCTGGAAGACAAACTGCTTTGATGGCGGTATTGTGCTCGCTGCAAAAAGTGTTTTCATAGAAGTCACAAATTTTGTTCCACTGTCAATCATCTTGCTGTGCTTTGTTTTTGCTAATAAAACTAATAGTCTAAATGGTGGGGCAACTAATTGTAAAAAATGGATGCAGTTCTCCTTTGTTTGGGTTGTATTCAAACACTTACATTAAAAACCTGGTTAAGTTCAAAATATCCAGCCTAGAAACACATGAGGCATTTTATAGTCATTTAAATTTTAAAGTTGTGGGCCTGCATTCATGCCCTGTTTTCTCACCAGTTGAAGATACCAGTGATGTTGTTTTGAGTTGACTATGGAGGACACCAGGAAGAATTTGACGCTCAGGCCACCCATTACAAGGCTAATTCTTTCACCACCACATACTGTATATCATGTATTTTAATGTTTGACAAGCTGTTCCTCAACGTTCGTTCAGTGTACAGCAGTAGTGAAGGTAGAAATTGCACCAAGGGTGGGCCTAGACAAAAACAGGTAGGCCAACAATCCACTTGATTGTAGAGAACAACTACACTACTCCCGCCTTAGTTGCACAGCTGCTCACATTACTTTCTCTGTCACAAACAATCCTTCAGGTGCGTGATAACGTCCATTGTCTCTCAGATTCCTGCTCTTACACATGTTAATCACCAGAGGTTATATGGCTTCCCAGTTTTTGTGTGACCAATTTAGATCTCCAACAACAATTAAAATTAATAAATAAAAAAATTCTAATTTTCAAGAGCCAGTCATCACTTACATATAAACCCTCAGGCATGCCATGTGAGCTTATCATTTTAATTCAAAAATCAGGGCACACTGTTAGTTGGTACTGTAATCTAAATAAACAACACAATTAACTGGCATATTGAGAACACAAGGTAACACACCTCAGTGTAGCATTAAAAATGCATAATCAGTGGCCACATATTTATGTGCTGTTCAAAAAATTGAAAAAAACCATACTGTATGTAGTTAGGAAGCCAGATGTGTTTTAAACAAAGGCACTTACGTGTTTTGCCAAAAAGTGATTACTGAGTGGGCTGTAATTATAAAAATGTATTCCCTTTCCCAATGAAACATTTTGACGTTTGACACACACACACACACAAAAATCCTCTTAGCCACAAGCAGGAATCCAAATCACTTTTTAGCAACTGGAATACTGCATGCTACTGTTTGAACTAGCCCTTTACAAATATAAACAGTCCATTAAGATTTTTTTTTTAATTTGAAAACCTCCATACAATAGTTTTTCAAGCACATGCATAAACAAGGATATCAGACATACTAATTAAATAATACTATATATACTGTATATTTGCTATTACCGCAGACAGATGTTGGTTTAATCCAGAGAAAAGCTGCTGTAATCGTCATGAATTCCACAATACAGTTTTAACAGACTGCGTGTGCCCAAACATACCCGAATCAATTTCTGGCAGACAATGTCAGTGCGGGAATTTAAGAAAGACAATGGAAGTTGACACACACCTCAAGGTCGTCATTTCCTACAATCTCTAACTGCCAGCATAGTGGATAAGTGGATAGTTGTTGGCCCAGTCATGCTGTGATTTCTGACTACACTACTGATACAAACAAAACTGTCCTCCTGAGCAAACAATGGCGACACCATCTGATAGACCCTTAGCTTCTTTGGAGTCTCAGCTGGTATTTCATGCCTGCATATGTCTTTTCTTTTGTGATGCCGGAGAATAATCATTGTCCATGTAAATCATTTTGACTTTGTGCTGAATATTTTTTTGCTATAGACTTTGGCATAACATATGATTATTTTTTCCCTTAATTCATTAATCTCGAATAACACTAAAACAATGACAAACAGTAACACAAAAAAGGGTTTCTCAAAGTAAACAAATATAAAGCTTCATTTTAGGGAGCCGGATGAACCAACATATCACGTCCTTATCACGTCCTGCCCCTTCATTAGCGATAAAGGGGCATGATATAATTAAATTATATACACTACCAGTCAAGTCTTGGACACAAGGTATGTCCACACTTTTGACACATTCAAAGTTTTTGCAGCGACGTCAACAAAGCGAAGGGTGGCTACTTAGAAGAATCTAAAATATAAAACATATTTACAGTCATTTCACACTTTTTTGTTTACTACATAATTCCATATGTGTTAATTCATAGTTTGGATGCCTTCAGTGAGAATCTACAATGAAAATAAAGAAAAACAATTGAATGAGAAGCTGAGTCCAAACTTTTGACTGGTAGTGTATAGCTAAATGAAAATTAATGAAATGAAACAAAACAAAATAAGGCATTTTATCATCACTAACAGACGATCATGAGAGTGATCGTCTGATCGTCTGTGTAAGCACCATTTCACTGCTAATCATCAACATCATCATCACTATCAATATTACCATGATCATCATCAACATTTCATCACCATCACTCAATCAAGTTCATATATTTCTTGTTGACCTGAGCCACCTTGTTGCTCTTGCACTACCTTATCCCATGATCCAATATATTCCACAAAACCACACCACATTACATATAAATTTTCCTTCCTATAAATTATACCTTCCTTCCCCTTCCTGGAACATTTTTAGGGGGTTACCTGAAAGCATGATTTTTTGCTTTAAATATTACTTGTATAGTTCTAAGTTTAACCAGGTCCATGAATTACAAGGCACGTCATTTAATGAAGTGGATTAGTATGTTCCCCTATAACCATCATTGTATATTATCCAGATGGCTCTTTTTTCAGTTGGCATAATCTTTCCCAGACTTCCACACAATAATTTACAAATGGTAGTATAAGTGCACAGTACAGGGTATGCAATGTTTTACTTTGAAGAGTATGTCTGACTGTTTGTTACTACATCTTCAGTTTCCACTTACATGTACAGCATATTTGTGTTGTCTTTGCATATTTTGTATCTATTCAACCACTTAATTCCTCAATTAATTCCATTAATGCCATTTATGTGGATCTGGATAACTGAAAATCATATTGACTATTGATTAATAAATGATAAATGATTTGTACATTTATAGTGGTTGTCTAGTCTTGATGACCATTCAATGCTGCTTCACACTACAGTTTTAGCCATTTACCCATTCACTCACACTTTAACACGGCACATCTATTTACATCACATTTTTCTCCATCCCTCATCTTTCATACCCATTAACACACTGCCGGCACAGCCGTCAGGAGCAATGTGGGGTTAATTGTTTTGCCCAAGGACACATCGGCATATAGACTAGTGAAGTCGAGAGCCTCTACCACTGAGCTACTGTCACTCATTTGTCACTTGTCTAACCTGGCAAAAGGTTTCTCAAGTATCTTTGAGAAATTTGAAAGTAAGGAAACAGGCGTGCAGTTGGTGAACTGATGTTTGTCACCAGCTTTACATAGTGGGATGACTTTGACAGTCTTCATTTTGTCTGGGACATTGAGGACTTTTCACACCACAGCAGGTAGCTTATCGGGCAGGTTGATTGGCTAGCCCCCCCTTAAACCTGGTTGTCAGTGTGGGCTTAGTGTTCCCCTTTTTCTCAGCAATCTGTTCCAGGTTATACCAGGTAATCCATGTCATCTTATTGTTCTCACACCTGAACATTGCGTGGTCAGACAGTATCTCTGTATTTAAGAGCTGAAACTGCTGAGGGATGTTTACGTTAGACACTTTTTTTTTCCATTGGGTACTTAAATTTATGTTGTGCTAACTCATTCTGGCATCAAATGTCAGGCTTAAATCACATTTGTGTGAAGTGGGTTTGGGAGAGGTGGTAGCATTGGGTTCAGGAATTGTGACTAGAATGTTGAAAATATCTTTGTAGAAATTATGGAAATTGTAGAAACTGTATTGTGCAGGTGTATATAGACCTTTTGTTATTGTTTTATTATTTGCACAACTGTGTTTGTTACACTTATCATGATTTGAAAAAAAATCTAAACATAAGTGACCCAGCATTTATTTACAAAAAGAAAACTAAGACAATCAGTCCAAGATAATGAGAACAAAAACACTTGTGTGGCCAGCTGGCAAGGCAGAGCTCAGGGCACCAGGAACTGGGGAAAAAGAGAACAAAAAGCGATTGGTAAATGATGCAAAAATATGGCAGAGAAAAATAGTAAAAGGAGTTTCGGAGGAAAAAATTGAGGTACAGACAACAGGAATCAGGAAGCCAGAGTATAAATAGGAGACAGCTGATGGGAAAATGAAGATGATCAGAGTCTCCGCCTAGATAACCAGCCAGCTTCCTGCAAAACAAAACAAAAACAGGGTTGCACGGAAAATACAAGGGTTAACAAAATAAAACAGGAAGTGAACAAAACAAAGCCAGGCGTGGAACACAACAGTCCCCCCCTCCTAAGGAATGCCACCCGGCATCCAGGTCCCTGGTGATGACTGGCTTCAGGAGGGAGAGGTGAAAGGTGGGGAGAATCTTTAAGGAAGGAGGGAGCTTCAGCCACACAGCTGCTCGATTGATGACCTGGTCCACAATGGGCCGATGAAACGTGGTGCCAACTTCCTAGGATCCACCTGGAGGGGGAGATCACGGGAGGACAGCCAAACCTTGTTTGTCGCCAGGGTAGTTCAGGACTGGGACACAATGACGATCTGCTAGGCTTTGATTGCGTTGGGACGAGTGGGTCAGGGCTGCCCTAGTAACTCTCCAGACAGCCCGACAGCAACGAAGATGTGCCCAATTAAAAGGTAACGTGACCTCCTCCTCCTGTGCCAAAAACAGTGGAGGCTGGAATCTGGCCATGAAGGGGATCATCCCAGTAGAGGAGCTGGTGAGCAAGTTGTGGATATATTCTACCCAGGGAAGATGGGAACTCCACGAAGCAGGATATCGGGTGGTTACGCAGCGGAGGGCAGACTCCAGGTCCTGGTTGTCACGCCGACTGCCCTGCAGAACACCTGTCAAAAAAGTTGGAAGATGTGATTAACAAGAAGGTCTGCAGTCTCCAGGGTTGATGGGAGTTTGGGAAGGGGGATGGAGTGCACACACGTAGAGAACCCGTCCACCACAGTGAGAATGACAGTGAGTCCATTAGAAGGCGGGAGACCAGTAATGAGATTGACTGCAATGTGAGACCATGGGTGGCTGGGGATGGGAAGGGGGCAGAGAAGGCCGGCAAGTGGACTGTGGGAAGCCTTGCCATGGGCGCAGGTGGCACAGGCAGCAACAAACTCACTTTGGTACATGCCTAAGGCAAATCCAACTGTTTAGCAAAGTCTGTATCGATGAAGTTATTTTCTGCTCCTGAGTCAGAGAGAACCTGAAGTGAACCTTGGCGTGTGATAGTGGCAGCTAAAGTAGTCCTATGGGAAGAGCGGGGCTCTGTGGCTGTGTTACTCGCCTTCTCCTCCGGTGAGCCACCCTATGAGGTGTGAGTCACCTCTGCTACTCATCCAGGGTGAGTCTGGTAATCCCGAGCTGCATAGGTTCCATAGAGGGTGAAGTTGTGGACAGTGTGGTAATAGACGACTCCTGGATGAAGGACTCCAGACAGGGGAAGAAGGATGAGGAAACAGAGGACCTGGGCTGTGTTAGCTAGGAGGAGGCCTGTCTTGACTTTTTATTTTCCCTTTATCTCCTGCATTCTGTTATCAATCCTAATAGTCAGGCTGATCAACGCCTCTAGAGAACCAGGTTTGTCCCTAGTGGCAAGTTTGTTCTGAAGCTAATCATTTAGCCCCCTTAAAAAAAGTTGTCGTAACGTTGGTTCATTCTAGCCTCTTTCTGCTGCTTAAATCAGAAACAAGCTTGGCTGTTACTCAAAAACAAACTTACACTGTCTAAGAAAAGTTGCACAGGCTCCGACCTGCCCCCAGTAACATTCAGGAGTTGGAATTGATGACTCACGGTGTTGATGACTGAAGGATGCCAGGTTAGGTGGTTGGTTCCAGTCCTCCTGTTATGGCTGGGGGCGAAGGAGAAGCCTGTTCGTCACCTTGCCTAATGCCTGTTCATGGTGATAGACAGCGGCCGCTTGGGTTTCAAACGCCGTTTCCGTAATGACTTCAGAGTCAATTAGCAAATCAAAGCCAGATGTGGAACACAACAACATTGAATACTTCCCTGTGGGGAAAGTGTTATAACTTGGGTTTGCCAAAAATGAAGTCAGCAGACTAACTTACAAATTAATCAATACTTTAACTCACTTTTTTTAAACTGGGGTATAGGGGTATCTAGTTATGCTATTTGTTAATCCAGGTGCAAATCTTTTCAATTTAGTGTAAAGTATTAAAATTATAGATGTTGGGATAAAAATCAACTCATCTTCTGCCTCACTCTGGTCAAACACTGGCTACAGCATTCAATAGCCATTGGCTATTTTAGTCCACGTTTGCATTACTGCTACTCTTTTTGTCACTCTTTTGTATAATCAATGTAAGGCTCACTGTGGGTGGAGTCAGCTGCAGAAGCAGAGGGGTTAGTTACACTTTAATATATTGAACAACCAAGTTTTTTCTGGTGTATTCCAAGATGATAATGTGGTTCAAATAGTGAAATTGCTGGTTCAGAGGACATGAGGCATCATATTCACAAATGGATTGTGGACCTTTGGGATGCGTATGAGAAGACGTGCACAGTACATAATTTCTGCCACTAAAAATTACTTCTTATATTGTGTGTCTGTTTTCAAAATATTCCTGGGAAAATGTTTTTAGTTGTTTCCATGGCAACTACTCTGGCTCATGCTTGAGATGTCAGGAAATTCCAGAGTTACAACATGAAAGGAAAGTTTATTCATTTCTCAAATGAATAAAGACAGTAATGTGACTACTAACCATTCAGCCAACTACCATTAAACAACACAAACAATATGTGAAGGAAAGCAAGATTTTCCATTCCCTGAAAAAACTCAAAGACGAAGCATGGAGATCTGGGGATTTGCTGCTATGTAGTGGACAAAATCACCACTTGAACTGTTCAGCAGATCAGGAAAAGTGTGAGAGTCTGGTGTGGCAGCTGGAAACTGATGCCATGGTACACCCAAGAGGCCCTTCTGGAGACTGTGCTGGAGAAGCTGGTTCAGCATATGTCAAGAACTTTGTTGAAATTGTCAACATTCCTGAGGCCCTTGACAGCTCCAGCAGCCAAAACATTGTTGTGATGCCCAGAAACATTCTCCCAAGTACTTTGTCAAAAGCAGTGGTAATCCTCATGCTTGGTTTGAAGACCCTGAGAAACTTTTAAAAGCTGCCCCTCACCCTACCCCTCACCCTGTGTTAGAAAAATCATAAATTATTTTGAAAACTGTGAGGAAAGCTGCAAAAAAGCACAGATGCCCCTTATGCACTGCAAGTTTTGATATCCAAATGGGTTATACAAAGCAAAATTACTTGACTGTCAATAGTCAAAGTCTATTTCTTTAAAACAATCAATGATAATTCAATAATGTGAACATGCTTATGAACTCATGACCTCGTCACGACTGTTCATTAAGCCTTTTTTGTAGTGGCCTATTGGTAGATTGACCTATTTTATCGAAGGCCTATCTGCTGTGATTGGCTGACAAGCATGGAGCAATTAACGGGACACACTAAGCAGTCATTCCTGACATATTCATTCTGCCATGCATGCATTTGTAGTACTGTAATGCCACGTTCACACCAATCATGAATTTTCACACCGTGCCATTTGTGTTATTTGTAATGTAGGATCACTGCATTTTTGTGCAACATCAACCACCAAAGCCATAGGTTTCAACAGCCAGCCAGCCTAAAACACTGGTGTCATCCACTTCCTCCCTGACCGCTAGCCATTGGTCTCCTTTTTTTGTCCTGATACATATAACAACTGTAGAGTTGTGCTGTAGAGTTTTGTCTGGATGATGGAAGTTCAAAGCTTATTTCAGAGTCATCAAAGAGTATTAAAAGCTTGCTGCAAAGATATGTTCATCTGCGTCACATGGATACACCCAGTAATCACAGGCACGATGCAACTGCATCACTTGTGCATAAAAAACATGTATTTTAACACACGAAAGACACGAGTAACTGCGTGTATTGTTTTAGTGGAAGGAATCAGTTTTGACTGCTCTGTTTTTTAGCTGGAGAGTTGTAATTTTGATTAGTTTTGCCAAAGTTTCTGGAAATATGTAAACATCTATGAGGAAAACCATGACACAAAATCAGTCAAGTATAGTCTATGTACTCTTTACCATGCTACAGGCTTTACTGTCTGGCTAACTTTAATGTTCTTTGGTGCAGATGTACTGACATGTTTGAAAATTGCTGTTTCTGGATCCAAAATGAGATTGGGAACTTGGAGCTGGGGAGGGCAGCATTGCACCTCTTGGTGCACAGCCTGCCCAGAACCTTACATAGAAGCTTACATAGAGAAACTACTGTATTCTTCTGATCATTTCTGACAGATTGTACAGTGAGAGGTGTAATGCTGCCCTCCACAGTTTGAAGTTATCATAGGTCTTCTCATCCTCTCATCCTCATTCTTTTTCATCGCAGTTTAAAGTGGTAAAACACAGTTCAGAGTTGTATCACTGTTTAAAGTTCGTTAGTGCAGCGCACGGTTCTACAACCAAATGCTTTCTCGTCTCCTGAGTCATCACAGTTTATCACAGTTGGAAGCTCTCCATTCCAATCCATATTTTCTGTTAATGCTGAGTATTTGCACTGCTGCCAGTGGATAAAGTAGAATAGGCTTTACTGTAATTGCACGTTAGAGTACAACAATATTGTGGTTGTTCCACACAACAGTGCGCTGTGGGACATAAATTTAACAAAACCCACAATATTTGCACAATAAATTAAAATAAAATAAATAAGCCAGGACCATAAGGTGCAGAGGAGGAGGGTATCATGTCCTTGGCTCTGTGTGTGTTTGTGTTGAGACATGGGTGGGATCTGATCTACATTTGTAGGCAGATTAAAAGGCAGGTGAGAAAGTCGCTCTCAACACATGACTTGTGGGCAGCAAAGTGAAAGGTAAGGTCTACAATATGGTAGCGAGACCTGCTATGGTGTATGGCTTGGAGACAATGGCAGAGCTGAAGATGCTAATATTTTCTTTGGGAGTAACCAGGATGGACAGTATTAGAAATGAGCATATTCAAGGGACAGCTCAGGTGAATGGTTTGGAAATCAAGTAAGAGTAGTGAGATTTAGATGGTTTGTCACGTGCAGAGAAGGGATAGTGATTATATTTGTCAAAGGATGTTGAAAATGGAGCTCCCAGGCAGGAGGACAGGATGAAGACCACAGAGAAGGATCATGGATGTTGTGAAGGAGGACATGGAGACATAAGGACAGAAGAGGACACAAACATCGTCAGTCATGTGATCACAGAGATTTCATACAATTCTCGACAATAGTTTCGAACCAATATGTTTCAATAGAGTGAAGCAGGCGTTGGAGCCTCAGTGTCAAACATCCCATCTCTACTGATTCCCACAAAGATGTTGCCCAGACAGCCGGACATACATTACCCAAACCCTTCAATGCACCCACTGCAGCCACCATCCTGATCGCACACATAAATATATTGTAGATTATTTATTTTACATCAGATATGTTAAAATATATCAGATTTTTAGGATGCTTTGGCTGATTAGGGCTTAAATCAGCAGTCAAACGTCAAGGGGCAGAAGACCTGTGATTCTGCACTTTGAACTGTGGAGGGCAGCGTTTAGCCTGTCGGTGTACAGACTGCCGGAATTTATTAGGTGAAGAAGAAGTGGTGAGTTGTGTGGGTTAGACCATTTCATTTCACACAGACTTCTGTCTCCTCCTTAGTCTCAACTGAATCACAGCTACTCATACACTGGTTTGTAATGCAATACCTTTAATGCTACAGTTCTGCACTGACAAACATAATCAATGGTTGAAAATGTTGAGTAATTGTTGTAGCCCGTGTGCAAACTGTATTGAGAAGAATTTAACAGAAATAAAGAAGACAAAGAAAAAAAAGAAAAAGATGGAGTGGAGGAGTCATCAGCGCTCCTGAGTGTGATTGTTATTTGATGTTGTAATCAGGTGAATGTTTTCTGTTGAAGTTTAGCCTCATTTGCAGTCATTAGATTAGCATGAATTAAACATCGGCACGTCTACTACTACTTCTTGTAAATTAGAGGGCTGCATTAGCGTAACAGATGGCTCGATGCTTGCGGCGTGAGTACACTTAAGAAGCAACCATCTCTCGCTCCCCATGTCTTTATAACTTACTGCACTATTCCTGCCTTACTCTTTTCTCTTTCTCTCTCCTGTCCTCTCCCCCGCCTCAGCGATAGCTGCCATCCCTTACACTAAAAAGTTTCCTGGAGATGATAACACCAATTTTCACACCTTTCAATAGAGGCTTTTTTCATTGTGAAGCAAGACATGCTCTGGTGCAGCTTTATCAAAGCTCCAGTGAAGCTGATGATTAAGGTTTTCTTTTGGTTTGATTTGCACGAGAAAAAAGCTGTCAAAAAAATCCCACCAAATGTCTATTCAGATGTGTCACTCATTTGTATGATTTCAATGTCACTCATTGTAATTATCCAGCACGAGTCCCCAGTGTTGTGTAACATACTCCAAATCATTTTAATAATCTTTGTGATGAAGAGTTTTTTTTTTTATCCCTGACATGACTTTGCTTTGTTTGCTGTTTTTCATGTTTTCATATCCTATATCTGTGTAAAACATAGATACAACCCAGGTGCTGCGGTACATGTGGGGTGGGGTTTATCTGTATCAACTGTACACCACACCCTGAAAATTTTCTGTAAACTAGCTGAAAATGCATTTGGGATTGTTGAAACGTGTGCAGTTCGCCTTGCACCCATCAAAGGCATTACAGTGCTTATGAAGGGCATGGCCAGCCAAGTGAGTAAATATCAAAAACACGTACACAGACGAATGCACACACCCACACAGAGTCAGCCTTGCCAGATGAGTAAATATCAGCAGAGAAAAACAAACTCTGACAGGCAAACAGGAAATGAGTCATCATCACAGTTACTTCTAAATATAATCATATTATATCATATCATAATTGCATCAAATCCTAATTGTATTTGCAGATTCCTCGACTTTGATGACCCCACTTTTCATCTTATCAGTCTTGTGTATTGCTTGTAGAGTGTTTTTTTACAGTTTTTAGTTTTGTTAAGTCAAACTACTCGTCCACTGTCCATTATTCTGACAACACGACTGGTATAGCTGTTGGGATATGTTCACATTTCCAGCCACAATGTGCAATTTGGTTTAATCTTGATTACCAATTAGATTTGATGGTTCAAAACTACCAGTGTCTTGCATATGACTCTTGTGTAAACGGACTCCTCCATTATTCTTGCTTTGCCGTGCTGAGGTGTACTGCGGCCCTCCACAGGAAAATTCTTACATATAGACCAGCTGTGTGAAGAAATAGAAAAACTTCCTTAAGAGCGAGGTGATGATACCTCTCAATATTGAAAATTGATTTTAAGGAAAATCATGAAAGTCAGCCAGTTCAATAAACAACTATTGCCATTCTGTTATGAACTGACCACATGAAAATAAAGCATGTCTAATTCTCTCTGGATGTCCAAAGTGGCACAGACAATCAGTGTTCCTTTCTATAAAATTCAGATAGCTGGCTAAACCCCCATTTTAACTTAATTAAATGCCATTTATTTCTAACAGAAGGGCTGCAGAGAGTGATCATGCTTTTACATCTCCCACTCTTCCTGCCACAGCTATCTTCTGGAGCAAGAAAACTGGCTCCCATACGAGCCAGTCCGCTGTACTCTCTCTTTCTTCTCATCTCCTGTCCTTTTCTTCTATGAGGTACTAAGTCTCCAAAGAATACCCCACACGCCCCCACTTCAAATGACTTGAACTATCTCTTTAATCTTAACTTCAACCACAACCTCAGAAATGAGATTTTGCTTCATTAGCACCAAAATTTGGATCCCCGTGGGACCTACTGGGTCTGTCAAGGTCACGAGAGAAGGTTCTAGAGAGCTTAAAAAAAAACACACACATAAAAACAAACAGCTTAATAAAACTTAATAAATTAACTGTAAGTGTCTTTGCAATAGACAAAAGCAAACTCTGACTTTCTCTTGACTCCAAGTGGTGATTAGCAAAGAAACTCATTTGTCAACCTCCTCAACAAGTTTCACTCAAAACTATTCTTCAGTAATGCATGATTTGCTAGTTACTGGTGAAGAATGCATCCAGTTAGTCGCACCTGGAAAGGACGATATGCTACAAACTCTACACTGCGACAGTCCTCTCAGTCGAATGTGTCACTTTATGGAACCTTAGCTGCACGAGAGCCACGTAGCTGGAGCTTAATGAATCAGCATGAAGCATGAAGTATAGATCGCTCTCATATCTTTGTTTTTAATTGCCAACTCTCCTTCATAATCAGATTATCTGGTGAGAGTAGCAAAGAGGCAGATAAGACAAAAGGAATAATTGAATTAGAGGCAAGGCAAAAGGGAGAAGGAGGGGAAAGGCAGAACAGAGGAGCCGTTTTGTCAGAGGAGGAGACAGAAAGTATCACAATAGCTGATTATGTGGAGAAATCAGGAGTATTAGAGATTCAGAATTGGGGAGTGGGGGCGTCAAGTGGGTTAGAAATGCTCACTAAATGTGATGACCTGTGGCCAAATTGTAGTCCTGCCAAATTTACAAGGAAAACAGTTGGAGTCTGAGCACCATTATTCTGTTCATTACAGCAACAGCTCTGTCTGTGTGTTGAGAAAATAGCAGTCATCAAACCCAAGTCATCTAGCGGATGAAGCAGCTGAGGTGTGTTTGTAATGTTCTGATCAGTAAGCAAAATAAATCCTGCTATGTTTTGTTTGTTTGGGTGCTGAATGAACATCCATTGCAACAAATAGATGGTACTCTACGGAGGCCTGGAACAGTCATGGACTATGAGCTATTAAAGGGGATTTCAACCTTTTTGTGCTTTTATATGAAAATCTGTAAACCAGTTGCATCAAAGCTGCAGCCATTTTAGTTCTTTTCTCCAGGGCTTTTTTAGCCTGGAAACAAAGACGTGGAAACAAAGACGTTAGAAATCAGAAGTTATTACATTTCTACCACATTCTCTAATTGAGCCCTCAGCCCTGCACCATGGCACATCTGCAGCAGTTGTTTTCGATTGTGGGACCTGGTGATACTACATTATATTATGACATAGGTTCAAACTGTTATCATGGTCTTGTGACCAATGATTGCTTGAGGATATTTTCTGCCAGAAATGACTTGGAAAGTCAGCAAAAGATTGTGTAAGCAAAAATCTTATGTCTTGTACAGCAGAAGCCAAAGAGTTCTCTCTGTGTATGTGAAAGAGAAAGTGAGTTGGAGCAGAGTGAGAGAAAAGCAAGTCATGCAGAGAAGCAGCACTGTTTTGGTAATTAGAGGTCGATACAAGTTATGCAATGGAGCTTCATCTTTTGGCTTACTTCAGGCTGTCCATTGCTTTAATTTCTACTTCATTCATAGACAAAAGTTCTAACCTTATTAGCAGACAGGACCAGAAAAGTTCAAGAGTTGTTGAAGTGTTGTGGCATACTGGAAAAGTTGAAACATTTTTATCAATTTTAAAGCATTTTCACATATTAGTTCCAGTGGCCTAGAAGTGCAAACCATTATTACAAAATGTGAAACACTTTTACAAATCACAAAATAAATTAACAAAAGTTAAAACCAATTTACATTTTCAAAAACAAATGTACAAGATGTGCAACACACTTACATTATTAATTTTATTACTACATACCTTCTTTTTGGCCACATTTTAGATTTAGGTGTAGTATTCTTTATGAAGGTCTATTGTATAACACTTAAAAGAAATTATTGGCAGAAATTGGATATACTACCCACAAGTATGTTTGTATAAGTGTATAATGACTTAAAATGTTTTATTTCTTCGCCTTTGAATAAGCCATATTTATTTTAGGCAAGGTCCTTTATTTATGGCCTTGTGTCACCATGTTTCTACAGCAACCAAAGTAAACAAATCAACCAGAGCAAGCAGGAACTAAATAATTTCTGGTATGCAATGTAAAAAGTCTTTATTTATATATTTTTACACCCACACACTCCATTTCCTTTCAATGCTTTTTTCTTCTATCTATGATAAATTCACACTCAGCTGTCAGGAGCAACTTGGCGTTAAGTGTCTTGCCCAGGGACACGTTGGCATTTAGACAAGTGGAGCCTGGGTTCAAAACCTCGACCTTCTGTGTGGAAGACGACTTTTTCTCCCATTGAGTCATAGACACACAGTCATCATGGTTCCCTGATTTGCTTGGGAGAGGGAGGGGAGAGTACAGGTGACCTCCATTTGTTACAGTCTGCAGTCTCTCCAGTGAAAGTTATGAATTTTTTAATTTTTACACAATTTGTAACAAACCCGGACTCTTGCCTCAAATCACTGTTGGTTTTCCTCACCACTCCCCTGCCATGCCAGATCCTCCCTCTAATCATGTCTCATTCCCTCCACCTGTGATCCACGCCTCTCCCTTGCACCTGCAGTTAATCAGTCTCCCATTATTTATACCAGTCACTTCCACCTCCACTCTGCCAGATTGTCTTGTGTTTTCCTGCCAAGCGTTCCTGCATTCTTTGTTGTGTGCCTAATCTGACCTGCTTTGTTTGCCACAACCTCTGGACTCCTGCCTGCGGATTCTGGTTCTGTTTGCCTTGCCTGTCTGTCTGCCTGGTATCTGACCCTTCCTGCCTGACCTGAGTAACGCCATGACGATCAACTTACCTCCATCTCCGGCAATCTGCGGGAAATGGTGGATTGGCACGAGAGGAGCCTGAATCTCATCCAGGAACAGCTCCAGAGACTCTCGTTGTTGGATCGCGCTTCGACTTCGGAACCACCACAAAGGGCTCAGCCGTCAACACTTCCGGCGTCCGACGCCCACCTGCCTCCTCCCGAGCGCTATTATTGGATGCCAGGATTTTGCCGGCCAATCCTCGTGCAGTGCTCCCTCGCCTTTGAGCTTCAGCCCTCATGCTTCCCCACCGAGCAATCCCTGCTGACCATTGATGGACGCCTGCGGGAGCACAGAAGGGAGAGGTCGCTGTCAAGCCTATCACCGTTGTCACCTCGTCATTCAGAGAGGACTCCACCACGTCACCGGGACAGCCCTCTAGCGCCTCTAGCGTTTCACGCCACTGAGTTTCCTTTCGTGGGGTTCATTATCAGTGCAGGCAACATTAGAATGGACCTAGCCAAGTTCAAGGCCGTGACGGACTGGCCCACACCAACCTCCTGTAAAGAGTTACGACATTTTCTTGGATTTTCCAACTTCTATTGACAATTCATCACTACAGCAGCCTAGCAGCTCCATTCACCTCCCTTCCCTCTTCCAAGTCCTGGTTCCAAGCTGCATTTAAGGAGTTAAAGTTCTGCTTTACTTCTGCTCCCATCCTGACCTTTCCAGACTCTACTCGCTAGTTTATTGCATGCTTCAGACACGGGCGTTGGAGCTGTTCTCTCTCTCTCTCTCTCTCTCTCTCTCTCTCTCTCTCTCTCTCAGAGATCCACAGACCAGAAGATTCACCCTGTGCTTTCTTTTCCAAGAAACTCACTCCTCTTGAGAGGAACTATGACATCGGCAACCAAGAGCGATCAAGTTGGCATGAGAGGAGTGGAGACATTGGCTTTGTGGTCTGGACGGACCACTTAACTTGTCACCCTGGAGTCAGATGCATGGCGGCCCTTTTCCAGCTGCATTTCTGGTGGCCCTCCATGTTAAAGAACATTAAGGACTTTGTTGCTTCCTGCCCTGTATGCTCTCAGAATAAAAGCTCTCACCAACAACCGGTCTCCCCCACCCTCTCCCGGTACCTCATTGACCTTGGTCTCACATCTCCTTAGATTTCGTCACCGGTCTCCCACCTTCTAACAGCAGCGCCACCATACTCACCATCGTCGACCACTTCTCCAAGTCTTTCAAGTCTGGGTTCACTTCAGCCAGCCTAGCCATCATACAATTGATCTTTACTTTATTAACTCTGTTTTCTTAAATGAACAGTGTGTAAAAAAAAAACATTTATTGGTGAAGTTGCATGTTGTAGCTGAAAACTAATACAACCTTCAGTTAGTTAAAAGTCAAAAAATGTATAGTTTGTCCATTGAGGGCTATGGTTAAAAAAATTGTGGTCCAAAATGGTGGCTTCTGTGGAGCTGACCATTTAGGTAATTGTACAGTGATACAAAAACATAAGTAAAATGTATTTATTTTCAATTTCTGTTCCATGAAAGCAAAGATGAAGGTGCATTGCTTTGAGCAACCCCTTACACCCTTTGAAGTTTATGCTTACTTTCTAAAAAAATATAAATTATATGTGTTAACTATTTTAAATACTTCATGCAAATGAGCTTATCATAAAAAAAGTAAAGAGCAGAGGGAGAAAATGTAGATAAAGTCACGGCAAAGGTCAAACTCTGCTCAGTGGCACAACTCTTTACCCGCCGAGCCACTGGGGAGACCCCATCATTGTTGAGTGCCGCTTCAAACAAAGTACACATCAGGGTGTTTATGTGGAGGCTGCCCATGGGCAAACCATGGCATAACAGAATCAAATGCACCCCAGCAGTGTGAGTAATCTCACGGCTAATGTCTAATATCTAATGGCCTTAATCAAAAGCCCCTGCTACGATCCCCTCAGCACAGTGTTGATAAATCACTGTGTTAATGAAAAATGAGCCTTATCACAGCACAGAGCTGGTAGACTGCAGCACAGCTCCATTTGTTAAAGCAGTTTCCTGTGGATTTCGTCTCGGTCTTTTTTTCTCTTGCTCCTCTACCATTTGCATCTCCCGTTTCATTTAAGTTTTCTCTTGTCGTCTGTTTTAAATTTCTGTCATCTTTTTTGGCCTCTTTTATTCAACAGCACCCTATGGCTTTTCTTCCTTCTTTCACATCATCACTTTGTTTCCTCCATCACTCTCTCCTCCTCCCGCCTTTCCAGCTTCCATTTGCTGGCTCGCAGCACTTCATTCTTTCATCTATGCATGTTTTCCCTTTCTTTTTTGTTCCCTCACTAGTCAATTTGTTCCAGGATCTCCCTCTCTCTCGCTCCCTATTGCCACACACTGTCTAATTTGTTACCCAGAGGTGTCGTGTCGTGTTGTGTTCTGTTCTGTGGCCTTGGTGGGTACGCTGCCTGGTGACGGGAGCTGCTGTGAGGAGGTAATTAACCGCTCCTCATTTAAACAACAGGCTCAATCAGTGGGACAGAACGACAACACGCACACTGGAATGTCAATTTCAAAGGCCTCCGATGACCTTCCTATGTGAGAGAGGAGCAGATAATATAGCGTAATATATATTCTTGCTGATCGTTAAGATTTTTTTTAGGCGATTCAAACCTTTGCCAGTGTATAATTTCAAAGTAACACAACAAACAGCTCAGACATTCAATGTAGTAGCAGTAGCTGACCAACCCCAGCATTTGGGACAATGCTTTAATCCTTTAATGATGAACATACACTCTCAGAAAATAAGGTGAAGTATAGTACCTATAACAGCTTGTGACTGGGGTGGGACCCTCTAAGGTACAGATTTGTACCCTTGTGGTTTGTACCATATAGTGACCATTGTTGCCCGAGTGGCAATTTTGTAACTTCAATTAATTAAACTCAGTGAACTGTAAATTAAATACTGAGGTAGCAAAAGAGGTTAGCCAGTGGGCTATAGGCACAGTTTTAAGTTAATGTCAGCCAAGTTTGGTAATCTGTGTGTTTTTGCTCACCTATGGGCACATAAGGTGAACATGGAGCGATAATGTTACATTTATGTTAGCAGGTAGGCAACATGTCCCATTTGTGTTTAAAGTAAACTGATCTTTGCCAGATTCCGCTATTTCTTTGTCCCCACTTGACAGTCCTGTGAGGGCCATAGATGGAGGGAACATGTCTTAACTTGTCCAGTTTTGTCTCCTGATATTGTATTATTTGAGGAAATTGTGCATTTGTGTACCCTTTACTGTTTTGGAACATTTATGTACTTTTTGGGTAATGAGAAAGTACTTATATGTACAATAATTATCCCTTAGGATAAATATCTGCCTAAATTATATCTTGAGGTACATATATTGACTTGTAATGTACCCCCATTTCTGACAGTGCTTACAAAATGCTCACTACTGACCTAAAATAATTACACATAATGTGCTACATTGCAGGTCAGAATTCGGGTTAAGGCTGTTTTGACTAAGAGAAGCTGTGTTTTGGGGAAAGATGATGTTTCTCAGGCTGCAGGTGCAGGCGTGGATGGCTTTATAACATCTGCCAGATGGAGAGAATTTGAACAGACGGGGACATTGGTCCTTATTCCCATCCTTGCAGATGCTGGCAGCCCTTCTGAGCCAGAAGGTGCTGTAAATGTCCTACAGGTGTGAGAGCAATTGCCCTGAGTGGATACAACACAGATCCAGTTTGTCAGGATGCTTTGTTTGGTGCAGTGGTAGGGGGTTACAGTACCACATACAGTTGGAGCAAACTAGAACTTAGTTAACCTGTGTGTTAATGTACCATAAAGTTATGAAACTCTGAAATGTGATTGAAAACTAGAGCTAGATTCTCTCTCCACTACATATGCATATAAAGTTAGCTATTTGGTCTTTGTGGCATTGAGGGACTGTGTGTTCTCCTCATTAGCTATGTTTACATGGACACAACTAATTGGAAAAGCCTGATCAGAATACAAATATGTAATGTAAACATGCCAGTCCAAATAAAAACTCCTGTAGATATACAGCCTATTCAGAAACAAATTTTATTCCATATGGGACAGCTGATATATGCCGACTATCATTGGGATTGGTGGTCATATAAACAGTCGATCTGATCATGACTTCTTAGTTTGGTGCTATTACTTCTCTGATCCGCATAAACGGGATATATATCTGTTCTGTTACTGCTATATTTCCATTCCAAAAAAAATAAATAAATAATGAAAAGACACAAAAGTCACAGATGTGGAAGAGGAGGAAAATGAGCCAGATAGCGGACAGACGGGATGAGCAGACACGTGCAGCATTTGTTACTGCGGAGGCAAAAGTGAAGCCTTTTCTTCTGCCTCTTTTTGCGGAGAATTAGACAACACTCCATATGTGAATATAGTCCATTCCAAATGTATGCTTGACAAATGTGTAAGCACACCACAGTTTGAATCATTTCATTTTGCAGTGGAATTGTAAATACCAATCGGAGCAAATCTTTTCCTTCTAATGTCACTTGAGAGTAAGCAAACTTCACAACAGCAGTGAAACTGTAAGTGAGGATGAGAAAAAATAAAGTTCAGCAATAATGCTTATTGCTTCAAGTTTAAAAAAAAATCCTTTCAATATTTGTTTTGCAATAACTCATCATGGCCCTCTGCTATCAAGACCAACAGTAAAGTTACCCCTTATAAAAGTACTTTATAGCGGAAAATGCATTACATTTTTAAAAATGTAAAATGTATGTCTAGGCTGACAAGACGTGTTAGCCTAGACACAAGTAAACATTAAAACACACTGATCTTCACTGATGGAACATTTCTATTAAAAAAAAAAAAAAAATTAAAATGTAAATTGATGTGAATGAATCACACTTACATTACAAGGATGGTGTTATGCTCTTAAGTCACTGCAAGACAAAAACTGCATGCTTATCTGTGCCAAGAGTTAACAGCATCTTCCAAGCAGAGCTGGGAGGAAAAAAAGAGAGAATCTAGTCTAAGGAATAAAATGTGAAGTCTGTCGACAGGCTGTTGTCATTTGGTCCAAATAAAACTGGCCCAGTGTGACCATTACCCTCCAATTCTAAAGCAATCTTTGCATTAGACCCCATTTCTCAGCCACTTCCCAAATGATCTACCACAGAGCAGAAGTGCTGTTCCTAAAGCACGCTTCCTCGTAATGAAAGTAACTCATGTACTGATTTGAGCTACACATCACAATCAAGGGTTAGAGATGGTTTTAGCCAGCTGGTCTGAAATGATTCCATCTTTCCACAGAATTTCCTATGTTAAGAATTTCAAGGACCAACTGAACCAAACATTTAAAGCACACTTAATCTCTTCAACCTCCATATAAGTGTTGGCTCTTAAAGAATTTTGCAAGTCTGGTGTGGCTTTTTCGCCTTTTTCCTCTATAGAGCCCCCCCTACAGTGTTGAAGATCATTTTTTTCGACACTACCGTAAACTTCCATCCATCCATTCATTGTCTACCACTTTAGACATTGTTTGTCTTTTACAGGAAACACAAGCCGTGAATCCAGGTCCGTGCTGGTCTGCATCTGTTTTGCATTCTTCTCTGTTTTTAATCGTTGCTGTTTGAAAAAGCTGGTCCGTGTGTGTGTGGCCCCTTGCTCAGTCAGACAGTTGTTTACTTTTCCTCACTTCGCCTTCTCTGCCATTATGTGTCAAAAATAACGCTTTTGCTGCCTGGATCTTATAGCTGGTACCTGGCTAGGGTGTGCGCAGTGCTGTAAAGCGATATGTGTTTCTCGTGAGACCCGAGAATTTGTGAAACCTCATGATTCTCAGGACTCTGGGTCACCAGCCCTGATGTTGCAAGGCTGGTTTTCCACTAACAGACAGGGATTCTAAATCGGTACCAAAACACTGCTGATGCCTCTATATGACATACAGTATAGAGATTTCACATCATCATAACCCTGATGCTATTTTTTGTTGGCTCTTCTTGGCATTTTCAGCCATGCTCTCAACCGTTTACAGCCATATTGCTTTGCTAACATGATGCTGCTGCAGTGCTTCCTTCTTGCATCTATCGATCTCGGATCATATCAAGTCACTTTTATTTACACTTTTATTTATAGCCCAAGTTCACAAATCACAGTTTTCTTAAGTGGATCTATAATCCGTATACACAGTGGCATTCTCTGTCCTTAGATCTTTGGTTTACAGTCAGATGTTCAATGTGTGAACAAAATGGCTGAATATTATGGGTGGTAGAATAAAAAGGCACCGACTGCCTTACTTGGCACTTCATAACTCACTGGCTGCTGGAGGAAGAACAGCAGTTTGTCCACAAAAAAGTGGTGGATCTGTCCAGGCTAAGTGGCTATTTGAACAGGAGATGCAGGAGTGCAAATATCAATCATAGGAATTACCACTGTTCAAATTAGACTCCGATAATGTTAGAGGCCACAAGTAAGCCTGTCTGCCTCTATTGAAAGAAGGTCAGCAGAATAAATAAATAGGAGTTTTACCCAAACCAAAAATGTAGTTAATCTGTTCCAACTGCCTGCTGCATGATGACGCTAACTCAGCAAAAGGCATTTTAGTAAAGACGTGGGTAAAGCCTGTCTTGTGTATATGGTGGTCACATGAAAATGCTCTTTCCAAGCAAGAATGTGATATAGCTTTAACATGAGATGACATGAGAGAGAGCAGCATTTTCACTGTTACGCTGTAACTTTCTCTTCTCTGGACGTCACAGTGAATGCTGGGATAAGCTGCCTGCACACTTAAATCCGATAAATGCTTGGGGAGGAAAAAAAAACCCAGATCTAAGAATCAATTCTTACAAAAAAGTTTTGGATAACGTGCCTGTGCACAGAGACACTACCCCCTAGTTAAATGGTGGAGAGATGGATGTAAGATAAAGTTGGAGGAGGTCCCTCACTTGTCCGACAGATTTTCATCTGCAGCTGTTGGAGGCAGAATAATGACTCTGTTTTTTTGTTCTTCTACAGCTCAGCCCTCATTGCTCTGCTGAGCTCCACATATTGTCTGTGTGAAGCTTGCAAAGGGCACATTGTGGAGGAAATAAGTCATTGTCAGAGAGCTGTGATTTAAAACACTTAATTGGAATATTGCCTTGAATGTAAAGCAATGGGCATTAAAACACTGCTCTGGGTACGAGGCTCAAAGGTGAGAGGTCTGAATGCATTTCTGTAGACCTCTTTACCACACCATGAGAATGCAGCATACAGGAGAACACAGGTATTTACTCACTAGAAAAGCATTACCTGTCTGAAAGGTCATCCATTTAAGGTGGTTATCTCCAAAATAACTCAGAACAGAGGAATGAAAACTGTAGTTGAATTACTGAAGTTTCTCTCATCTTACCTTTGTTCTCCATCTGTCAAGTCCATAGACCCCAGTTTGAAAAGTGATGCCAAGGACGTACCACTATGACAACTCTGCTGTATGCAAAAGTGACCTAATTTAAGTCATTGGCCTCAATCACTTGTTTCAGTTCTTATTCAATACTGTATGATGCCAAGTTAGGTTCCCATTTAGAGGTTACATGACAGCATAGTGGCGTGATACAAGTGAGGGCCTTTATGCATGGAGTTTGTATGTTCGCTCTGTGTGCATCTGGGTTTTCTTCTATGGTCCAAAAACAGGTGTTAATGTGAGAGTGAATGAGTGTTTGTTTCTGTATGCTTGCCCTGCAATGGACTGGCTGAATTTTCCCATTTAGAGACAAACTGACTATAAAGCATGGCACATATGAATGGACTCCAGTGTGACTGACAGCTAGTATTGTCCAGTAGGAGCCTGGTTGCAGGTAAAGGTCTGTGAACGTCCAGTTGTAAAACTGACATGGTGCATGTAAAATTGCAACTCTCAAGGCTTCACAAATGGAGTCTGTTTTGCATCAGTCTTGAAGTTTTGAATTGTTTGAAACTAATGACACTGCCTTTTCAATGTTTTTTACCCAATGTACAGTCTTACCAGTGCTCTGAAGAATCATTAGGTGATTTAATCAATCGATTTGCAGGTTGTGTTTGAGCGAGGACATATTGAAGTGGCTTTGAGACTTCATTAGATAAAGCCCCTTTCCTTTTAATTGAATAGTCATATTTAAATTGCTGTCAATGAAATGATTTAGTTATTTTAAATAGCTCTGTATTCAGGCAGCCATCATTGATCTAAAGTGTTTGTTCTGTGACATGGGTCTTCCAGTGTCAGTACTCCAACAATAAATCAAAGAGAAAAATTCTCCGTTATCTCATAAGACCTTTCTAAGAACTCCGCAAAGAGGCGGCCCTGTTTGTTGATGCCCCGCCCCTTCACCAAACATGTTAATGAGATGATGTAGGGATGAAGGGCCTAACGTGACTCTCCATGCTTCTGTCGCTGAGATGTGCCACTTCAGCAATGATGGCTCCAATAGATGGCAGAACACATAAATTGGTCACTGGATTTGTATGCCTGGAACATGGGTTGAAACTACATTAACTATGGGGATAATCATCTCGTGGAAGCTAGTGAATTAGAGACTCTCAGTGTACAACACATCACCCTCTTCACACACACACACCCACGCACACCCACACACACTACTCTCCCCTTAAATAACCCTCTTCTATCATTGTCTTCTCTGTTTTTCTCGTCAGGTTTAAAACCCCTCATTAACTTGAGATGGTCCCCTAAATCCTCTGCGATAGAAGAGAATATATCTTCTGCTCTTGCTTGTCCTCATACATGAGAGAGAGAAAGAGACACCCACCGGACAGTTGGACAGGGGAAAGGGTTAGTAAATTAGGCCACAGAGTTTTATTTCTCCCTCAGAAACAAGACTTGGACGAGGGACAGAGGAAAAGGCCGGGAATCCTCTGGATGAGTGATTGTTTAACAGATGGATGACAGATCAACCCAAAAAAAAAAAAAAGAGGAGTGTGAGGGCGATCCATAATGTTAATTTTCACCTTTAATTTTATTGTCATGCTGACCCAAGCGGCATAGACGGCAGCAAAATTTACATTTATCGATGCTGTTACACCTGAACACATAGAAATCAAACTCAAAGATGGTTCACACATGAGTGCACACACTCCATCCTTCCCATACTGATGTCACATCATCATGCAGACAGCAGCATCACACCTTCAGTCAGCCACACTCAACTGGGAGATTTTAACATCCAGTCAGTGTAGGAGGAACAAACAGGAACAAACACGCTTTTGGATGAGCAGGCAGCGTTTCAAGCACATTCATGAGTCAACGTCTAAACCTTCACTAGCTCCACATTCATAACTACAGCCAATGTTTATCTTTGTGCAGTCAGTCACTCTTCGAGATGCAACGGTAAAACTGCATGACAGAATTAAGAGCAACACTACTGAATTTGTACACTTGCCTCACTTTTGGTTTCAGTAGCAGGGCTTGGGTTTATGTGGAGGTGAGCAAAAATAAAGTGTAATTCATGTGTGTTCATCTTAATAAAGGAGCATGTCAGCCAGTGCAACACAGCTCAATGAAGTGTGTGTGTGTGTAATTCTTTTTGGATAAAAATGGGGCCCCATGACAAAGAAGAGCAAAAATACCATATAATAGGTAATGGATGAATAGACTTTGTCATGGAATAAAGTCATTTTAACGTTAAAGCAGAACTATGCAGGATTTTTACCATAATTTAACAGCTTCAGAGTCATTATGATGGTTAAAAGGCTTGTTTCGGGGAGACTGGGGGCTGTCTCCACTCCCCACACCCCCTATATAGCAGGAATAACTGCTTAGCATGTCCCGTTAAATTGTGCCTTGCATGTCAGCCAATCACAGCAGACAGACCTTCGATATAATAAGTGGTTGTCACTGAGCTCTCCCCTGATGCCAAATGTATGCCCTGCTTCCTGTTCGTCTCACTTCCATGTTGCAGGTAGCGGTCTGGAATGTTTGTGTCAGTGTATGTGGTTTTCCCTCCCCCAAAGGTATGCCTCTTGTGGATTGCTCTTGGCATGTCTTTTTTTTTTCCCCTTCACACAGTAGTCATATGATGTGCAATTTATGAATGGGATCTCCTCCTTCCTTTGCCTTACTTGCCACCGGTAAGCCTCAGCCATCCTTTCCTCCATTTTAGCCATATTGTGTTTTATTTACATTCTTTTATAATTGGAATGAAGATTATTGTTGGATGGAATCACGTCTCGCTCCTTGGTAAAATGAACCTGTGTGCCTCAGATCACTTCACCACTCCCCTGCCTTCCCAGTTCCTCCTCCTAATCAAGCTTCATTCCCTCCACCTGTTATCCACACCCCTTCCCCACACCTGCAACTAATCATTTCCTCAGTATTCCCTTGCCAAGCATTCCAGCTGTCTTTTCTCTGCCGGTCTGTTCCTGACCTGTTTTGTGCTCGCTTGACCTCTGGACCCCTGCCTGCCGATTCTGGTTCTGTTTGCCTGTGCAGACTGCCTTCCTGGTTTTGACCCTGCCTGCCTGACTAAGTAAAGTGAGCTCACTGAACTGTCTGTCATCTCTGTGTCGTGCTTTTGGGTTCACCTCTGCCTGCCTGGTGCGTTAAACCCTTATACGGGTAGTTTAATTTTTTCATCTTCATTTGAAATACTTTCCCTGGGTAGCGTTGTCTGAATTGAACTAAATTTGCAGATTATCCTTTAAAAACCTGCACCCTCACGCCACAATCAAAAGATCAGGGCCACCGACCCAGAGTGATCAGAATCAGGAGGTCTCGCGAGAAGGGCACCACACACTTACATTAGCCAGGTATGCTATGAGATCAAGAAAGCGATAGCACTATTTAAAATGATAATCATCATGAGACAGTGAAAAAGAAGCAGGAAAAAAAAACAATCTGCCCTTCAGCGCCACATTAGAATTAATCCGTGTGAATTCTAACATAACTAAAGACATAGTCCCCTGGATTATCCAGGTGCTTTTAGTTGGCCATTTATTCCACTTGAACTCTTTGTTTGTTCTTTGTTCTGTTCTTTACCTTGGGGTTTTAGTTTTGTTTCTGGTTTCCTGTTTTATTTTGTACTTCTTCCTAGTCTGTGTACCTTGTTAAGTTCCTGTCCTGTCTCTCCTGTTGATCGTGATTCACCTGTGTCCAATTTGTCTCACCTGTGTCTGATTAGCCCTATTCGGTCTCATTGCTTTCCGGAGTGTTGGTTAATTTTGTTTGTTTCACATCACATTTCAGTCTGAACTAATTACAACTAATAAGAAAAAACAACAGTGGAAGGTCAGAAAAGGGATTTATTCTGTCATAACTGTGTCTTCCTCTCCATCTCTTTCTTTGCCCATCCAGACTGAATCAGTTTCAGAAATTTCAAAGTGAAACAGAGCCAGTAATATTTTCAAACTACTAAAACCCATTTGCAGTGTGGAAAGCAAGCATATTTATAGAAAATGCATGGGTTTAAAGAGAAAATTCTGAACATAAATACATTCATACACTGTTAATTTTGGTATACTAGCAATATGAACTGATAAACGTGTAACTTTTCCCTCTTTCAGTACAGTGCCATGGTGTGTGTCTTGTGAATATCCCAACTGTCAAATCCAGGTTCATATTTACACTACAAGTACAGCCATTTTGAACAATACCCTCATTTGTGAAAGCACAACATCATAAATATCCAATACAAACAAATTGTCACAGATGCATCAAATACACAAAAGAAACAACACAGAGCACCATACAACCAAATTGTTAATTGGTCAATGTACTTGGCCAATGAACATGCAGGAAACACAAAATAGACATTAACAAACAAACGACAACAACAAAAGCAACTAATCACAACACAATAAATTAGGTAAACATGTAGCAAATACAAACTAAACATGTTAAAGCTACAAACACACAGGGAAATAAACAATGCCATAACTAAAAACTCTTTGTGATGCCAGGACTCGACGTCACGTCATCACGGGGCTATCACGTAATCCCCGACTCATGAGGATACATTTGGACAGTAATATCTCGAAGCGTGTCTGTCTACCGGCGGGCTGTAACACATTTGTGACGGAGTTTGGTGAGTGCACGCACTGAACCGCAGCAATGTGTTTAGGTTGTAACGCAGATAACAACGAACTCAGGTCACCGGTCAGGTATGATTTCCGTGCAACATTCTCTTCCGACAGCATAAAACATAGTTTGGTGTCATAATAAGTTTAGAAATCACTTACGTGTTCCTCCGGCAGCATTTCAGGGAGCGAAAGGGAGTGCGCACCTTCACTGTCTGCTATTTATGCTGTGACTCTGTGGGTCGGGCGCGTGCGCGCTCTCAGAGCGGTGCACGTCCCACCCAAGGGTATCAACTCAATCATATGATTTTCTGTCCTGTGTTTAAGTGTAGTATGGGTTGGTGCTCCATATGGGCGGTTTTGTCTCCGGTACCAGGGGAATATATTTATACATTGTTATAAAGGAGTATTCGTTTATTCTTTGATATTTTGGATTTGCAGGCTAGGTATTGCCCCGTCTCACCTGAGTAGATGGTATGGTCCACTGGAGGCACGGGAGTGGGTTCCCTATAAAAGGGTACAGTTTTCAGTGTGAAGGAGGCTTTTGTTGTGAAAAGACCTGTTGCAAGTAGGTGTTGCTCTCAGTGCATGTGATATTGTTCAACCAGCTATTGCTGCTCTAGTTAGCTATTTTTTTTTTCCATTGACCATTGTGGTCATTAGCATTTAATTGCCTTTGGCATTTTTCTTTTTTTTTTGGGTTCGTTACTTTACCATTGTGTAATTTTTTTTAAATTTATTTTTTTTTGAAAAGAAGAAAAGGAGGAGAAATAAGGGAAATTAACACTGTAAATATTTTACAAAATAAACTATATCCTTAACTAAGTTCCTGCCTCACGTCCTCTGCCTCGGAAAGACCTCCTGCCACGGATACCCTACGACACTCTTGGAGAGTGCAGACATCTACCAAGCAAAAAAATTCCTGGATCCAGATGACTTCCCAGATCACCGCCAAAATCTGTTAAAAATAGACCATTGTACAACTAATACACACAAAACAATTACAAATGTGCTGCAAACACAAACAAATATATAAACATTCCACATATACTCACAAAACAACCAAAGACAAACAAAAGTGACACAGGTTTGGCGTAGTTAACAGAACTGTAATTAATGCAATTTATAGTGTTTCCTTTGTATTAATATAGTGAAGCATAGGCTACTCCATAGGGCTGGGAGTGAAGGCCCATAAAGGCTTGGGCTAGTAATTTGATCACCATTGTGTGTGGTTGTGTTACCTGGGTAAATAACAATGTTCTTTGTACCTCATTTTATTTTTTGCGTTGTAGCACATCCATTCTCCCTCTCCCCCTCTCATTTTCTCTAGAAAGTCATCTGCTATGAAATTATATTAAATCAATGTGAAAAGACCTGCAGGACATTTGTAGTCATTCTGGTTCTGGCCGTGTCCCAAACACACAGCTCTCACTGAGTGTTGGCCTGGCTGTGCAGCATCACACAGTGATGCTCAGGCGTTTGTGTCCCAGCTGAAAACACAAGCAAACACCTGTTCAGCTCCATAAAACCCACTCCCTGTGAAAATCCTCATGGTTTACCTTTGACTCAAAGTTCTTAGCAGATTATTTAGCTAATCTCTTTGGCTCTGGGGACATTTGCCACCCCCCCCCCCCCCCACCCCCCTTGCCAGGGATTATCTAACAGGACATGCACATATTTGTTGAGCACTAATATAACTAAGATTTAATGTCTAATGAACCTCCTCTGTCTCTTGTTCCCTTCTGCTCTGCTTACTTCCCAAGCTTCCTTTGTCTCCTCTGTTGTCTTGCAGGATCTTACTGACTTATCTTTGCATCAGTGCATGTGTGTGTGCGTCTCAGACACAGAGTTTCATGTTTCATAATCCACTAAACACCACTATGGTTTGCTACACTCAAGAACAACAATCACATGCTTTGATTGGCTTACACGGTGATGCAGGTATCACAATAAAGTGACACAATCTATGATTTCAACCTTCCAGATTATTTTGATGATGTGGTACAGCAACTCACAAGAGGGTGACTGGCACCTCTGTCAAAGCCTGAGCATCGAGTCTGCATCGCCTGTATTGGCACTGTTTGAAAGTCTGCTTTCGGTATCATTAGCTTGTCAACAAATGCATTTCACTGGTACATACTGTATATTTTATAGCGGTTGAACCAAACAATACCATTTATCAACTCTAGGAACAAATCCTACTTTGTGGCAAAATATATTAAAAAAATCATACATACAATCCCTCTTCTAGAGTCAATGGTAAACCACCCTACACCTGAGAAGTCCTGCTACAGTATATATGGATATACAGTCTATATAAAACAATTACAAGTGTGCCTTGAGAACCGTTGTGTAACAAAAGCTGGAAACAAGAGTCCCTTTTTGGGTTGAAGTGGTCACGATTTTGTTTTAGTCATGTGACTATGCAGTTCCTGTTTAAATGTACCTCTGTTCCCAACTCCTGTTGGTGGTTTTTGTCGAGTTCTCCCACCACTTACCTGACCGTGCCCACTTCCTGTCCCTGGTCAACCCATGTATATAGAGCTCTGGCAAGCAATCCTATCATGCATCAGTATTTTTGGCAGGAGGCCACATACAGTGTGTCACACAACTTGTCACTTTGCTGGTTGTTTTCATTAAAAGTGAAGACGGTGGATAGTTGTTGTGACTGCATACCAAAACAGTCAGAGAAAAGGAAAGGGAAGAGCATTTTACCAAATCCACAAAGGTCCAGAGAGATGGTACAGTTGGATCGCTGCTATAAAACACGCTCCAAACGAGTGTAGAAGACACAGCAATTGGAACCCATAGACAATGGATTCCACTTGTGTAGTGAGCACTACAAGTGCAGAATCCAGCGCAGACTTACTTTAATATTTTGTTTATTTTACTTTCTTTTATTGCAATTTCTAAGTGTTCTCCCAAGTAAGATGAGGGAACATTTATGAGAAGGTTGAAGATGTCGGAATACTGCTGGTCTGGGATAATGTCCACTCTGGCTGTTTCCATGCTGGTGAAAAGCACTGTGGGGGCATTATAAAGAAGTAGATAATATAGATTCTGTCTGTCAAGTTTTGTGATCTCTGTGGTTTTAAAATGTGTAGTGAATTCTAAAGACTTGGACACTGGCACTGCTGCTGTTCATTTTTGCAGCACCTTATCCTGCCACAGTGGCTATGTCACTGAACGGAGTCACGTGATGTCCAGAGCTGTGTAGTTCAGCATAACCTTATGTCTTGGCCAGAATGTCATAGTTATCCTTGTGTGCTTTTCTGTCTCCAGTTTTTTTCCCAGAGTTTCTCTGTTTGACATGAACCAGATTTGTTTTTGTTTGCTTTTTTTAAATTCTTGCCGTGCTTTTCTTACTGAGCAATAAAATGACTGGTCACGTGGTTTGCTTTCCTTGCTCGGATTATTTTGGTGAGTTTTGGCCTGGTTCTTTTTGAATTGTATGAGTTTGTATTTTGGACTGCACTCTAAGTGTCAGAGACCTCAGATGCCGGGAAGAGACACTGTCAAAATATGTTGAAGAATTACAATGGTTGGAGAGGAGAATGTAGAAAATCAGCATGAAATAAGAGGGGAAGAAAACAAAAAACAACAAAAACTGTTGCCTTGAAGACTTATGACATAACAAGTAAAAATTTCACATCAAATATTTCAGTAAGAGCTACCATGCTCACTATATCTGCCTTCAGATATGCACTTCTTCAGGGACTCTCTGGTGCCAGCTACCTAGTGCAGGTGGAAAGTCATTTCGAGCCCTTTCTAGGCTAGCAAAGCTATCAGTTGTGGAAATGCCAGATCAATATTAACCCTCGTTTTATTATTCTCCTTGTCTGAAGCCTTTTCAGCCAAAGAATGAGCTTTCTTTGGAAGTAAATCCAGAGTGTTGAGGTCAGACTCTTGACCTACTTTCTACCATTACTAGGAAGCTTGTGATTTGTTGCCTTCAGGTAGAACAAACATGTCATCATGACATGCACATTGTTGGAAGGACATCTACACTCAGATCTGTCAGAAAACCTAAGAGTTAGCAGGTTGTGAATATGACATTGCAGTGTTCATTACAGCATGGTAAACATTTGAATGCGTTATATTTCTATACACTTCCAGTGGCTGTAATGCGTACTCAAATGCAACTGCCAGCCTGGATACATAACAACACACAGAGCATATGACATTAGTTCTCTACTGTATGTTTACATAGTTACATACATAATTTCATAGTTATTTATATGTATTTTATACCTTGATTCAGACAGACTAAAGACAACTGTCTGAATAATGTCAAAGTCAAAGTCTGCTCCAAAATAATGGATATGCGCTTGAATGACCTTAGTTCAGTCTGGGAGAAATGTATCCTACAGAAGGCAAAAGTGATTGCATATCATGATCATGTCCTTCGTGGTGAATTCTCACTAATGTTGGGGAGACGCTTCCTGCGACCTGGTTCTTTACCTTTCTTGTGTGGATATATGTAAATGTGTATGTAGCCAGTGGACTGTAGAAATTGAATTGCCCTTGGGGGCCTGTAGATCTTTTTGATCAACCACTATCAGCTCATGTTTTCTTGCAAAATATTCATGACTCTATTGCTCAGCTCCTTGCTAGCCACGAATCAGACATTCAGTCTGAGTCTTGTCCTTCAATAAAGTCAAAGCTCATTTAAATAATGTTTCTCTGTTGTTTCACCAGTTTTAAAGCTGAAGTAAAAGTCTGAAAATGTATTGTACGATATTGTAAAAAATATCAAATATAACAGCATATATCACGATATACGATAATTTTTTTTACGAGGGATTTTGATTATCCTATAAATGTGTTTTAATAACTCAATGATTAACATGTGAAAATCCAATTTTGACATCACAACTACTTGTATCTGTGGTTCTTCAGCACAATTCCACCCACTAGTACTTTGAGCATGTATGTGTCTACAATGGTGGTGCAGCTATTTCTCTGTGTCTCATGGGCCTTTTTTAAGTGATTCATGTTTCTGGCTTTAGAAGCAATATTCATTGTACCCCCAGCTCCCCTCTGTTCTCTCTTCTGTTCCAATTCACTGCTGACTTTGTGAGAAAAAAGCTCCCTTGCTCCCTGCAATGCAAGGCTCAAAGAAGCCAAGCCTTATTTGCTATAGCGATACCAATACAGTACATTTTTTCACTTCAGTAAAAACATATAGCACTATGATAGGTTATTTGATGAGGGCCCAAGTCTAAAGACAAGATTTGTTTTTGTTACAACTCAGAGTTTTTTAGTCGTTCCTCCATCCTCCATGTTTGTTTGAGACTATCAGTTATCTGTTCGCTGTCTGCTCCGCGATGCACAAGCAACAGACAACATCAGCAACATCCGTCAGAGTCGGCATTGACCGGAAGGGATCAACATCATCGACCGCAGGTCAGTGGATAAGAAAGATCCCATTCTAAGAACCCTGTCTGAACAGAGACAGACATCATCATCTCTCCTGAATACACAACCACTTATCATCCCGTCACTGGTCCACACTAAGGTCAGCCAAATTGACTTTGCTAAAGAAGACAGCGAGACCCCGCTCTTTTGTTCAGAACATCCACTATGCCCGTGGTCAACAGTAACCTTTAGGCCTCTGACAGAAGCTATTAAATTTAAAAAAGTGATGTAATGCTATAACCCACTCACTCATTGTCTACCACTTTATCCTCGAGATGAGGATAACAGCCATTCACTCTCAAATGAGCTTCTACTGTCAGTTTAGAGTGTCAACTTAACCTGATCAATATGTTTGTGGACTGTGGGAAGAAACGAAGAGAACAAGCAAACGTCATACAGACCAAGTAGCCCAATGACTTTTTCCCAAAAATCAAGTTCAAAAGAATATTGCGTGAGGTGAACAGAGGCTAGGACAGACAAAGACTAGATGTGAAACAAGACCTGGTACACAGGGGAAGAACAAGAAGAACAAATAAACAAAGTTACATAGGAGAATCTATGGAATACCAAAACAGACTAAAGTATAACAAAACTAAACTATAATCCAACTGTAGTAGAAAAGTAAGAGTATAAACAGAAAATCTAATGTTTGTGAAATCTCTCTTGACTTCAGATCATGACACGACTACACTTTCTATCATTATGCTTAAAAAACTTTTCATTCACTCACCAGCCATATGGCTGATTTCAAGAAATAAAGAAAAAAATAATATGTTTGTGGTGTCTGAGTAATACATTTGCTGTGTCCCTTTACTTGACAGTCGCCTGAAAGCACTGATGTGACTGCTCTCGAGGGGGACAGAAGTCCCGTTACGTCAAGTGCTTTTTCAGAGCTAAGTGCTTAAATCGGGTAGCTACAGGCCCTATGTCAAAACACGGATTTGGTCTGATGAGCCATGAATGGCTTCATTTCCCCTTTGAAGAAATGAGAAGAATAACTTTGAGCACTGTGCAATATTGATAATACAGTTTGGCTGTTTGGATGGCAGTGACATCGTTATGGTAAGTACCACCATGTTGGCTGAATTAACTCAACAACTATGGGATGGATTGGTGTACAACTTTGTCGCTCATGGTATTGAGAACTGGGTACAATGATTCAGAGCCAAATAACTAAACTCACTAAACCATACAAACTTCTCACAAATCACTAATTTCAACCTGATGACTGTCATGATCAGTGTGTTCACTAACAAGTATTCAGATGCAGCCTTGCTTTTCACCCAAATGCCTGACCCACTAAAGATACTTCTATTTGGCCATGATTGGCAATTTGTTAAATAACACCTTTTTAATTCAAAGTAATTTGTTAAAATCTTTTTTGGGTCCTGATAGCCATTAATAAATAAAGTTGTTAACTCTGGTGTAGAGGCAGGGGTTTGAGGACAGCTTTATGGATGACATTAGAAAACAATAAATGATTTTGTTACCCAGACTAAAACAGCACTTTAAGAATAAATGGTAACATGTCAATGAAAATTGTACAAAAAACCTATTTCCCAATGCTGTTGGACTAACAAACCCAGTCAATGAGATCGGGAGCCGAGCTATTACTGCATGTACTGTATGTGTGGGTTGGTCAAAATATCAATTTGGTGATATATCATCATTCTTCCACGTGCAATATGGTAACCAATATGCCAGAACAAATATCAGTATTTTAATCAAGAAATTAAGGAGCTCTAAAGTTAACAGTCCCTTCCACTTTCCCTCGATGGTTGTTGCTACTTCATGCCTCCTCATGGCGGCGTTGCTCAAATGAACGGGGGGAAACTTGGGCGGAAGTTACCTGGCTGAAGAAGAGAGATGGTGGAGAAAGTTACTTTAAGAGATGCCCCATCTGCATTCACTATGTAGACTTTATGCACTTTGTTCTCTGTTGTGAAAAAAATTGAGAAATCATTTAACTTTTCATGGACATTTTGTTTTCTTCAGTTATGTATTGTGATATTATTGCTTCCGTCGACCGTGTATCGTATTGTATCGTGAAGTACCCTGTGATTCTCACCTGTATGCATATATACCTTCAGACCACAGTTGGACTCGAGCTGGCCTCAGCTCTCCGCACATGGGCTACAGTTCCCGTCCTCGGCTAATGTAAACCTGTAAATAAAAGAAGAAGCCAGTGTACGGTACATTTTTACTGTGTGTTCTGTCAACTTAAAGAATTTGATATTGTTAAGTTAATGGATGGTAGGAAGATTGAATAATGCTTGACATGCTAACAACTAGCTGCATGTTAAACCCCCAAACACCTGATACTAACATGCTGGAAGGGGATGTTTCACCCCCTAGTAAAGTAGCGGTGGACACACCTCGTTCAATAAATCAAATAGAACAGTAATGTAATCAAACGGCGTAATCAAGCTACTGCAGCGTGACTTAACTGTGCATTGAACCGTGCTGAATAACTACATGTCTGAATCAACTAGAAGAAAACAATTAAAATCAAAATGAACCATGCAGGTTAGTTAGTGAGTTTTTTTTTTTGTTTTTTTTAAACAAATCATTGCTTTTAGTGGTGTTGGTGCCTTTGATTGGAATGTTTTTTTTTAAGCCAGTACCAGCTTTGCACATATAATTGTGTGTGTGTGCATGATTTAATGCTCATTTAATGTTGATTTTGAAGGCCGGTTTAAAGCCTGCTTGTCTTAACGCTGTATACAAAAGCTGCATCCATATATTTGTTCAACATAAACACATGCGCATACAAAAAAATCCCTCTCATCCCATGATGGATTCTCGTCAGGTCAGACTTGTCAACATAACCATGACATATTATCTCATTATGCACAGAGAGTGAGATTGACACAGATGTAGTGACAGAAGGAAATGCAGAGAATAAAGAGCAGTTGCTTTACATAATGCTCGATAATTCCCTGTCACGGGGTAATACACTTTTTATTTACATGTGCCAGAAATAATTTTTCATGCCTCATGAAGCTTATTATGCTAAATGTACGACAGAGCGAAGCCAGCGAGTGTCATACTAATATTATTTTACTTTTTTTTTTCCTTTTCCACACAGGTGGTAGAATAAATCTTCAAGTGCCCTTTATAGTGACAAAGGCAAACATAGCTGTGGCATATTGGTGTCAGCAACTGCTGTGAATGATTCATGTTTGTTTTCTACAAGTTCATCTCTTACTCTCTAATTAAAGACCCAAAGGTTACAGCTCAGTTTGTCAGGACTTTCAGACTTTAGGAGCATGTTTGCTTATGTTTCATTACAGGCATTGATTTCATTTAAAGTTGCATTGCGAGGCGGGATTACATGGAGATATTTGAGTGAAGTTTTGCGCAGACACATGCACTCGTCATATATATGACAGACACCTTGAAGCAATTTGTCTATCTCTGAAGGGCTTCACTGATATTAACACAGTCTGTGACAGAGCACGTGAGGCGGAGGACATGTGGGAGGACAGTGGGGCAGTGGTGAGGTGTGCAGTTGGAGTGATGGATGGGTTCAAGGTGAAAGTAGGATTCCATCAGGGATCAGCTCCGAGCGACCTTCGTGTTTGCAACGGTGATGGACACGTTGACGGTCTCTGTGGACTACGTTGTTTGCAGGTGATATTGTAATCTGTAGTGAGACTAGGGAAAGAAATAGGCATCTTTGAGGGACGGCTCTGGTTGAAGAGTATGGAAATGATGTAAGAGAGTCAAGGTCAAGACGGTTTGGTCACATGCAGAGGAGGGATAGTGATTATGTAAGGATGTCGAAGGGAGCTACTGGGCAGGAGGAAATGACGAGGGTCGTGGATGTTGTGAAGGAGGACATGAGGACAGTTGGTGTAACAAAAAAAGGACACACAGGAGAGGACAAGATGGAGGCAGTTGATTCACTGCAGTGACCACTAAAGGGGGAAGCCACCAAAAAGACAAAGAAGAAGATTGTGGTTTTCTATGTGACTATCTTTCACATTAATTTCTCTATTGTGTTTCTTCACAGCACATTAAGTTATTGTCAGACCTGTATGCAGAGTAGGTGTAGTAGAACAGCCAATAGGATCACCCGCCACCTCTCTGAACTGCACTGTGATGAATCAATGTCTACTGGCACACGACAGATTGAGGAGTAATACGCGTATTGTAAGGTCAAAGAGTTGCTTACAATACGCGCACCGGAAAATAATCTGCATTTTTGTCTTTCTCATTACGAAGAATTACGTGAAATTAAGGGCTGTCCTCTTGAAAATAAGTTAATGGAAACTGTGTTCTGGGAGCCCTGAAATGCTATTTTTGGAAATGGGTCCCAGAGTGGGAAAATCTCAAAACGCCACCCTACAATCAATATACCACTTTGGGGAAAAAAGTTACTGTGATAATCCCACTTGACACTTATACTTGCATTTGCTGTCGCTCATCTTCATTGTTCTCATCTTCTTCTTGTGTTTGGAGATGTTTGTTCTTTTCTCTTTCTTTCTTTCTTTCTTTCTTTCTTTCTTTCTTTCTTTCTTTCTTTCTTTCTTTGTGACCTTCTTCATTCTCTATTTGTTATTATATACATTGTAACTTTATTTAAAAAAGGTTAGGACACATACTCTTCTCTGAATTTTGTTGTAGCAGCCCTATAGTGCCCCGCACAGGGTTGGCATATGTACTACCGCTTTGGGTTTTGTGTGGATGACATTTCCTGAAACGATGCTATGTTTATGGAGAATCATATAGTTTCCCTGTGTGCAGGGCCATGTGAAAAGTCATTCAGTCCAGTATGTGTGTAGTCTCAACACATTATTACCCACAAATTGGAAATCTAAGCAGCTGTGGCAGGGATGTAAACTGATGTAATATCCGCAAAATCGAATCACTTCAGCTTTTCAAAGTGACAACTGCAGGTGCTTTGTGTTACATTAAGTCAGATTTCAGATGGGGTTTCTGCATGGAGGAATAGGCTGTGTGTGTACTCATATACTCTTCACATGGCTATGAAAACTCTAAGCATGGTCAGAATGTCTGCACCATTATTTTTCTCTGTGTCCTCACCCTCTATAATCTGTTTTGTGTGTGTGTGTGTGTTTGTGTTGATGCTCGAGTTCAGTTTTTCTGTTTCTTTGCCAGACTTTTCTTACCTCACCGGCTCTTGTGCAGCCTTTAACGGATTTTAATTGGTATTCTGTGTCTTTTCCTCCCTGTTTCTCTCTCCCATACATGCTTATGATAAAAACGTTCATTTTGATTTACCAATAGGGAAATCAAATCGAGAATGCATGTGATGAGAAACAAAAAAAGTGAAATGTAATTTGCCCTGTTGCCCTTCCAGTTGTTAAATCAGGTCTGGCACAGGGACGGATGTAAGTCCTCCATCAGACACAAAGAAACTTGCTGGGAGTCACACATAATTAAAGGGTGCTAATTTGAAATAAGATTCTCTGTAACTGAGGGCACTGCCACATGTCCCATATCTATTATAAGTATTTATTATACATTTTGAGAATTGGGGGAAGAATTTTCCATTTGACTTGTGACCTCAATGTTTTTGTAAAGCACAGTCTGCAATATTTAATTATTTCCTTTGATTATTTATTCGTTTTATTTATTAGTTTTCAATTTTATTTTTAGTTGTTTATTAATGTACATATGTGTCTAAGCATATATATAGGTATGTGAATATATATTTTATGATCTTTTTTATAACATGTGCACATATCTACCTATGCCTTTCTTTAAAATAAAATAAAAATTTGATCACAAAAAAGAGGTAGTGTACACCTTGCTGATTGAAACGCTGTGATGGTACGAGAAACATCAAATGAGATGCAATGTAGAACAAAACCAGTGGGTGGTAGCAGGAGGTCAGTTGACATGATGCAGTCTATATCTTGAATACATCCATTGTCCTTGATGTTAAAGATTGATAAAGTAGCCGTTGTCAATTCTGTGTAGCACATGGTCATTGTGTATCGCAACGGTTGTGCATCGCAGTATGTAGCATGGCCTCTGTATTGTGATTATATATTGTATAATGATGTTGAAGGAAGAAGCCAGTCCTAGTGGAGTGTGAATAAGAGATTTGACTCTTTTCGCGCTGTTGATCACCAGTTGAGAAGTAAAACAATGGTTCATCGTGGAGATCTTGACCTGCTTTCCTGCAGCTTGACTGCTCTGGAATGTAGCCATTTTAACCTCATAAATATTGTGATATGGTGAAATGATTTCTTCTCTGTTGGAGACGGACAAGATTTCTGGGGCCTGGCTGTTGTTTTTGACAGAAATGCATCAACTCCTAGCTTTTTGGACTTGGGCTTAAACTACTTCTTCTTCTTCCCACTTATCTCGTTACAGGTCGCAACAGTGGATCATCTCCCTCTATCTTGCCCTGTACCTTGTTTCCTCTTCTGTTACACTAACTGTCCTCCTCAACCAATTGCATTGTTTTGTTTACTAAATCAATGAAAACAATAGCATTTTCCACCGTCAGTTTTGGAAATGCCAGTTGGTAGAGCAGCTGAAAAACAGCTCAACCTCACAAGAGAAGAACCCACTTAGAGGAAAAAAAATCAGAAGACCATGGAGAGTGACAGTGAGATAAATCAAAAGTGACCCTCACACTGCATTCACTCCATGGAGAGAGCTCGAACACTTAGGACATTTAACTCAGGGGGTTATTTGTCATTCCTTCCTGTTATTTTCTGTTTTGGACCGTAGCCATGTTGCTGACCACTTCATTCTTAAGTTCAGAAGAGTTTATAGTTGAACAATAGCAGAGTTGGAACCATGACAACTCAATGGTTTCTGAACTGCAAATACTGAGCTGCAAATTAGTAGAATGTGAGCCACAGAAGAGACCGAACTTAACTCAGAGAGCACCAACAGTCAGTCCTGAGGATCAGCAGTCGGTCGTTTTAGCCATTTAGATTTACACTTTCAACCTGGGGCTTTTTGTGCTGACAATGCTGTGAATGAAGCTTTTGTCTTTTTCCAGTCAAGCTCTTCTTCACAACCCCAAACTTTTCATCATTTGCTGAGCTCTGCACAGTTCATTGGGTAGTTTATATTGTCAGCATCCTGCAGGTTCCTACATATTTAATATACCTATTCTATCACATTAAATGGTCATTAAGCCAAGTGGTTGTCAGTGTTCAGCTTATGCTTGTATGCTGCAGGAGCAATATTGTGAGGCCATTGTTGCTTTAAATGTTTCTGGTGTTGATTTTCTAGTATATTGTCTTATAAGCCATTTTTTACCCCAGTATTCTGGCTTAGTGCAGTGCAGTGGAAATGCATGACAGTGGTGGTGAAAGTGGGTTAGGTTAGTTTAAGATCTGCCTGTTCAACATAAGTCTTGTGAGGTGAATGCAACTTCTCAGCTATGCTCCATGACTCATGCAATTATTCTACATTAGTCATTTGGCAGATCAATTTTAAAACAAAGGTTAACATGGGTTTTATATTATTAGTAGGCACTTTCAATCAAGCTGTGATTTTCAAGCCCACTCAGTCTCTTTCTTTGTCTCTATGTTTTCATCTAAAATATCAAATTAACAGTGACCATTAAATTGTGATTTAATGCCAAAGACAACATGGCAACATGATGACCACACTTTCTTTGTCCAGGCTGAGCATACAGCATATTGTATATGCAAAGCTGGTGACCTTTAACAAGCAATGCCATAAAAATTTAAGAGCAGCACAGACAGTACAAAGCCCTGATAAACATCTGAGTTTACATGTTGTTGAAGGAAGTAATTAGCATGAAATTAACAATATCAAGGATAACTAAAAAAGCACTCGGAGAGCACAGACCTCCACCAAGCAGCTCATTTCCCCCCATATTGTGATTTGCACTCAAAATTATTAGTCCTCGAATTGTTTTATCTACATTATTGGATACCTTGACGTCAAAAACATACCCTTAACATTTGGAATCACCTCAATATCATTATTCTTTCGATTCAGCAGAGTCTCAGCTACAATGTGGTGTTAGTTGCATGTCTGTATCTTTATTTGTTACATTACAGTGGCCAAAATCCCACAAGCCCCCTATTTTTTTCCTGTTCTGGATCGTAATATCCGGAATGTTCACAGGTCCTGGATCAATCTTTATATATTATAGAACGTATTGTGACCTTTTCCTGTATTTTTTGCCAAGCGCTCTGGCCTTTTATTGTGGAGTGACTCTACATACACGAATGCTAAAAATGGCCCAATCTCACAATGATAAAGAGCCCTTCAAAAAAAAATTGCTGGGTCCAGATGGCAATCCGGATCACCGCCAAAATCTAAACATCTGTTCCTTGTCCCATTATACACCTTTCCTGAAAAATCCGTGCTTAACTTTTTGAGTTATTTTGCTAACAGACAAACCAACACTGGCACAAACCTAACCTCCGTGGTGGAGGTAACTAGGACTCTTAGCAGCGGTGAATAAACCCTTACACTATCCATGCATATTGGGGTGTAGAGTGACCACATGGCCCTAAAGAGAATAATTAGTTATGTCACAGTATAGCCCACACCCTGAAACCTTTATGTAAATGAAAATTATTATTATTTTTTTTTTTTTATTGAAGGTGTACTTCCTATTGTCGGAATGTGGCACATTCACTGGTTTTAAAGGTTATCATTGGGGAACTCTTGGCCCTAAAAAGAAGAATTAAAAAATTTTGGAGACAGGGTGGAAGCCTGCTGCATGCTTTTTCTGCAAACATACTTCTGGCCACTACATGATTGTCATGGTAACCTGCATACAGATCAAAGGTAAGCGAGGATGGTGTCTTTTGCTATTACTGCAGTTTATCCTTATGTTATGTTTGCTATGTACTGTATGGGTGTATGGCTGTGCCCATACATGTAACAGAATATAGAATATATCCTATAGAATTCTGTAGAATATAGAGATGAGAGGGGCAGTTGAAAAAGATTTTTCAATTTTTTTTTCCAAGGTGGGCTTTGGACAAATCTTGCCTCGAGCAACACATTTCTTTGGGGGGTAAACTAATACTAATCTGTTTCTGAGGTTTCCTACCAGGTAACAAGAAGAGACTGATTAATGGTTCACTTCCCCTTAAAAGCTCAGAGACCCATATATGTTGCTGCACAGTTATTAGTTGCAGTTCTAAAATGTTAATTTTAGTATTTAAGTATTAAAAGCCTTAGAGAGGAAATCAGACTGTCTGTTGTGTTCTGTTGCTTTCCAGGTTTGGCATAAAAAATGTGATGTGTCAGTAAGGGTTTTGTCTTTTTAAAAAATGGCCCAAGAAAGAGATCATTTTCTGCCTCTTCAATCTTTAGATCTCTTCAGTCTTTGCACCTAGGCTTTGAGAGTGTGTGGGCTTGTGTTTGCGTGTGTGTTTCTGACTATTATTTATCATGCTTGTTTTAAAGTTCCAAGACATCTTGTAAACACTGACTAACTGTCCAAACTGCTCACATTATCTTGACATGTGCTTGTTGAGTTTTTGCTGTTGTGCTGTTTCTGCAGCTGTCATCTTGTCAATTAAAGAGTGCAAAATGCACGAGGCAAAGAAATGATACAGCAGCAATCCAGACATGAAAAGGGCAAACTGATTACAACCTCTTTAGGGCAGGGAATTAATAGTTCAAGAGGACCAGATTTTGAAGCTAAGATCTGGAACATTATACAGTAACAGTATAATGATTGTTAAGGATAAGTGCAATATATATATTTTACTTGATTGGTAGATGTTTTCATCCAAAGTGATGTACAAATGCCAAAAGCTGCCAGCACAGCTGTCAGGAGCAATCCATGCAAGTCCAAGTTGGGGCCTGTTCTACCACAAAAGTCACATGACTGCCATATCAATTAAATTTTTACTATATTAATCATATTGAAAAATAATGCACTTTTCTCATGCCAAGTGAAAAAAAACTATAAAATATAAATGATATTTCAAAATAATACACTTTATAGACAAATGGATCTTAAGCTTAATTTAGTAAAATGTTCTTCTTTTTATCAACTAAAAGGTCATTGCTCTTGTTTCAATTTAATCTCTATGTTGACGACATTCCTCTTTTCTGATCGTGCCTTGTGCCATGTGATGTCACTTTTCCTAGATTCCTTGTAACTGCTGAACTTGTCTCTGTACATGTGACACCTACTGCATGTCTGTCCGTCCTGGAAGAGGGATCCCTCCTCTGTGGCTCTTCCTGAGGGTTTTTTTTTGCGGAGTTTTTCCTCCCTCGATGTGAGGGTCTAAGTATAGAGGGTGTCACATGCTGTACAGACTGTAAAGCCCTTCGAGGGAAATTGTGTTTGTGATGCTGGGCTATACAAATAAAATTGACTTGACTTGACTTGACTAGATTATCAGTTCATTCTGTCGTCTCTCCCTGGATTGTTTGTGAATAGTCTGCTTTTCTGATGACAACCACGTTTTGCCATTCACAGTCATTTACGTGCAGTATTTCTTTTCAGTCACAAAGATCATGAAGACAGCCTCCTGTTGCAGCAGTGCCCAGTGCACACATTGATTTTGTGTTTTTATTTGAGTCTTTTTGTCTGTTCTCTCTGTTTTGGTGCTTCAGGCATTACTCTTAACCCCTGTTCCACCAAGATTACCAGGAACTTTTATTACCGGGTTTCCACCGCACCTCAGAATTCTTGAGTGTTGTTGATGACATACAGTCAAAACATTTAACACACCCATGGATCGCTTGATGGTATTTGTTTCTCAAAACCCATTTCATGTTAATAAACAAGAATACAGTATAAAGCATTTACAGACGTGTGGAGGGACGTTGTAAAGGTGCTTCAGTGGTGGTGGGAGTGAAAATCAAGCTTCAAAATAGTTTTTACCGACATCGCTGTGAGCTGCATCAGCCAGAGACAACAGCAGCAACGTGTGAGTGTGTGTGTGTGTGTGAGGAAACCCACTCAGACATGATATTTTTCCCCTCCTCATAATTTATTAGTTTTTTCCCATGCTTGATGTACAGGAGATGCTGTGTTGCATTGGAATCCTTCGCTTGTTCGTTCCAGTGTGTAAAGACCTTTAGAACGATATGTTTTTACGTCTTTGTCTCCAGAAGTCTTTAATAACACAAGAAAAAGACACTAGGTTTGTCACAAATCATTTTTTTGCAAAAGAGTCGCTAGAGGGTCTGAATACTCGCTAAATATAGCGACAAAGTCACAGTGTTCGCAACACGGAGACAGTTGCAGGATGCGTTCCACACAGCCCAACCCTTCCAAAGTTCCAGGTAATTTGAAAAGTTCCAAGTCATGAGTAGGTATTAAATTTAAAAAAAAAAAAAAGTTGGTGTAATGGAGAAACATGCTCAGACCAGTGGTAGCATTGTTTTCACACACGGTCAGCTGATAGCACGATGTAAGCCTGTGCTGCTGCCTGAGATCCCGAAGGAGCTATGGAGGTAATGCCAGGCTTGCAGTGCTGGACCTCAACTGAAAGCAAAAGGAGGGAAACACATATGTGATGTCCCAGCAATCATTATGGGGAACATACAGTCGCTTGGGAATGAAATCAAATGGACAAGCTGGCTGCACTGGTGAAGACCCAGCGGGTCACATGCACTCAACACAGGTTTCAGATGCAACTGGGTTAGGTGACAGGGATTGAACCCACAACCCTCCGGTTGAAAGATGACCGACCACTGCTCCAAGGATGCCCTAGTGTGTTACTCACTGACCAGTCAACATGCTCATCCAAATTCACTGATATGATTGGCTGAGTGGCATCACGTGACAGTTTGCAATATGATGTTACACAATACAAACAGTCCAAACGTGACAGTTATCAATGATTAATGGCAATTGGTTTGATTTTGGACAGGGCAGCGTCTGGGTCTGTATCTGGACTGTGGTCTGCCTATTAATGACCTCTTCTTTCAGAGATGCACAGTCAAACACTTGGTGGGAAAGACAAACTGTTCTCAATAACAGAAACACTGCAAACTTTAGCCAAAATAGTACTTTCTCAGTCTTTTCAATCAACGGTAAGGAGGAAGAGTAAGGTAGACATGACATTCTGTGTTGCAGATTATAAAATTCAGTCCTCCTTTTGTCTCAGAAAGAGTCAAACCAAGGTGACAATAACAGTATTAGTCTTCAGTCTGCTGCCACTTGTTTCATCACTTATTAGACACTAGGTGGGTGGGAGACATAACAACAAAGTCAAACGTGGCGACAGAGGGAACAGCTGAACACAGTGCTGCATATAAATGTAGGGACAGCAGCTGCAGCTATTTATACTCTGAAACAGTGGGGTGAAATAAGGATCAAAGATGTCACTAATGTATGACTGTACAGCTGTGGGAGATGTCAGATGTGTCCGCAGGGGAAAAAGTACTGATTTGGAAAACATCCACTGTGTCTACTGCGCAGAGTTAATTAGATAATCTCCATCAACACATTCTGCATGTAAATATGCAGAATATGTTATTTTTTTATCAACTGTGGCATGCATTCCACTGTATATTTCAGCAGAAATATCACATTAAAAAAACTTTATTTATCAGGTACGCCTTACTTTTTCATGCAATAATACAACAAGGTACTGGAGACATTTTGGTCCATAATGACATGATGGGATCATGTTGCTGCAGATTTGCGGCTGCACTTTCATGACGCTGATCTCCTGATGTGTGTTCTTCACCATCCTGAGTCTGTCTTGGCATGCAGACACATCTGCTACAGTTTCATGCTTCGCCTGTACTTTTTGACTTCTTTCTTCTACTTTGGAAAAAGCTTATTTTGTCCACAAACTCAAGCCTCATTGAAAGTGTGCGTTGGGAGTGGTTCAGCTGATTAAATGAGAGACAATGTATATATTAAAGCAATACACGTCATTGGGCCGCACAGAATGGGCCCTCAAACCCTCCCGCCATATATTTCATGCATGAATATATATGTGGACATAAGCTGCTGTGAAACCAAACTTATTTTCATCTCCTCTGCATTCTGGAGATTCAGTCTTATGTTATATTCATCAATAATGGCCAAGACATAAATGTGTTTATGTGTGCTGACCTAGCTTTTGTTCTTCTTTCAGTTTCTCTCTTTAGTGTGAATCATCTGCCTCCATCTTGCCCTATCCTGCATGTCCTCTTCTGTTATACCACTAGTCCTCATGTTCTCCTCCACATGTGATCCTTCCCAGGACCTCCATCTTTAGCATCTTTTTTCCAACATAGTCACTATCCCTCCTCTGCATGTGACCAAACCATCTCAGTCTTGCCCCAACAGATACTCTGTCTTCGATGCCCCTGTTTTCAGAGTCCCCCATTTGATTGGCCTTTTTTATTTACATGCCAACTTAAATTTGACTCCATGTGACTTGATGAGCATTACTAATGAGTGTGTCACAAGAGGAGCAGGAGAGAGCAAGCACATGCAGGCCTTGATGGACGTGAAATCTGGAACTTGTATCGATGGTGCGTGTACTGGACACACGAGTGTCACTTCTGACTGACAGAAGATGTTATCTCGTTGAGTTTGGCCTTGAGTTTGGCATGTATATACATGTTTGTAGTGTTGAAGACTCCACAGTCAGCTCAGCTCAACACACCTCAACACATTTAATGAATTAATGTAAAATGGGTGTTTCAGGATGATTTGTTTTTAATGAAAAGTGATTGCTCCTTTTTTAACTTCCTCCACTTCTAGGATCCATTGCCCTTAGGCTTCTGTAGTTCATAGAGGGGAAGTTATGTCATTTCCTCAGACAGACTCACAAAATGACAGCAAGTGATGACGTTTCGAGTCTCCTCTGTAGCATGTACCTGGTTCAGTTTTGAAGACTTTGAGCAAACCATCATCCAGTGAAAACTTTAAGGCTCCATCTTTGTTGTTTTGAAAAGGTTTACCATTTCATGAAAGGTCTTCATCCACTCAAACCTCACAGAATGACTCTAAACTCTATGCCAGGCCTGTACATGGTGACATGCACAGACGACACATACGTTTTTTCTAGTTTGTCCCAGCCAGTGTCCTCGTCTTTTGTTACTTGGCTTGTTCACCCTTATTTATATTTTTGTTAATAAATATTGTTAATTACTTTTTATTCATGACCGGATGTCTGCTCATTGGGATACATACACAATATAGATAATATCATAACATGTCCTTCAGTTAGCAAACTCCTGTCTTGATTGCCCAAGTACAGTATGTTACCATTAAATCTTGGTAAGCATCTACCTACTGATGATTTCACAAAAATTTCATCAAATTTACAAGAAATCAAAAAACAATGGGATGAGAATTTGACTGGAAGGTCAAAATTAGGCTAGGTTAATTAGATTTTCAGTCGGCAACTATATTCATATCTCTTGGGACTGTCCTAAAATAACAAACATTTTGGAAGAACATTAAAGAAGAACTGAAAAGATAATTTTACAACAAACCTCCCTGTTTTATTAGATGTGTTTCCCAACCATCTGCCTTCCATGGATCAGTGTCATACAGTGCCTGTGTTGTTGATGATAGAAATGTTAACTAATAACTGGATAAAGTTTATCCTCCTACAACTGCTCGGTGTTGACAGAAAGTAAAACACATTTACACAATAGAATACCTGACTATGCGGCTACAGCTAAATATGCCCATCTTTATTTTTTTTTGTTCTTCGTTTCAAATGGCACAGTCAGTGAGGAAAGAAATACGTTTCACTGAACTGCACTTGCCAGATTCCGTCTTAAAGTTTTCCACTAACTACAATTACAAATGAAAACTGAGTCGTCTAAAACTTACTGCAGCACTTTTTTTAATCCGTAAAAGTTTAAAAACTAGTTTTTGTGTCAATACTGGGACTGTTTTGGACAAACTACAAACATTGTATGATTAGATTAGGCTGGGAACCAATAATTAGACCAGCCATACTTTGAAAAACCACACACTCAGCAAGCCAAACTGTTGTAGCAGTAGGTAAAACAAAAAAACAACAACAACAAAAAACACTGTGTGCTGTCTCACCAGCAGAGATAAAACTAATGTCTCCTGTGGGCACATTTAGTTTCTGTAGCACTGGAAAGAGAAACAAAGGCAGAAAATAAAAGCAGGAACACTTAACTTGAAGTTACTAAAAGCACAGACTGCCAGTTTCGGGCACATTTGCATCTCGTTTTAACTGTACATAAAGCCATTATTGCAGAGGCTAAATTAGACCATAAAGCTGCCACTGTTTCATCTCTGTGCCATTATCAGTGTGATCCAGACTCCGATATAGGCCAGTCACACAGAGCCAAACAGCAGCAGCCAAAACAAAAGGCTCACACAACCTAAAAATACCTCCTGCACAAATATAATGTTTCTCTCAGGAAAAAAAAAAACAAAACAAAACAAAAAAAACTGATCATTAAATTATAAGGTGGAAAACAGTGGAGATAACAATTCATTTAAACTGCAAAATTAAAAGTGTAAATGACATAATGTAAGAGACATTTCAGAAGGTACGGGAAGAGATAAAAACAAAATAAAGCATACAAAAGTTGATGTTTAACAACAGATGGAGATACTGGACACCAACCTGAATTAAAAAAAAAAGAAAAAAACACTTGCACAGCTGTACGAGGGTTACTGGCCAATTAAAACTGTGTGGCACATGGGGCTGTAAAAAAACTAATTCAACTTGTGACAAATATCTGGTGTTTCATTTTAAGACTGCTCATTTTGTTCTGCATGAAATAATAATAATAATATATATATATATACTGTATATATATTCAGAAATTGCTTTGTGCTCTAAGTCTATGTAAATGTCTTTCTAAACACATTCATTTATTAGGAAATTCTTGCTAATAAATTACCATAGACTAGGGGTGTCAAACTCAAATGAGCTAGGGGCCAGTGAGCATCTAGTCTGGTCAAGAGGGACCTAACTAGGGGGGAAAAGTGAAGGAAAAAAAACCAAAACAATTCAGTAGGAGGGTGGGCAAGCTTGAACTCCCCTGTATGAAATTAATTGGGGTGGACCTCCTATGGTCCTTGTCCCAATGTCCACCCTCACAGACTTGAAGACTCTTGTGATTAGTTTGAGCACGTCATGGTCACTTATTTAATTATTTTTGTTTTGGATCATTTACACCGTTTTGACCAAAAGAGTACATTTATTATTTATTTAAGCTATCCCATGTCCAACTTTTGACACCAAAACACTTCGACCTCCCCTCCCCTTTCCTCTCTGTCTCTCTTAGCGAGGAGCGCACAGACCAGATTAGTGAAAAAAGACATAAAAGTCATTTTTCTTAATAATGTTTCTTTGCAGTTGCGTTGAAATGCTCAAAAGAAGCACAAATAAGGAGAGGGGAGGATGGGAATGGGGGGGGGAAAGAATCCAGAATCATTAAGGAACATGGAGGAAGATAAAAGAACAAGGTCTTTTATCTGTATGAGGATCTGTACAGATAAAAGTGGAAGCGCTTGGCTTGCGGTTCTGATCCACTGTAAATCAGAACCACCTGGTGTGTGTCACTGTAAGAGGTTCAGATGATGACATGCTTAGTCAACCCACAGAAAAGGAGATGTGTTCTCGGCGTGTCAGTATTATGTGCTTTTGCCTTTAGTGGCCATAGGCCCCCAGTGTGTCATATTTCATGATATTCCCACTTAATTTTACATATTTAGTGATTTTTATAGCCACTAAAATCTGGCTGAATGGTTAAACATATGGACTTAAAGATAAGGTCATGGCACTCCTCCCTAGACTACATTGAAATTACCAAGCTGAAGGGACTTTTCCATTGATGGGATAGATCGGGTTTTGAAGGCGACGTGGACATAAAATAATAATAATAAACGATAATTAATTCAGATTTGTATCACTTCAGTATGTGGTCCTAAGATATACAGTATATCTGACATGTGGCAATGTAGCATGAGGTTTCAAACTCTACTGGAGTACTGGAGGCGCAGCAAAGCAACACAACACAGGACTAGTATGTGTCAATGCAGGGGACAGTCGGGCTCACGTGAACGTCAGACCTGTGTAGTTGTGAATGTGATCCTGTATCAGATCTGATCGGTAGACTCAGAATTGATCCATGTGAACATAGCTTCCTTTTTGGCTGTTTGTAATGAAATGGTTTAGTATCAGTCTTAATTATGAAAACTTGACTGTTATTGGGAGCAAGTTTACACTAACACTACATCTCAATCTCTTATGAGTCTGGAGAGGGTGTAGTCACCTTCTACTTCTAAGAGACGTGACCAACAAAATGCCTCTGTAGCCAGTTGGATAGGCTTGCAACCAGTCGGACCGATCATCTGGATGATGTATGCAGAGTCAACAAAAGTGCTTGTTGTAGTTTTCTATGAGTGATGGCTATCTAGTCATGGCATCTAACCAGAGGTGAGAACCCCAAGCATTTGCCTGGTATACCCATCCTGTTGGCGCACCACTGCATCTAATGACCTTTCCCCCGGGTGGTGCTCTACGGAGCAGGTTGCTTAAAATGGAAGCAACAGTCGAGTCAAAGGCAGCTGCTCTACGGTGGCCGCCATGTTGGATGTATACAAAAACTGCTATATGTTGCTTCTCTGACATCATCGTGTGGGGAAAAAGCACACTTGTGATTGGTTCCCTTTTTTTCCTGAGACTGTAGTTGATAGATGTGTCTGCAGAGCAAGATCAAACCGCCGGCAAAGAGCCACACCTCGATGTAAATGAAGGCGTCCATCGCATCATGTCTATGACAAAGTTGGCGTCACTGTGATTGTGAGGAGAACATGTTTGATCTTAACCAAACTCTATGTTGGAGATGATGACACCATTTCATAAGGCTGCAGTCCCTTTTCCTGTCACATAGTCAGACGAGAGATAACCAAAGTAAGGTGACATTGCCAGATTTAATCCGCAGCCAACTGCAAACTGGCTTTTATCTCTTAGTCTCAGAGGATCCTGTGACGAAACTGGCCTTAATGCTCTTCCTTGTTCCACCCTGTTCCTCCCTGTCTTAAATCATATGCAGCCATATGCTTTCTTTTATTGCTTTTCTCTCCACCAGTTCACTCACCACTCGTTCTCGTGTCCGTCCTTTATCTCTTTATCTCTCCCTCCTGACCACAGTCCTTCATCTTTTTTTAATCATCACAGACTTGTTTGTCATGCCTCACACTTTTATGTCAATTTCTCTTTCTTTGTCCCTCTACCCCCTTTTATTACTGATTTTACTCTTCTCTTATGATTTCCCTTCACTATTCCTGATCCTCTTCCTAAATCATTTTATCCTGATGTTTAGTATTAGGTCAGCAACTCATCACCATCTGTCCCTGCCGTGTCCATAACTGACAATTAAGCCATTGGATCCATTGTTAGAAACCAAGATTTTTGAAAGAAAAATTCAGAGGAAGGAAATACACTTTTGTATTTTTCGGAGCAGCAAATGTGCGGTTGCCTCACACTGCAGCTCCAGTCAAATGTGCCAGTGAAGCTGTTTATGTGTAAGTTTATCTGCAGTGTAGTGTCTGTGAATCTTAACTTTATTATTCAGTGGTCAATGCCAACTGTTTTATAACATGATGCATTGTGCATCAACATGCGCCACAGCTGTGCGCCTGTCCAGAACAGCTGAACAGAAGGCTGGCAGCTTATTTTGAAAAGATAATCACTTTGGTCAGATTCTGTTACTACTCTGGTCTTTTTAAATTTTATATCTATGTGCAGTTTAATGATAATTTTAGCTACATATATGCAGTTTAGATAACCTGCAAATATTATATTATTATTATTATGTAAACATGTCTAGTATGTAAAAGTCTACAGACATGCTGTAATTATGTATCACCAGTAGGGTACCAAGTATTTACGTAACTTAAAATACTCTTCTTAGAGCAGTGTTTCTCTGATATTGCTTCTCCACAAAAAAAAAAGCATAACTTCTGCATTGAAATGACCCATATGAAAAAAACTCAAGGATCTGTGAGAGACCACGTGCTGCACAGCTCTGTCCTTAAATGTTTGCCTTTATACATTTTTGGCCACCATTTACTCAATTACAGTAAAGATACATAAAATTACCCATGAAACAAAATGTTGTTAACATCAATTTCATTGATTAATTGAACTAGTCTCCTTGTGATGCCGCGACTCGATGTCGCGTAAGCCCCGACTAATGGGGAAACATTTGTTGCGGAGGGGAGGAATGTGCCATAGTATTATACCGGACAATACTATCGTGTCTGCCTACCATCGGGCTGCGTGTCTATATTTCTGGTAGCAGCACGGAACACATTGGTGACGGAGTTTGGTGAGTGCACGCGCTGAACCGCAGCAATGTGTTTAAGTTGTAACGCAGATAAACAACTCAGGTCGCCGGTCAGGTATAATTTCTGTGCAACATTCTCTCCCGACAGCATAAAACATGGTTTGGAGTCATAATAACAAGTTTAGAAATCACTTACGTGTTCCACCAGCAGCATTTCAGGGAGCGAAAGGGAGCGCGCACCTTCACTGTCTGCTATTTATGCCGTGTCTCTGTGGGTCGGGCGCGTGCGCGTTCTCGGAGCGGTGCACGTCCCACCCAAGGGTATCATCTCAATCATATGATTTTCTGTCCTGTGTTTAATTGTAGTAGGTGTTGGTGCCCCATATGGGCGGTTTTGTCTCCGGTATAATGGGAATATATTTATACATTGTTATAAAGGAGTATTCGGTTATTCTTTGATATTTTGGAGTTTCAGGTTAGGTATTGCCCCGTCTCACCTGAGTAGGTGGTATGGTCCACTGGAGGCGCGGGAGTGGGTTCCCTATAAAAGGGTACAGTTTTCAGTGTGAAGGAGGCTTTTGTTGTGAAAAGACCTGTTGCAAGTAGGTGTTGCTCTCAGTGCATGTGATATTGTTCAACAAACTATTGCAGCTCTAGCTAGCTATTTTTTTTCCATTGACCATTGTGGTCATTAGCATTTAATTGCCTTTCGCATTTTTCTTTTTTTTTTTGGTTCCTTACTTTACCATTGTGTCGTTTTTATTTATTTTCTTTTTTGAGAGGAAGAAAAGGAGGAGAAATAAGGAGAATCAGCACTGTAAATATTGTACAGAATAAACTATATCCTTAACTAAGTTCCTGCCTCACGTCCTCTGTCTCGGAAAGACCTCCGATCACGGATACCCTACGACACTCCTTCTTATGATAATATCGGTAACCTCCTTTTGGCTCCTTTTGCATCATCAGCCTGTGGAGGTCTGTTCATGTGATCATATATTCGGCCACTGTGAGCTTGGACCTCACGGACCAAACAGTTTTCCTCTCTCTGACGCTGCAGCTGTCTCCTTCCTGCATGGCTAAACGAAACTTACACTGCCCCTCGCCGCGGTGCATTTAAAGGTGAGGAGAGGAGCTCATCTGATTGGTGAAGACTGTGTTAAACCCAGTCACACCTTCTCTTCCTCTCTTTGCTACTTGCTGGTAGAAGAGACAAAGGCGGGAGAGAGGAGTACTTGCTCCTGGTTGCGCCCGGCTGCACACCCTGCGCTGTGCACGAAACTTGCAAAATGTGCGTGGACACACCCCCTTGCGCCTGCGCTGTGCCTGGCCTGGCCTATGAAATTAGAGCCCTAAGTCTTAACCTTCAAAAAGATATTTAAAGTTGCAAGGACCAGCCAAAATATCCCCAGAAAGAATGATCTGAATTGAAAATTAGTCCTCACAGACTCCTACAGACATGGACACACACATTCTATAGTTTCTGTCCGTTTTAAGACTTTCATTGACTTCCATTAATTTGGACAACCTACCCAAGGCCTTATCCTGAACCTTAACCATAACCAGTTAATGTCTAGCCCTAACCTTAACCCAACCACAACTCAGAAATGAGGTTGAGCCTCATTAGGACCTCTGTTTTGGTCTCCATGAGAACTACAGGTCTTTCCAGACGTTTCATTGTTTATGCAATGAAACGCCCTAAAGAGGTAACAGATACAAGAACACACACACAAAATTCAGTGGTGGAATCGCCACATAGCAACATGAGTGAACAAAAGTTTAGTTTGCATATGCTGATTTATTTTGAAGACGAAAGGTGCCTTTTGTGTGAAGGACATACTGTACTTCCTGACAATATGTTGGTGATTTGTGTTATTTATATGACTTCTACTGTTTAGCTAAGTAGCTTTTATTTAATGTTCCATTAACATCACATTGTTCCTCCCACTGTTTTTATTAGAGTCAGCTGCTCACAAAATTGTACCAATTTGTCTTCGAGTATAATAGCAATGGAATTATAACTTCATTAAAGTCCCTGAATAAAAGCTGACTCTGCTCCATATGTTCAGGCTTTATAGAATATGAAATGAATAGATAATTACACATTAGGAGAAAAAATGTCACCAATAATCACTTACTACCTTGGTCATTTATTCCTGTTTCTCAGTGTGTTTGGAAAATGTGCTGTTTTAACAATAGAACTATGCTCATTAAATCCACCTTATAATTTGAAGTGAAGTGTAATTTGCAGAGGTAGCATTTGATACTGAACTGAACTCCAATGACCCTTGACTGCATCAGGACTACAGTGCTTTTTTTGCTTTTTGCTTCATGTCCTCCTTAGGCCTGTAATGATTAAAAACCTATGTTTTAAAAGAAAAACAATCCAATCATTAACCAATCATTTCTTGCTAATAGCAGCTAATTACACTCCAGGGGCAGATAAGAGCTGAATTTAGTATAACAGTTATAAAATGCCTTTATTTCTGATATTATATTATTCATCTTCTCTAGTGATGTTTTAGAAAATCCCAATTAAAAAAAAAAATATTATTATCAAAATATTACATGTCACAAGGACTACTTAAAGTCTGATAAAAGTAGGTTTTTCCTGGTGCTAGCTTTATTTTGGCATGGAATGTACATTAAAATGGATAATAGATTGTATTTTGTTTTAGGTAATAATTAATTCAACTTGTTTTAAATCCCCCCTTCATACTAGATCACTTTACTCTAACCACTTGGTTGAGTTGAAAGTTGAAATGAGAAGAGAATTGTCCGTACAAATGCGATCGATTTTGTAGTTGATTTTTAATTACTTTGATAACATTGATTAGAATTTTCGCTTCTCTTCAGACTTTTATTCATTTATTACAACAATCCAGATATTATCCAGATATAATCCAGATATTAAGAGCTATTTTTCAGTGAAACCAATAACGCATTCCTTTTCTTTCTCCTTTTTTCTTCCACTGTCTTTGTTTACAACAAAGTTAAATCCAAAGTGGAGAGACATTGACACCTTGAATTTTATTGCTTCTGTATCCGTTTCTTTAATGGCAAGTCATGTCTTCGTCATTAATAACGGTACAACTTTATTGCATGTTTCTCTTATACTGTACAGTGATGTAGGTGCTTTAAAATGTCATAATGGACACAGTGTAGGATTTCAACCTTAAAATAATGTCTCCGAGAATATGTCGATGGTGCATCGACTTAAAACAGGGTGAATATCACCTCTGTCAAAATCTGAGAAGGTCTCCATCACCTGCACTGGCACTATGGAACTTCTGTTTTTGGGTCCGTGCAACAAAAGGAACTACAATATTCTACTTTTCGGCATATGTCACAGCGCCACCGAACACTCCCCGTGCTTTCATCTCACCTTGCTGGAACAAGGAAGCATAAGAAGCAACAAAGTTACACAGGTGGAGCTATTTAATGAGTGACTGTTATGGCAGAGGCAGCACAAAACCCAAAGAGGATTAAGGAGAGAAGTAGAATAAGAAACTGGACAAGGTAGAATATTAGCAGAGGGATACTCGACCGAGGGCAACCTGGTCCTGTTACTGTTACAAGTGATTTAAGTGATAAGTTGTGGCCTGACTCAAGACGTCATAGACAGAGACTTCACTCCTCCTTACTTACTTCAAACATGTTGTTTTGGGGGGGGTTGAAACAGCACAACTGCATAATTTGAAGGGAAGTGGTGGCTGTCATCTGCAGGGTTCTGCCACAGAGAGCATGTTATGTGTCCCTGCAAAATCACAGTTGGGGGGTTTTTCTCCCAGCTCATCGTCGGCTCTACAGCTGAGATCTGTCTCTGGCTGATGATATCAAGACATCTATCTCTTAGATAGAATCACATCAAACTGCTCGAATCGAGTGGCCATGAGACTTTTGATTCCCTTTTATATATATTTTACACTGGTGTCAGCTCATCTGTAGCTCCTTTGAAAGGTTACATCAGCCACTTTAACATATTACAGCATCACTTTGAGCTTTCATGCTTTATTGGGAGAAATAACTGACGGAACATAGGGATGGGCCCATGACCTTCTTTCTTTTTAACTCCGTATTAAAGGCAACATGTTCTTCACTATTGAGAATTCTTCTGTAGTAGCTGTAGGCAACTGGACATATCTGGCAGGATATTTTCAAGCCATAGCACTGTCACATCAGAATTTTATACAGTATAATGTGATATGTCTCTGTAGATTGAACCAGCCAGATGTTACATACTTAAAATCTAAGCCAAGGTAAAAACTACAGCAGTAAATGTAACATACACATTTATGTAAGAGTAATATAATCCAGGCACATCAGATGTAACAGAAAAACACAAACAATGGACATGTCACTGCACCATGAGTGCATATACGTAAGCATATTTTAAAGGTGACATAGAATGGTCCTTTTGAACCAAAAATCGAGATTACCAATGTCAATAGTTATAGTAATATTGTAATAGCTTCTTCTTCAGGTTGAATGTTCACGCCCATGACCAATGGCAAATGTGCTAGTTACGTAGCTGAACTCAAAACCGCTTGCTCGAGCACAGACAAACAGAGAAGCCCCTTTTTTCTCAGAAGTGGCTGAAGTGTTTATTGTGACACTTAAGTGATGTTTAGATACGGGAGGGACACGGGCACACACCAAAAAAAACATCAGAAATTTGATTATCCAGCGAATGCTCTCTTTAAGTTTTCTCTTGTAGAGCTTGTAGTGTAGTTTACTACCAACGTCACCAAAGAAAATAACCCTAATCTTACTTTGATATAACAGAAAAAGGTTTGTCAATAGCTGAAAAGTTTTATTTAAACATCTAGGTTAGAAATGTGTTGAGGCTTTAAAAGCATATATCAAGATTTTATTTTGACAGTTTTTCTATTTCTTGACAGTCAAGAAAACAGTATTGTAGGATCAACACTGGTGTTCCTCAGGCAGGAGGACACACGGGCAGATTTCAGGCTGAGCAGAGAAGCCCTAGTTGAACATCCCTATGCCTATCCTAACCTATAGGGAATAAATCTGCCTATTGGCACAAGCCCAATCGGCCTATGCAACCTCATAGCAACATGACCTCGTGCAACAGTGGAAATCAAAACAATGCCATTGTGGCAAAAAGCATTAAACACACACACACTATATAGCAGACAATATGTCTCGCAAGTCTTTGCTCTGCCAGCTGTATTCGTATAAAATAAGAAGATGAAGTTGTGCCCTGGGATGCCAAAAGAGTCGGGGGGCAAATCCTGAGAGACAGCGAGGTTGGATCACCGCCATAAAATGAGCTTAGCAATGGGAACCCACAGGCAACGCTTCCGCTTGTATAGTAATTACTTCATATCAGAAACATAATCATTTACTAGCCTTATTATCTTGTTAATTTTACATGCTTTTTTAACCGTTCTCTGGAGTAAGACAAGGGAAAGAACATCAGGAATGTTAAGATTCCACAGTTCTGCAGATGTGGAATGGTGACTGCTCTGGCTGTTTCCATACTTATGAAAAGCACCAGGGGGCAGTATAAGGGTCGGATATAGTCAGTCTGTCAGGTTCCTTCACAAATATATTGCTCAATCACCAGGGGATTTAAAATGCACAGTTAACTCTGACGGCTTGAATCCGGCACTGGTGCCATTCATATTTGCAGAAGCTTTTCCTGCAAACATGGTGATGTAAACAAATTGAATCATGTGATGTCTGGAGTTATTTTATCAACGGGTGCATAAAGAAGTGCTGTGTGAATGCATGAATGTGACTTATAGTATAAAGTGCTTTTGAGTGGTGGTTAAGACTTTAACCTGCTATATTAATGCATACTTTGATTTGTTTTGAAATTATTTTGTTAAGATAACAAGCTGACTGCCATTTATGACATTTTGATATGTTTTCTGCTCTCCAGCTGAGATATAACATCTCTCCCTACCTTCTTGTAAAGAAACTTTGGAGAAAAACTACAAAGAAAATGTATTTTAAACCTCCAGTGTGTAACTTCTGCTACCAAAACACTGGAAGCGTCACACAAAGAAGAGCAGTGGATCAGACATATTAAAAGTATTTTTCTGATAGTTTCTCTTTGTTAATATTCTGAAGCTAAAAAACAGGCTGCTTACAGTAAAAAACAGACGTGAACTGAGTCAACCAGATTAACACGTGTGTTAAACGAAAACTATGGCGAGAAATGTTTGCCAGTGACCCTTTTTCACAGACGAAAAGAAGATGTTAAGTAAATAAAAATAAAGTTGATATGACAAAAACTATGATGGAGTCTACTGAAACTTTTGTCGACTAATAAAAACTAGATGAAAAATGTCGGGATGAACTGGGAAAAGAACCAATCAGAAGAGAAGAATAAAAAGAAGCGATCCAATCAGACCAATCTCTTTGCGAGGTATGGAGGTTAGGTTGATCTACCCACATGTCAACATGGAGGATGACACAAAAGCGGCAGAAATTACGACATTAGGAAGAAAGAGAAGAGACGGCATTTGGTCGAATTTCAGGCACGGTGTTACGGAAGACCAAACTCTTCATAAACCGTGCAGAGCCAAAGTCAAAGGAAAAAACACAACAAACCTGAAGCGACAGTTTGAAGCCAGTCATCCAGAAATCCATTCAAAAGTTTGATCAAGTGCACACACTAACGTTATTTTATCAGCTCAACTGTTGTGGTTTTACCTAAATTTGAAATGAAGTTCAAACTGAAACAAACCAGCGATGCTACTAATTTTGGATTTTCATTAAAAATACTAATTGACATGCTGAAGATAATAAGTCCAAGTGTAATGTTTCACTGTCTTCAAATTGAAACAAACATACACAATTTGAAACAAAATATATATACACTACCATTCAAAAGTTTGGGGTCACTTCGAAATGTCCTTATTTTGAAAGAAAAGCAGTGTTTTTCAATGAAGATAACATTAAACTAATCAGAAATACACTCACTACATTGTTAATATGGTAAATGACTATTGTAGCTGCAAACGTCTGGTTTTTAATGCAATATCTACATACTGTAGGTGTATAGAGGCCCATTTCCAGCAACCATCACTTCACCGTTCTAATGGTACATTGTCTTTGCTAATTGTGTTAGAAGGCTAATGGATGATTAGAAAACCCTTGTGCAATGATGTTAGCACAGCTGAAAACAGTTTAGCTGGTTAGAGAAGCTATAAAAGTGACCTTCCTTTGAGCTAGTTGAGTATCTGGAGCATCACAGTTCCATCTAACCTTGTCAATGTCTCAACTATATTTTCTATTTATTTTTCAAACTCATGTGATAAAAAAAAAGTGTGAGTTTCCATGGGAAACACAAAATTGCCTGGGTGACCCCAAACTTTTGAACGGTAGTATATATCTGTGTTTTAAATTCAAACAAATATGATTATATTTAGTTAATTAAAATTAAAATGTCTCAGATGAATAAAATATAACTAAAACTAAGTCAAAATTTGCTGTCAAGATTACCACTGACACACACAGAGGCACAGGTCAGCACAGGTCAAGACTATGAGGATTGGGAGGAAGTGTTTCCACTGAGTGAAATGGTTCAGTTTGATACTGTACGTACATATATTTTTTTGAGTTTCCATTAGGAATAGTACCAAAGTAACCAGCCCCACCCATTCCATTCTTTCCCTTGCAGTACCAGAATACAATGGTATGGTACAACTGTCAGCTGGTTGGGCGACACTCCCTTGCAACCTGTGTTTCGTCAACATCCACAGTCTATTCTTATACAAAGCTTGACATTTTATTGAGACAAACAGCCACAAAACAAGCAGAGGGGAAAAAAAAGAGCCCCTGGACGTCCTCCATTGTTTTCTGTTGTGTCGCATTCCATGGCGTGATTCATTGTTGCTCCTACCCACTTACCATGTAAAGGTACCGTTTTTAGTGAAAATGCAAGCCTATCCTGCGAAACACAGAGTCACGTGGTGCAGATAGAGTTTGGAACTCATTTGACAATTGTTTGAAGTGCTTTACGTGATGAGCATGTCAAATATAACGATTCATTGCTCCAGCAGACTGACCGCTGCTCAGATTGAAAGCTGCCATGTGTCCATTTCCATTTGGGTTATGTCGGTTTCCAATTTTATCACATACCTGTCAGAAAACTGCCTGCACACATGAAGGACATGCTGAAGCCTAATCACCGGCAGGAATGGATCTCAGTCAGGTGCTTCCATATCATGCATCAAGTCTTTTTAGCCTGTTTTTCCAGATTCCAGGAAACACTCAGGAGGTAGTAAAATATAACTAGACATTCACTGTATTTTAAATAAAACAAAAAGCTATATAGACACGTTTGAAATCCAAGCTCTGTGATAACAAATAGATATTTAATTCCCGACTTATTTCATTCAAGAGGCAACTTTATAGATAGATGTCTGTCTTCCACTGAAGCAGACAGTTGTCTGAGACTCGCTGGAATGCACAAAGGGAAATCTTTCAGCCTGCCGCAGACAATAAATGGAGGTTTAAGCTGCTTAATTGGATCAAGCGAAAAAAAGAATTGTTTACCATTGTTGAGACTTAAGAAGATCTGAGAGGATGTGTTGAAGAAAATAATATGCAGGTGAAAGGGTTTTAGAGGGGTATCAGTTTTTTTTTTTTTAAAAATGGGTAGAAGGAGTGAGAGACGTAGAAATGATATGAAGGAATATCTGCATATGAAGACTGGTGGTTAAAGTGACAGGCGTCAACCCAAGAATAAGAGAAAGAAGAAACTGAGAAATGAATCCTGAGTGAATAGAATGAGTGTGATTGGCTCGTATGCTTAAAGCCCCCTCAAGTGAATTAGAGCCAAACCCTCAGTGCCTCTCTTTGATCTTCCCTCTAATCAGATTGGAACTCATTGTTCTGGGAAAAGACATAACACTGCATTACCTCTTTTCTCTTTATAAACATGTATATATGTGTGTGTGTGTGTGTGTGTGATTATGCATATCTGTTTGTGTATGCATGTAGTAGGATTTGTGTGTATACAGTATACAGTATGTGTGGCAGAGCAATGCATTGGAACCCAGCCTGTTTACCCACATGGGCTTCCCATCTGGGGCCCACGTTACTGTAACAACATGAAACCTGCATAATTTGCCCACTTAGTACCCAGGTAGCCGGGAAAGGATACGAAGTGGGAGGAAACAAGGGTGGGGCCACTATGGTGCCCACCTGGACATGCTGGCTGGGAAAGGACTCTACTCTAACTCTACCAGGTTTCAAATCTATAGACAACCATCCGATGCTGTGAAGTCACATTCTCCCCTGGAATCAGCTTGCAGTCTCCTTTCTCCTTCAGACTGCATCTTTTGCATAGTATATTTACCTATAAGAATCTTCCTATATTGATATAGGTCACCCTATGCTCCTCCCTCTTCATGAAATACAGTATGTATTTACAAGGGATGGCACAATACCACTCTTTTCATGTCCAATATCGATATCACAAACTCAAGTATCTGCCGATACCGATATCAGTCCAATAGTCATTTTCGATCTCTCAAACGATGAAGCTGTTAACAACACATATGGGCTAGCCCTTTCAAGCTACGTCAAAGGCAAAATTTTCCAACTATGTAACATGTATTCTTCTCCCATAAAGAAATAGGCAGCTCACAGCATGACTCAACTAAAATGCTGTTGCTGATTTAACATTTTTATAGTTTTTGCATAGTGATATGTGATATATATGGGATATTTGGGGTTGTGTTAGACAACTTTTTGTTTTTCTTTTTGATATCTGATCCAGTCAATTTGACCAGTATTGGCTATTCCCATCCTTTTTGCAAAATCCCAACCATCTGTCCTTCCACATTCCTTTCCTGCACCCCATACCTACACTACCACATTCAAAGTTTTTGCAATTTTCCGGACTCACTGACCTTCAGTTCTTAAAGTAATGATGGACTGTTGTTTCTCTTTACTTAGCTGATTGGTTCTTGTCATAATATGAATTCTCTCACTCATTTTCTACCGCTTTATCCACTGAGGGTCACAGGGGGCAGCTGGTGCCTAACTCCAGCTGACATAGGGCGAGAGGCAGGGTACACCCTGGACAGGTTGCCAGTCCATCACAGGGCCACATAGAGACAGACAACCATTCACTCTCACATTCACACATACAGGCAATTTTGAGTGTCCAATTAACCTAATCCCCAAATCTGCATGTTTTTGGACTGTGGGAGGAAGCCGGAGTGCCCGGTGAGAACCCACGCACACACGGGGAGAACATGCATAATATGAATTCTAACAGTTGTAAATAATGTCAGCTGTGTACCGTCCTGACTTCCGCACAACACAACTGATTGTCCCAACCCCTTAAGAAAGCAGAAAATTCCACAAATGAACCCTGACAAAGCACACCAGTGAAGTGAAAACCATTTCAGGTGACTACATCATGAATCTCAGTGAGAGAAGGCCAAGGGTTTGCAGCTGTCAACAAAGCAAAGGGTGGCTACTTTGAGGAATCTAAAATATAGTTATTTTCCACTTTTTGTTTACTACATAATTCCATATGTGTTCATTCATAGTTTTGATGCCTTCAGTGAGAATCTACAATGAAAATAAAGGTGTGTCCAAACTTTTGACTGGTAGTGTACCTTCTCTGTACCAGGATGTTTACCGATATTATTATCCAATTGAGATGTACAGTAGATTTTCTATTAGCCTTACATACAAACCAGTGAATATGCCCCCTGATAGACGGTCAGGATAATACAGGTTCAAGGCACTTCCACAGTGGATTCACACTCTGGACCTTGAGATGATGTCCAGTCTTTGGCATACAATAACAAATGGTTAACTGGAGTTGGTCAGACTTGTGTATAATTGGCAGAAACACCGCACATAGCACACCTGCATTTACACTAACAGGCCACTTGTTCAGCCGATAATTAATCAATGCATTCATCTAATCAGCCAAATCACATGGCAGCAAGTCTACGCATTTAGGCATGTAGACAGGCTGACGTTCAAACTTAGCAACAGATTGGGAAAGAAAGGTGAATGTGGATGAAAGGTGAATGTGGATTGTACCACTGTTCAGAAACTCCTGGTTGAGTGGGATTTTCACATACACAAATCTCAAGGTTAACAGAGAATGGTCCGAAAAGAGAAAAAAAAAAAGTAGTCAGTGACAGTTCCCTCGACAACAATGACTTGTTGATGCCAGAGGTCAAAGAAAAATGACCAGACTGGTTTAAAATGATAAAGGCCAAAGTAACTCAAATAACCACTAATTATCACCAATGAAGAAGACCAACTCTGAATGCATGAAACCTTGATGCAGATTAACTGCTGCAGCTGAAGAACGCACTGAATGCCACTCCTGTCTTATTATTATTAAGGATTATGTGTACCTAATATAGTGGCAGGTGGCCTATGAGTGTATGCTTTAGTGTTCCACCTTTCACTCACACACTCTCTGCAACCTCTTGTCTTCTACTAAATTGTAGCTCCTTGCTCAGGCTGGGTGTCAGGTGCAGGGTTAATGCCATCAGTTTATCACAGGCTGATAGATGCTTAACTCCTCACTGTTCACACCAATTTACCACGGAGCTGTATGGCGGTGGGGAGGAATCTCGCAAAAAGACACAGGGAGAACATAGTAGAAAACTTAACTGACAAGAAAAAAAAATCGTGTAAATGCACATGTTTTTTCCCCATGCTTTGTATTTGAGACCTGGTACAGAAGTGAAGAGGGGAGTGTTAAGATGCAGTGAGACAGAAGGATGGGAAGAGTGTGGAAGTGAGAGTATGGACCTTTAACGTGGGGACTGGTGACTGGTAATGGGGGAGAGTAGGCAGATATGATGGTAGATAATGTATATTGTGTGTGCAAGAGACCAGTTGGAAGGGAAGCAAGGCCAGGATTCAAACAAACTGTTCTACCATGTAATCTTGAAGGAAGAGTTTGTGAAGAGTGTTCTGGGGGAGACAAGAGTGTCAGACAGTCATGAGTCTGAAGTTAGAAAACCTGTTCCCTGAGCACAGAGAGTGTTGATAGGAGTAGACTTCAATGGGCATGTTGATGAATGGAGCAGAGTTGAAAAAGATAGGGTGTGGCAATGACGTTATTGACATCTGATGTCATGCACAATGACCTGTTGGTTTTATTGTGAATTATATAGCATTCCATTTCATAATGAACACTTTTATTTTGAAATTCTTTTGGATATTGACACAGTTTTAAGCTCATATCACCCACCTCTGCAGAACAGTCACTTTTTCCCAATAAGTTGGACTTTTTTTATTTGACCAGCCCTCTCCTGAGCAGACTAGATGTTCTATGGTCCCCAGGTTGTTTGAGTTTAAGACCCCTGGCTTACATTCTTTATAGCATCCATATTAATCCATAAGTCATCATGTGTAGCTGTAAAATCCTTGGTGATATTTCAGTTAAACAACAGAAAGAAAAGCTATAATCAAAAGAGTAACACACATGTAATAGAATAACAATAAACAAATGGATATACTATATTATACTGAATTTAAGGTAAATAAATGACATTAATATAATTTAGACCTGAAGATGTATGTGCCATTGCATTGTGTAAACCCAGCACATTTTTATAAATAATGCATTCTGCCCCATTTTCTGCTTCAGTTGGCAAGAAATGAATGTAATACTTCGACCATTTACCAACATAATGAAATTTATATGGTGCACATATTAAAAAAATAAAAAAGTGAGACCAAATTGAAATTAAATCAATGCAAACACAACTGCACTTGGCCACTTGTAATAGGATTTTCTCTAAAAAAAATGGAGGCTGTGTATGGAGAAGGGCCCATGGGATTGTAAAGTTCCCCTGAAATGAGTGATAACAAATAAGAAAGCTATAGATTTCTCATTTTTTATTTATGGAAATTAAAATACATTCAATCTGATATTCCTGAATAAGAAATTGGAAATCTATTGTCAGAACTTAGAAAAGCTCACTTGGCCGACTCCTGAGGGTGTAAGTTTGTGCGCAGTGCCAGACATTATTGCAACTACTGTCAGATGTTTATCAATCTACACTGGCTAATAAATCTGTGGAAATGTGATGAAAATACTGTACATCCTATTTATTTTTAATCTGGCAAATCAAAGTCATCGGTTTGGTCACTAGCTGATCCTGTTCATGTACAATATTAAAAAAAGTACATTATATATTGCAATATTGTCATTGTGTCCATGGTAAAATCTGTCCTTAAGCTCTTGATTATTTGTGAAGAGTTGGTAGTCACATTGAATTACCATGTTAGTCTGACTTAAATTGTACATTACTGAATGTTTTAAAATCGGATTAACACAGTTAGATAACAAGGTGGGGAGTCAACTTGCCAAAGCATGTACTGCATACGTTCAACTAGACCTAAACTGACCTAGTGGCTCTGCACATATTCTGCAGTTCCCGCCCCCAGGAAATAAAAAATATAAGCAATACACAGAAGACGAAGAAGAAGACAATAGTGAGGAAATCAACGGATTACAGCATTGCTGAAAGTTTTGTTTTTGAGAAGTTTTTAAGACAGTTGCTAGGAGCTGCAGGTACACTGCAGATTGAGAGTAATAATTTTCAATTAATAATTGTAATTTCTGTCTTTCAGTCATAAAATGGGGAGTTCATATTTATCTGATTCCATGTATTCATTCATGAAAGTGTAGCTCTGTGCATGAGAAATTTAGGATGCAATGCATTGTGATGCATCGTGAAATTGAATCATGTCGTTGACATGATCATCATACGTGAATCTACTTGTAATATCAGTGAAAATGAACAGCCCTGTTTGTCAAGTGGCATCACATGTTAGTCTGTCACCATGAATTCAAACTCTCTCTTACAGTACATCCATGCTCTTTGTCACCAACACTGGCATCAGCCATTTTGGCTCTGGGCTAGCATGTGATGATAGTCTCTGAAGTCCTCACACTCCACTGCAGCTGAAACAAAAATACCTACAGTATCATTTGATACAGTTACAGGTCCACAATGGTACTGACATGAACAGAACCATGACATCCAGCAAGTTGTGTATTGCTGCAATAATTTGGTTATTTGGTTATTTATTTATTTGGTTATTTATTGTTAAAAATATTATCTGTAAATATCTGAACCATGTATTTGTATTTGCTAGAGCCTTTAAAGAGCAAAAAGAGTACCTGGTTTAAGTTTAAAATATCCCTCAACATGGCATGATATGGATTCCTGTGTAGTCATACAGAGTATAAATGTTTTATTATCAGAGTCAGTAGTTCATATCTGGGGCAGCATGTGGGCCAGAGATGTCAGCAGGATTAATAAACTCATTTACAAGACCATTACTGGTCAGAACCTGGAGACTTTGAGTGGGTGATGAACAGGAGGTCAGTGAATAAACTGCTCTCCATCACAGGTAAATCCATTCCATCCTCTCCCCGACACACTGCAGAGACTTTAGTGGACTTTATGTGTCTGTCGTTTAGTAAGTTCTGTTTCAGTTAATTCCTGGAAACTTGACCGGAGTTTAACACACTGATGTGAGTTGCAGATAAAAACACATTTTGCCTTTTGGCAAGAGCTCATTGATTATCACTTCTAATTTCAAGCATTTGCATTTGACGTGCTTGGATTACACAACTGCACTTGTCAGTTCTCTGTGAGTCTCCTAGAAATGGTCTATTCATCTTGTTCCTGAAACCGATGATAAGTGAAAACCATGTTGTAGCAACTCTCATTACAGCCACAAGACCTTTAATCACTCCCTGAGATTAAAAACTGAGACTGCGAGCTGACAGACTGAACCTGGACTTTACAACAAAGAAAGTCCACTGTGAAAAAAATTCATAGTTCTTATGTGGATGGTGCAAGGACAAGAATGATAGGATTTTCAAGGTTTAAACTTTATAAGTTCACGACAATGAACACAACAGCACCTTTTGAGGACTTAGTTCAGTTTGATTTGTCCTCCTCAACACTTCTCTTGTAGTTTCTTACCATTTCTTAAATCGTCCCAAATATTTTCTAAGCAGTAAGTGCTTTTCTTGACACATTCAGTAAAAACAGCACCACATAATGGGTTCCCTGGAAAAGGTAAATGTTTAAGTCAGTGAGCATGTCAGTGTTAACAGTCAGCCATGTCACCAGGTGGGTTTCCATCAGCCTCCTTTTAATTGCTTATTAATTTCGCACCAGTGGCGGCTCGTCAATAGGTGGCGTTGGGGCACTGCCCTCATCAACAATGCAGACAAAAGAAGACAATTTCTGTTAAACATAAATAATTCAAAATAAGTAAGAAAGATTCATTATTCACATTGTATGGTGTGTACCTGGTTGTGGACACTGTTGTATTTATTTAGTAATTAGTCTCTTTGTAAATGTACACATTTCTCAAGCACGGATATAGTGTGTGCATATATCTGTCAACATTTGGTAGTCAGGTGACCTGAGGCTGCTCTCTCATTGGTTCCATCCAGATCGGTTTGAACACCTGCAATCAAATGATACTTGAGGTTGTCAGTCATCATCACTCCCCTGGTGTCCAATCCTGAAGCGAGCGGACAAACTCGAGTGACTGTTTACATGCACATTGTGGTAATGCTCACCTGTGACTCATGTAAATAGTTTATTCTTGTAAGCTTTACCTGAATAAGCCCTTATTCTGACAGTTAATAACCCTAATAAGATAGTTGTCCTCTGCCAGTATTACCTGGAATGTTCAAACATGTAAAAACAACTCACTCCAATAACTAAAGGGGCCTGCTCTTGTGTGCAACTGCAAATCTGGCAGCATGAGCTGATCATGTCTTTATAGAGCATGGACACAGACTTCTTTACAGTAGGGTACGTCTGTGCACATTAAACTGGTTGGAAACTGCATGATACTCGCCACAGCAGTAATTTATGAAGAACGATGACATCTGTTCTGGGACTTTGAGATTCTTTAGAGAACTCTGATCTGCACTGAATGAACTTTGGTGGTGGTGGCCAAACAAGGCTTAATGAAGCTCTGGTTCACTAATCGAAACTTCATTCGTTGAGCATGTGGGTGACCCTGAAATCTAGCTTCATTTTACATGTGTCTGTTGCTTTTCTTCCATGCCTTACAAAGTATCTTCAATGAAATGTTGACTACTCATTGTGGATTAAGGCAGCACACTCTGGGGCATACAGCTGCATCTGTGTTTGCTTCATTGTGAACGCCAAGAGTTTTAAACCTTGGATCCAGTAAAGTTGTAAGAGAACTGATGCTCATGGTCTCTGCTCCAGACAGTTGGTCAGTAAATATTTGACTGAGAGTTAGTCCCAGTTGTTTTGCCATGTCATTTGTGCTCTGATTTACCATTAAGTGTAAAAGTACTAGAATCAGTACAATTATTTTTGAGCCTGACACCCTTTGCTCTCGAGAGAGCTCAACTGTGGCTGCTTAAAATGGAGAAAGTATTCTCACACACTGGACTGTTGCTTCATATTCATTGGCAGTCAGTCAAAATAAACCCGTGGCCAATGTTGCCAGGGTCGGCTGCCACTGCATCCCTCTGCTCATACTGGCACCTCAGCATCTCATAAGTGCAGTTTCAATGTGTCTCCACCTCCATTATTAGTTTCATGACATGACGTCCCATTTGCACCTGCATCTGCTGCAGTCTCTCCTTTACCGTGGTGCTTGTAAGTGACAATCTTCCTTGTTCTTAATCTTATGTCATCAAGGCCAGGAGTAGCATCCTTTTTATTTACAATAAGATTCAGGGCAAGGCAGACAGCAGAAAGTTTGCAGTAACAATCGTATTTGGAGCTGCATCAGTCACCAAGCATCTCACTTTGTACCTCCATGTTCCTCCATGAGGAACATGGAGGTATAAGCTAATGTTCCTCCATTAGCTTATGACCAATTTCAGTAATATTCTCTGCTGAGTGACACAAAAGGGCATTAACCCAAAAGGGTGGTGGAGAGTTTATCCTCACTGATATAGTGACGTGTGATGGTGTGGCAAAGAGGTGGTAGGAGGAGAGAAACTGACAACGCCACCTTAGGGAATTTCGCCCCAAGCAAAAAAAAATTGGAACTCAGCCTAAGATAGGCTCACACTAGACTAGGACACAAATCCCAAAAAATTAATAATTATTTTATTCAAATACTATTAAACACACATTTATAAAAGACATACACTCCTGTCACTGAGTCAATTTACCCATGCCATTACTAACCACTCTAAAAGGCCCATAACTTTGTTACTAATTTAGCAAAATGCCCGGGTCAGAGCTGGGGGCTTACCGTGGCTGGGAAAACTTAAAAGAAAGGATCCAGATGTACATCACAGTACACCACACACCAACCAAATGACAACCAAGTGCTGTACAGTTGAGGGAACCAAGGATGGGGGACCAGCCACCAATCCACCCCACAGCTCCGTTCCTGAGGAAGACAAACACAGTCAGTATGGGCAATGCAAAAAGGTTATAAAGCCACACACCACACTCACTACTAAATAGAAATAAAGAATAAATCAAAATAAACAGATGAATAAACACATTACAATAAAAATGAAATAATAACATGCACAACACAATCTGAATAATTCACCAAAAGCACTCTAAATAACAAAAGAAACAAAAGAATGCAAACAAATACACTGGCCTGATTCCACCAAGTCAGTTAAGAAATACCAACACAAAATACACAAAACAAAAGAAAGCAAACAAACAAAAATAATATATAAGTAACAATGACTGCAATTGTAATTGCCACACAGGGTTACAATAGTAACAAGAGAAGTGGTAGTATTAGCAGTAGTAACAATTTTAGTGATAGGAGCAGAGACAACAATCATAAATGGCAACAATAAAATGGAGACAGAACAGCAGTCAGCCACCGTTTGGAGGCTGAGACTTGAACACCGCCACCAACGCCAGAATGCACCGGCTGGCCCAGTTACCTGCCAAGCAAATGGAGCAGAATAGTAAAACTGACTAAACTTTATGCATATATTTAAAAAGGGTGGGTGAGGGTGAGTCTGTATATATGTACATACCGGAGAGCAGAAGCAGCTTCACCCAAACCGTGAGGAGAGTGGGAGCCACAGCTCAATTGCTACCTGCAGCAAGAAAGCCACTCAGTTACTGGTTTGACATGCCTAACCAGCGGCAAAAACATGATGTAGCCAGCTTACCTCCCGACACTGATGCGTCCACCCACGGTACAGGGAGCCCACTTCAGCTCCACAAGGGGATGAGCACACCACTCAATGAAACAATAAACAATGAAGCGGAAGTGAATGTAACACTGCCATCACCTGACTTAATGTTACTGTGCCAAACGGCCAGGAAGCATAACCTGCCACGCAACTGAAGAGTAAAAAGGCTAGCGAACAAAGCCGCTCCAGCCACGCCAAACAGCAATCACACCATGCAGCAGATTCAGGAAGGACAGGGGGAGCATGCATCAGAGGCGCAGTCAACTGTCCACATATATAGGGTGAGTGGCGCTGCCCACTCATGATCCACTGATGACTAATTGAATATTGCCAGCTGATAATTTCAGTCCACCGGCAAAGCAAGAGAGTCTAATCTGCCACAATGGTAAGATTTGCATCCTTGCACATGGAGTTCTGCATATATGCTGTGGGGCTGACGCTGTCAGCACTCAGCAAAGTAGCCTTGGCCTTCTCCTTTTCTTCCACATACCGCTTCTCCACAATGGCTTTTAAAGCTTGTCTAGAGGTACATATCCAGTTTAGCCACCAATGCATGAAAACCTGGATCAGGCGTCACAGTGAAAGGCTGCGAGTCTTTCAATATGAAATATGAAATCCATGTGCGTCAGCAAGTTCTTGCCTCCTGGCCCCTAAAATAGTTATCACAATAATTAGATGAACATAGAAATGTAGTAGGCTGACAGGTAATATATATATATAATAGATTGTAATGGTTATAATATAACCATTATAATATAACCATCTCTCCACCATGTCGGAAGAAAAAACACATACACATACAGCGCATCAGGCCACGCACAAACATACACCATGTCGTGTTTCTAATGTCTTTCCATGATTGCTATAAGTTTAAATACACAGCAAACTCCACTCATTGCTCCTAAACAGTAACAGTAGTACAGTCAAGGGTGCACACTTGTTTTTAATACTGCCTGAGGAAACCGTAAACTTGGCTGTGCAATGTATGAATAACAGACTTGATAATAAGGCTTGAATCTTGGATTTAATTTACCAGTTCAAAATGTTCCCACACTAATGATCGTTTCCTTGATAGCTCCATAGCGAAGCAATCCAAAAAGTTTTGGCAGAAGGTAAGATGCAGAGGCAGAGCACTGTTTCATTTATTTTAAATACATCTGTATAGTACCGATATTTCAAAGATCCAAACCAGTCAGCTGATTCAGTCTGAATGAAGCAGGGAAGTGTTTTGAACGTCGTCAGTCACATGGGTTTTCTTGATTTGAAGCAAGCTCTGCCACAGTGTTTTAGAAAAACACACTGTCGAGTTTGAAGCATGGTCGGAGCCTTGGTATCAGAGGTAACATCACTAGTGTTGAGGAACATGCGTTTACTCACATCTTTGGATTGACTTTATATGAAATGTGAAAAGTTGCTTTTGGTGTGAATATACTGTCATTTGACATCCCCCTTTGCTCCTGTCATAATTATGGCTGCTTGAGGTTCACATAATAATAAAACACAACTGCAGGTCATAATAAGCAAACAATCACTTACCATTTTTTACATTCCCATCCCCCAACTGTATGAAGTAGGAAACACAGTGACAAACACACCAAACACAAATGTGCTCACAGGTTTTCAAACATACACACCCTTACAAACCCACACTTGCACATTTACGCACACTGACATGGCCCATGTATCACTCGGTGACAAGGCCAGTTTTTACGCCTCACTCTTTTTGATAAAGTCAGTGAATGATCTGTGAGGTTCTATTTCTCGTCTTCACCTGTGATAAATCATTCTCACAATTCTGTGTGTGTGTATAAACTGTAAATGTGATCGCCCCACCTGGAGAGTGAAATTACATTACTGCTGCTCAATATTGGTAATA